>VOCT01085219.1:0-62815 GCA_007922175.1 Pelusios castaneus
GGGGTTCTATAAGTATATCAGCAACAAGAAAAGGATCAGAGGTGGTGTAGGTCCCTTACTGAATGGGGCAGGCATCCTCGTGGAGGATGATGCAGAAAAGGCTGAAGTTCTCAATGTTTTTTTTACTTCAGTCTTCACAGGGAGGGCCAGCTCCCAGGCTACTACACGGGGTAACACGGAATGGAGAGAAGAGTGGCCCTCGGTGATGGAAAGTCAGTTTAGGGAACACTTAATGAAATTGGATGTGCATAAGTCCATGGGGCCGGATGAACTGCATCCGAGGGTGCTGAGGGAGTTGGGGGAAGTGATTGCAGAGCCGCTGGCCATTATCTTTGAGAACTCGTGGTGAATGGGAGAGGTCCCAGAGGACTGGAAAATGAAAAATATAGTACCTCTCTTCAAGAAAGGAAAAAAGGAGGATACGGGGAACTACAGATCGGTCAGCCTCACCTCAATCCCTGGGAAAATCATGGAGCAGGTCCTCAAGGAATCCATCCTGAACCACTTGGAGGAAAATAGAGTGATCAGGAACAGTCAACATGGATTCACCAAGGGCAAATCGTGCCTGACCAACCTGATTTCCTTCTATGATGAGATGACTGGATTTGTGGATGTGGGAAGATCCGTTGACGTGGTATACTTTGACTTTAGCAAGGCTTTTGATACGGTTTCCCACAGCATTCTCATCGGCAAGTTAAGGAAGTATGGGTTGGACGAGTGGACCGTAAGGTGGATCGAAAACTGGTTAGATCAACGGGCTCAGCAGGTAGGAATCAATGGATCAATGTCTGGTTGGCAACCGGTAACGAGTGGAGTGCCCCAGGGGTTGGTTCTGGGGCCTGTTCTATTCAACATCTTAATTAATGATCTTGATGATGGAATAGACTGCATGCTTAGTAAGTTTGCAGATAACACCAAGTTGGGGGGAATGATAGATACTCTGGAGGGCAGGAACAGGATCCAGGGAGACTTGGACAAATTGGAACACTGGGCTGACAGAAACCTCATGAGGTGCAAAAAAGACAAGTGCAAAGTCCTACACTTAGGGCGGAAAAATCCCATGCACTGCTACAGGCTGGGGACCGATTGGCTAAGTAGCAGCGCTGTAGAAAAGGACCTGGGGGTTATGGTGGATGGGAAGATGAATATGAGCCAACAGTGTGCCCTTGTTGCCAAAAAGGCAAATGGCATATTAGGCTTCATCAGTAGGAGTATTGCCAGCAGATCGAGGGATGTGATAATTCCCCTCTATTTGATACTGGTCAGGCTGCATCTGGAATACTGTGTCCAGTTTTGGGCTCCCCACTCCAGAAAGGATGTGGACACATTAGAAAGAGTCCAGCGGAGGGCAACAAAAATGATTAGGGGGCTGGGGCACATGACTTATGAGGAGAGACTGAAGGAAGTAGGCTTATTTAGTCTACAGAAGAGAAGACTGAGGGGAGATTTGATAGCAACCTTCAACTACTTGAAGGGTTGCTCCAAAGAGGAGGGAGCTAGGATAACATGTTCTCGAGGATAACAGAGGACAGAACAATGAGCAATGGTTTCAAATTACAGCTGGGGAGGTCAAGGTTGGATATTATGAAAAACTTTCTCACTAGGAGGGTGGTGAAGCATTGGAATGGGCTATCTAGGGAGGTGGTAGAATCTCCATCTTTGGAGATTTTTAAGGCTCTGTTAGACAAAACCCTGGCTGGGGTAATTTAGGGGGAGAGGTCCTGCTTTTTAGCAGGGGGTTGGACTAGATGACCTCATAAGATCCCTTCCAACCCTATTATTCTATGATTTTATGAATTTGTCCCGAGCCATACATAGAAGTAAACTAAGCCTGTGAAGGGGAGGGACCCCTCATTCCTACCCGAAGGGGAAGTGGTAACAGCTGCAATTGTGTAGTGTTCCACCCTGGAGCTCAGAGCATGCCTACAATGGGTGAGAGGGTCTGTCTGGAATGAGGTTTGGGGGATTTTTGGGGTAAAATAAGCCATATATGTACCTATCATTCTCTTTTCCAAACCAATGTTTTGCTGTTTTATTGTTCAAGTCCAAGCTGCTACCTAAACACACAGGGTGACATTCTGTTCAGTGTGTACACACTTTTGCATCTCCTCAATTTAGGTGTGTGAATCCCCTGGTGCACACATTACCTGAAAGGGATTTACAGCATTTTTGTGGACATGGGCGCTATGGCCCACATTTATGTTCAGCCTTTTGAGGGTTTGGCCCACACTTTTTCAAGTGGATGTAGAGATAAACAATCACAAAGGAGGAAAGACAAGGGTTAATCTACTTTCATCACTTACTGGTATTCCCTAGGCTCCAAAGCCAATGTATGGTTTTAATGACCCAAGTCTCTGAAATCCCATCAGGGGAGTAAAGTCAGCCAGGTGTCATTAGAAGGTATAAATACTCTCACCAGGTTGAACCCCACCACATGGAGCGTCATGCTGTTTGTGAATGACGGCAGCATTTTCTGATGGTGAAGAAGACACAGAGTTTGGGTGAGCTGCAGTAGTTTACATACAAAATAATCAGGGATCCTTCTAAACAGGAGATTTATTAAGCCAATAGAAGGTGTAGGGCCAAATCTTCTGTTAGCCACACTGGTGTAAAACTGGACTCATGCTGGTTTTACAACTTCATAAATGAGAGCAGAGGAAGGTTGGTCATTTCAAAATGAACAGTTTAATTCCATCAAAAACCAAAAGCAATTCTTTACTATGAAACCACCGAAAATTCAAAAGGTCAGGGTTGCTAGAGTTACACACCCAGCCTTAGTTGTCTTTCTGTGTACAAATGTGTTAGAGGAGGTTTTTGGTGGTGTGTTATCACAAAAGATTGAAATGAAATTTCAGTGAAATTTTCTGTTGCTGATACATGGCCTGGGGCTCTTCAAGAATCTCATCAGTGATTTGTAGTAAATCTGAAATCAGGGCTGATCATCATTGACAGAGATGACAGAGTTTGTCAGCATAAGAAATAATGATTACAACATGTCTCACAATCTCAGTTGCTTGCTGCTAAATTGAGGTGACTTGAACAATGTGCAGTTGCTTACAACTTAAATGCAATGTCACACATGTAGGATCCTAGAATGTAGAATGATCCCCAACCTGATAATCCTCAAGCAATGCATTAATGTGATCAGAAGGGGTACGTGAGCTCTGAGCTAGAGGGGAGAAGGCTGGTGACATTACTGGGGAGGGGGGACTTCCCTTTGGGAACTTCAATCCCCAGAGATCCAAAATAGGTCATATGCACTGAGTTCCATGGATTGCTCCCAACCTCATCTCCTCTCCTGCCCTCTCTCTAGTCTAACCAGTTGCAAGTCTTCTAAAAGAAAAGCTTGGAGAGAAAGGCTCCATTCCAAAGCCTCCTGATGTCAATGGAATGATTTCCTCGGACTTCAGAGGCTTTGGGTCAAATCAACATAATTTGGGTGTAAGATACATTCATCCTTATCATGAGTAGAGGCCCCTCGTGATGGGGTAAAAATCCCTTCATTGGTCTAGCCAATATTAATCCCACTCTGTGGGCTGAGGAGGCCACACCCTCTTGGCTCTGTTGGTTATGTTCCAGCTGCAGCCCCAATATAAAAGAGAACAGCCCAGTTCAGTTGAGGTGGATTGCCAAGGAGAAAGGTGGCACCAGACAGGCTCTGATACTGGAGTGGGCAATGCCCCGGTCTGTGCAAGCCAAGAACGCCACAACACAGGCAGCTGCCAAATCACCTGAAGGAGGTCCAGAGTGAACAGAGTATCGGGAGCTGCAGCAGCTAATGACCCAAGGGACCCAGGAGAGCTACATATTTTGCTGCCGGGGAAAGAGGTAGGAAGTACTCCAGGGGACTTAAACTTTGTTAGAGTGGCGAAATTGGTGAACCAGTTACTGTGTTTGGAAGGATCCCCACTGACTCAATGGCTAGTACCCCTGCAACTGTCATGGCCCTGGGCTGGAGCTCAGAGGAGCAGGGAGGGAATGAGTCCCCTTACATTGGGCTCCACACATCCCTAGATGATGCCCCTCTTCCCCAACATACCACTAGGCCACACACTTGACAGAGAAATCACTCTATTGATTCTGGCCAGTCGGACTCACCTCCATGACTAAACGGGCTGCCCCATTGACCCCAGCCATGCTGCTCTGACTAATTCCAAAGGGCTAACTGTGTTAAGCAGGGACTACGGATTTTTTTCTCATTACAACAGGTGATTTGACCTCACCTTCCTCTATGTGCTGTATTTGAATTTCATCATCTGTTTTGATTTGCTGTTGTAGCCTGACCTGATCCTGTGTCATGCATTTCCCTGCACTTAATTTCCTCCCATTTTGTACGTTCCTCATCTTCAACGCATCTGACAAAGTGGGATTTTCTCCCACGAGAGCTCATGCAATAAATAAATGTGTTAGTCTTTAAAAGTGCCCCAGGACTCTGTTTGTTTTTCTGCATTAGACTAACACAACTCCCCCTTTGGAATTAATCCCGGAATCAGGCTACATAAAATTTACAAGGACCTTCAAAGTGCCTGACATGCATGCGTACACTGAAAACGGAATATGAATAGTTTGCAGACTTTTATTGAGATAGCATAAAATGTTAGAGAAAAGAATAATCAAATGGATAATGTTTAGAATTGGATTGTTCTAAAGACACTTGTGTTATATATGTGTCTATATCTATATACACTGTACATCTTGGATTAATACACTCACACCCATCCTTGCTCTTTGAGTGAGAGGTGGAGAGCTAAGCAGCACTAGAGAGTTGAGATCTATAAGGCTTCAAAGCGTCTGACGAAGTGGGATTTTCTCCTACGAAAGCTCATGCGATAAATAAATCTGTTAGTCTTTAAAAGTGCCACAGGACTCTGTTGTCTTTCTACAATAGACTAACACGGCTACCCCTTTGGAATAAAATATTAAGTACTAACACCATGCCCCAATTAATGTGGTTTGCCCCTGAACATTATGAGTGTCCCTTCCTAGTCCAAACATGGTTTCTTCACAAAATATTAGGATACACTTATCCTACAGGCTGACAGGTCCGTGTGGATTAGTGACAGATCCATGTTCTTTCCAGATGGTTTGCTCATCTCCCCTTTGTTATATCTGTCCATTTCTGTGGTGTTTGTGGTGTACTTGTGAAGTTAACTTGGGTCATAAACTGAGGCAGCCACCTCCATCTTGGTGACTTTTGACTTATCTAGGGTAAAGGTAATGGCCATATACACATCTTATCATCTAACTCATCATTTAATTATTTGGGCCAAAGATCTGAACATAGGTATGCTAACGGCTTTAGCTTTTCACACTGAATGCGGCCTGTAGGTTTCTTGCATTACAGCTCTGATACTTCAACATGAATCTATGAACCTGTTATAGTAAAACAAATACTTAAAAGGAAAGGATATACATGCAAGGAAGCAGGCTGGCCTCATAGACTAAAGGCTACTTCAGTGACTGTAAACCAAGGCATGCTACTGAATCGGACCACTAGGCTGCACATACCAGAATCTTTGGGAATCCATATCAAATCAGGCCATTAGCTTCAACTCCTCTAAACTGAGGATGGGAAGGCAGACCAGCCACAGAGTGTAAAAGTCCCACAAAAATCCTAATGACCTCAATGGGCGCTGCGTCCTCTTTCTCCAGAGCTCACCGCCCCCTTGTATGTATCTAATTTTATGGGTCTGTTCTTTCCATGTGTTTTGTTTTATTGAAAGGAAAGACACTGCTGTGAGACTTGCAAAAGATGCCACAACAAGACAACCTGTCAGATTCCAACAGTGCAGACTCTGATCCGTCAGTGTTCTTCCTGAGCGGCATCCCGGGGCTGGAAGCCATGCACGTCTGGATCTCCATCCCCTTCTGCTCACTCTTCATTGTGACCATTCTAGGAAATTGCACTCTATTGTATTTTATCAAGACAGAGCCCTCTCTCCACAAGCCCATGTTCTATTTCCTCGCCATGCTGGCCCATATCGACCTAGGTTTATCCATAACCACTGTGCCGAAAACATTGTGCATCTTCTTGTTTAATTCCTGGGAGATCAGTTCTACTGCCTGCCTGGTGCAGATGTTTTTCCTTCACTCATTCTCCGCCATGCAGTCTACTATGCTGGTGGCCATGGCCTTTGACAGGTATGTGGCCATCTGCAACCCCCTGAGGTACGCCACCATCCTGACCAACTCAGTGATAGCAAAGATCGGGCTGGCTGCTTTGGCCCGGAGTGTTCTCCTAGTGGTCCCTCTGCCCTTCCTCCTCAGGACACTGCCCTACTGCCGGTCCCACATCATCTCCCATTGCTTCTGTGAGCATATGGCAGTGCTGAAGCTAGCATGTGCTAACACCAAGATCATTAATGTCTATGGGATCATAGCAGCTCTCTTTACTGTAGGGCTGGATCTGATCTTCATCATCCTGTCATATATCAAGATCCTTAGGACTGTTTTAATCTTGGCATCCAAGGAAGAGCAGTTGAAGGCTTTCAGCACTTGTGTTTCCCACCTTTGTGCCATCTTAATGGTTTACACTCCAGTGATTCTCTCCTCAATAATTCACAGGTTGGGTCATGAAGTTGCACCTCCCGTACACATCCTGATGGCCAATATCTACTTCCTCCTTCCTCCCATGATGAACCCCATTGTGTATGGGGTGAGAACTGAACAGATTCGTAATCGGGTTCATCTCCTGTTCCAAGGGAAAAAATTCTAGGCTGAACATTGGATGGGGTTTAATAGTTGGAAATCCATTTGCAAGTTCCCCACCCCTCAAAACAAGAGAGTTAGTGCAAATGTACCTTTCTTCAGCCTTTTCCATCCTGACAATTTTAAAGGTATTCACAGACTATGGTGTGAAGGGTCTGTGCATGCTGGAGTGGAGACTCCCTCTCCTGTGCAGGAGCTGCAGCGTACAGTCCCTGGGCTCTTCCTGAGCTGTGCTGGCCAACATGGAAGTTGTATTTGGCTGTGGTCCTGTCCATCACTAGCAAGAGGGCTAGACTTGGCCATTCTATGTGCATGGGGAGGTGAGGTGACTTGCCTAAGATCAACCAGTAGCATAGTAACTCAACTAGAAACTCATCCCAGGACTCTGTCCTCCCAGTCCTGTGCTGTGTTCAGTAAGCCCATTTGCCTCCATTATAATGAGATTATTTCAGTTCTAATGAGATGATTTCATGGCTTGCAATGAGTTTTACTTGGTGTTTCTCTATTAGCCAGTTCCCTACCCCGTTCTCTTTCAATCCCACATTACTTCAGTACCCTTCAGCACCTAATTTCTCACAGAAATTGGATCCAGCCCAATTTTGACAGTCAGTTTCCTGGAAGGGAACTTTGTCTGGCTCGACTGCTCATGTTTTTCACCGACAGAAATTGGGCCAATGGAAGATATTGTCTCCCACTGCTTTTCTTTGTGGATCCATGAGAGTCCATCCTTTGACTGCCATGGGATCATGTCCGTGATGAGTATGAATTAAGAACACGTTTTAGCACCTTTCACCCAGATGGATCACAGAGTGGGGTAAGAAGTGTGGAGTTAGTCCTCAGATGTGATGAACTCCTACAATTCGTCCTGTCAACAATAGGAAGTGACTGGTTCCCATCTCTCAGGAATAATTCACAGGTTTGGCCACTCAGTTGCCCCTCATATACACATCCTGATGTCCAGTTTTTACTTCCTCTTCCCTTCCATGATGAACCCCATTGTATACGGAGTGAAAACCAAACAAATTTGTGTCAGTATGTGTTTCTTGTTCCTAGGGAAAAATTTCTAGGCTGAACTCCCCCTTCTCTCTAAAGGGATGAAGTGTATAGTCTTTGAGCTCTCTCTGAGCTGCCCTGACTAACATGGAAGTTGTACCTTGTAGTAGTCCTGCTTCTTTCTCCATCACTAGTAGCAAGAGGGGATAGACTTGCTCAATCCTTTCACAAAGGGTGCATCTACACTTGAAAATTAAGTCGACTTTAGCTTGCTGAAGTCGACAATTTACTCTGTGTCTACACTACACTTTCCTTAAGTCGACTTAAGCAAGCTGCTTAAGTCGACTTGAGGAAAATTAAGTCAACTTTATTAAACCTCATTTTAAGTCAACTTTTGGCTTAAGTCGACCTTCTAAAGTCGACTTAAGCCAGTGTAGACCTGGAATAGCCGTAAGTCGTCTTAGGGCTCTCCAGGACTCCCCCACTACCCTCCCTGCCGGGGGGGGGGTGGCACAGGGAAAGCCTGGCATGCCCCCCCTCAGGGCAGGGCAGAGCCCTGCCCACCCTTCCCCTATGCCCTGCCAGGGTCCCTTTTCCCCCTTTGCCCCTTTGTACCCAGGCACAATGGGGCAAAGGCTGAGCCCCCTGGTGCTTGGCAAGGGGTGCCCTCCCCTGCAACGATGGACTTGTCCCAGGTCCACCTAGCCCTAGAAGTTGATCTAGGCATCCTTTGACTGCCAAGGGGTCATGTCCGTGATGAGTATGAATTAAGAACATGTTTTAGCACCTTTCACCCAGACGGATCACAGAGTGGGATAAGAAGTGTGGGGTTAGTCCTCAGATGTGATGAACTCCCACAATTCGTCCTGGCAACAATAGGAGGTGACTGGTTCCCATCTCTCAGGGTCAGGCCACATATTTGGGTAGGCTATACTATAAAGGGTTTCCTGGCATAGCTATACCAGCTAAACCTTCTAAAAGAAATGCAGCTTATACCAGCATAAAGAAATCCTGTGTCAGTACAAGTAAATCTCTTCCCCAAATGACACAAGCTATATTGTCAGAGGGACTCTCTTGCGGAGATATTTGTGCCTAGACATGGGGTTTTCCTAGCACAGCTATGTCTGTCAGGAGAGTGTATTTTTCACACTTGTAACTGCCATATCTTTGCCAACAAAACTTTGAAGCACAGACCTGGAATGTGCATCAGGGTATGGAGAATGGGTTCATCTGAAGCCTTTTTTTCTGGATGCGAGCCTGGTGAGAGGGAGAGGGAGAGAGTGTCTAACCCTCATATTTCAAATATTTGTACTTTTTGTTCTGCGTTTTGAAGGGGGACCCTAACTTCTCAGAATACAGGGTTAAAATAATGTGAACTAGGAGCTGTGTTTTATTCTAGAATTAAAAAGTAATGTGTGGTCTAGTCAAATAATTTGCATTTTAAATCATTTGTATTAGAGGGAGAAACCAACAAGAAGAAATCACAAGAAAAGTCTTCAAGAGGAAACGGGGTTGAGAGAACACTCGTCAAATATTTGAAGCAGCCATCTTCCCAAAGCCTTCTAGTATCTCTGTGTATCAGAATGTTTGAAATTTAACTTCACATGCTTCCAGCCTCTGTGCCTAGGATTGATGTAAATGCACCTGTCTGTCATCTCCAGGGTTATGCCTCCTCTGAGCATTTTTATTTGCTTGCTTTATGAAATGAAGTTTTAAGTTAACTAGCTAAACTCTTTAGGAAACCTCTCACTTCAACCAGTGACTGAGTGGTTCTCTAAAGTGTGAGTTTAAGATGACAAATCTCTAGCAGTATCACCTCTCTGATCACTTTTGACCCAGCTGTTCAAAAGAGAAATGTGACAAACAAATTCACGTAAGAAGAAACACACATGACTAAAAATAATGGGTTGAGTCAATGAATTGCACTGAAATTGTTATCAATAGGTACTTCTCTACCAGGCTTTTTGTCTCTTTACTGTAAGCTTCATTGACTTTGGGAAAACCACGTGTAACTCAACAGCTTCAAAAACACTCCATTTCTGCCCACTAATCATTGACTCTAACGTAATGGTTGAGGGCAGTATCTAGAGGTAAAAGACTGTCCAAGTTGACGTAAGTACAAGATGGTGTCTTCTCTTTTGAAAACCAAAGAAGGAATTTCAAAGCTGCTGAGAGTTTATTATTAAACTTAGTGATATCAGAAGATCATAACACTGCTACTCAGTCAGGCTAGTGGGTTATAGACAGTCTTCTGAGATGCTCCTTGTTAATTTAGTATATTCTGCTCTTACAGATTCAAATCATAATCTTCAAAGAGAACCATAATTAAATTACTGGGCCTCAGTCAAGGCATGTAATCTCAGCTTTGTATTCTACCATAGCTAGGCAAACTTCCTGTGTTTCCAAATATGCCTGGAAATTCATATTCAATTGCCATTTCCATGAGGCCTGAGTTTACTGGTTCTACTGTTGTTCCCCTGTGCCCTTGTTCACAGAGCAAATCACCAGAAGCTTAAACAAAGCCACAGGTCAGCCCCGTCCTTGATGATCCCCAGCAGAAATGGCCTCTTTTCCCTCCAGGCCACTAACGCGCAAAATGTCTTGGTGCGCTCACCACAGCCTTCCCGTGATATTCCTTGTATCCACCCCATCATCTACCTGCAGTCTCTGTAAGGAGTTAGTTTCTGTATTTATTTCAGTTTTATAGCTCCCTTTTTTGGGCTGCGTCTACGCTGGTAAATTAAGTCGACTTAAGCTTGCTTACGTCATTTTAATTTACCCTGCGTCTACAGTACAGTTTCCTTAAGTCGACTTAAGCAGCTTGCTTACGTCGACTTTAGGAAAATAAAGTCGACTTAATGAAAATTAAGTCAACTTTATAACACCACCTTTGGATTAGACCTAAGGCTTAAGTCGACTCCGTAGAGTCGACTTAAGCCAGTGTAGACGTGGGGTAGCCCTAAGTCGACTTAGGGCTATCCCAGGGCTACACCAATGCCCTCCCTGCTTTGGGGGGGGTACAGGGGGAGCCTGGCATGCCCCCCCCACAGGGCAGGGCAGAGCCCTGCCAGGGTCCCTGTCCCCCTTTGCCCCATTGTACCTAGGTACAATGGGGTAAAGGCTGAGTCCCCTGGCATTGGGCAAGGGGTGCCCCCCTGACCCTGTGGACCTCAACTAGGTCCCCCTAAGTTCCCCTTTAAGTCAACTTTATTTTTAAGTGTAGACGCACTAAGTCGACTTAGTTAAAGTCGACTTAAATTAACAAGTGTAGACATAGCCTTGGATTCTACGCACCTCATGAGATACAACTGAAACCATTTCCATAGACAACGCCACTCTGTCACATGCTGGGCTACCAGTGTCCCCCGCCCCAGCACCACATCAGCTGACTGGTTATCAGCAATAAAAACAGTGATCGTCAGGTCAAACTTGCTTCCACTGACCTCATCACTCTCCCAGGCTAAAAGATGGGCTTTGACGCATATTTGGCAGGTTAACAAATGCCAGCTGAGTGGATCTAGAGGAGGGATGTATACGAAAGAGACAACCTCTCATGGTGGGGACTCTGCTGGCAGCAGCCTTTGTCTAAAAATAGGGCAGTTCTAGCATCTCCAGTGCTCTATCTATCTTCTAGGTTCTTGCCTTGCTGCCATCACCATGATTTCTTAGTGCCTGAATTTGAGGCAGCATCTCACTGAGAAAGAGTCTATACCTCAGGATTTGTCCACAGATCAAGCAATATCTCCATGCTGGCAAGTCTCCAAGCCCAGGTTAACAGATCTGGGCTCAAAATATTTGGGCGCTTGGTGACGGGACTCATAGTGTATTTTCCTGTCCTGACTAGCTCCCTCTTACTGAGACTGAGCATCAGCTAGCTTCCAGCCTCAGACAGAGCCTGGCTTTTCCAATCTACTGCACCCACTGGGTTGGCTGTTATTGAGATGTAGAACTGGGTGTCATCAATATACTGGACATAACAGTACATGTCGCACTCTCTAACCCACTCAGCAGCTTCATGTGCACTTTGCCCAGGAGAGGGGACTAAATATCTCTCCTGTACTATGGGACATGAGAGTTCCTACAGGAAATTGTCCCCTGGAGGGAGGAATGATGTCTCACTCACCTGCTAGGGACAGGAGACAGCCCAATAAACCATCCTGGTTAATAGCGTGGATGGATCCTGGTAGTGCCACAAGAATCAGTAGGGACACTTGATTTTCAGCCAGCACGAGGCGAGGACCCCCGACCAGTGCAGATTCTGTACCATGTATAGAAACATAAAATCCTAGAAGATGAGAGTTGTAATGGACCTCAGGAGGTCACCTAATCCAGCCCCTTGCTCGAAGTAGGACCACCCCCCAGTAAACCATTCCTCCAAGCACTTTGTCAAGCCAGGCCTTAAAAACCTCTAAGGATGGAGATTCTACCACCTCCCTAGGTAACCCATTCAAGTGCTTCACCACCCTCCTAGGGAAAAAGGAATTTTTCATGTAGGGTCATTTGGGTCAGTTTTGTTAGTTCTCTGATTGAATACCTGCTAACCATTTTCTGCATATCAGGATGCTTTGTTCTTGTGCCCTCAATAAAGATTCTTTGAAATACAGCCAGCTCCCCTGGACTCCTTTCTGCCTCATACTACCTTCTTAGGGGATCCTGCCTCTCAGCTCGCTTAAAGAGTCAACTAGCCAATAACCATTTGCCCCTCTATGCCTGGCCCCATTGGTTTAGCATGTCTAGAATGGGTGGACAGGTCCGTCTGGAATGAAGTTTGGAGGATTCTTCTGGATAAAAGAGGTCGTATATGTAATTATCCATTTCTTTGCCAAACCAATGTTCAGTTGTTTTCATATCCAAGCCCAAGCAGAGCTCTTAATACACAGGGTGATGTTCTGAACAGTTTTTGCACCTGTTCAGATTAGGTGTCTAAAATCCCTGGTGCACATGTCATTTTTGTGGGAGTTGCACCCTTTTTGTGGACACATGTATTATGGCCAAAACTTGCATGGGTCCTGATGAGGGTTAGGCCCACACTTTTTGATATAGGTGTAGAATTTAACATCCTCACAGGAGAAAAGACATGGGGTAATCTACATTTATCACTTGCTGTGACTCTCCAGGCTCCAGAGCAAATTACCATTATAATGACCCAAGGCTCTGAACTCCCATCAGGGAAGGAAAGTCAACAAGGTGCAATCAGAAGGTATAAATACTCTCACCCAGTTGATCCTGGCCAAGGGGAGAATCCTACAGTTTGTGTATGACTGTAGTGTTTGCTGAGCATGAAGAAGGCACAAAGTTCAGGTGAGCTGGGGTAGTTTGTATTCAAATTAATCAGGGATCCTTGTAAATTAGAAATTTTTAAAGCAAATAGAGAGCTTAGGGCCAAACCTTCTGTCAATCACAGTGGCATAAAACTGATTGATTCTGGATTTACTCTAGTATAAGTGAGAGTTGAGTGAGGTTTGTCATTTAGAAGTGAACTGTATAATTCCACCAAGAAACCCAAAAACAAATCTATGCCAAGAAACCTATACTGAAAAATCAGGGTTGTTAGAGTTACGCACTAAACCGTAGTTCTCTCCCCTTGTACATATGCATCACGGGGGGCTCTTTGTTGCATATCTGTGTCATCATGGGAGATTCTGGTTTTGGGGGAATATATTTTGGTGGTCTCATGCTACCACTAGCAAAGCTTTCTGTTGCTGATGCGAGGCCTGGGGCTATTCAACAACCTCATCAGTGATTTGGAAGTCAATCCAAAATCTGTGCTGATAATCTTTGGTGACAACACAGAGCTGGGCAGAGAGGTAAAAAATGATTAGGAGAAGGCAATCCTATAAAGAGATCTCAATTGCTTGCTCAACTGGGCTCACTGGAACAACGCATAATTGATTACAACTAAAGGGAAAGTTGCACATCTAGAACCCTAGAATGTTGATCCCACAATGGAGCGGGGACAAAGTTTTAGAAACCATTGAGTAAAAAAAGAACATGGGCTCATGATGTGTAACCAGCTGTACCTGAAGTGCAAGTGGTGATGAATAAAGTAAATGTTACCTGTGATAGGTGCTGGTAGCACACCAAGGGTTAAGCCAGCCCCTGGCACTGAAGCCTCAATTAAGAGGTGAGTGGAGCCAGCTGAGAGTACCTGGCTGTAGAGCAGCTAGTGAGAAGCAGTTGTGGGGGCACATGCAGCCCAGCCCCATAAATGCTTGTGGAAGTATGGTAGCGAGGGGGAAGGGAGACAAGAGTTTAGCTGGTTAGGGAAAGTGGTGATAGGAGGGAAGCAACTCTTAGTAGGAGCTGAGGTTACATGGCCATAAATTGAACTGTAGTTATACATAGCTGTTGGTGAGGAAAACACTGTAAATAAAAACCATGGGTGAAGCACACACCTTAGGACTGTGGGTGGCTTGTGTGCTCAGAAGACCTGGAAGGAAGGGGGAGCTTGTGCGGACCTGCTACACTTGGGATTTGTTTGGGACTGGAAGCCAGGGATGGTGGATGGCAACCCAGGATGGAGGAAATTGTGAAATGGGTGCTAAAACAGCAGGAACCGCTGTAGCAGACTCCTTGCTCTAGCCTCTGAGGTTAATGAGAACAATTTTACTCCCTCTTCCTTGTAACAACCTTGAAAACTGTTCTCGTGTTCTCTCTCAGACAAACCCAGTTTTCATAATCTTCCCTCATAGGTCATGTTTTCTAGAGTTTTAATCATTTTTCTTGGTCTTCTCTGGACTTTTTCCAATTTGTCCACATCTTTCCTGAAATATTGCTCCCAGAACTGCACCCAGTACTCCAGCTGAGGACTAATCAACATGGAGCAGAACAGAACAATTACATTTTCTGTCTTGTTTACAACACTCCTGCTGATATATTCACAAATGATGCTGGTTTCTTTGTTACAAGAGTGTGAAAGTTGATTCATATTTAGCTTGTTCTCCACTATGACCCTCAATCCCTTTCTACAGTACTCTTTCCTAGGCAGGTATTTCCCCTTTTTTTATATGTGTAACCGATTGTTCCTTCCCAAGTGATGTGCTCTGCATTTGTCCTTATTGAATTTAAACCTATTTACCACAGACCATTTCTTCAGTTTGTCCAGATCATTTTGTTCTTTAGGCAAGAGTCAACCTGGCTTTTGTAAAGGGAAATCATGCCTCACCAATGCAGTAGAATTCTTTGAGGAGGCAATGAAACATGTGCAGATCTGATATCAGATATCTGATATTTCTCTTTTATAGTACAATTTCAAGCAATTTGCCTGGTGGTAAAGTTAGTCTGAATGGTCTGTAGTAGCCAATATTCCCTCTGGAACCTTTTTTTAAAACTGGCATCCATCACATTAGCTATCCTCCAGACATCTAGTACAGAAGCTCTTTTAAGTGGTAGGTTACATACCGCAGTTAGTAGCTCTGCAGCTTGATGTTTGAGTTCCTTCAGAACTCTTGGATCAATCCCCAACTTGTGCTGGTGACCTTATTACTGTTTAATTGATCAGTTTCTTCCAAAACTTCCTTTAATGTCACCTCAGTCTGGGACTGTTCCTCAGAGGTGTCAGCAGAAAGCACAGCTCAGGTACCCCAGATGTCTGTGAGGAGCTCTCCCTTTGACTTCCGTGGGAGTGGGAACGCACTCATAGGCTCTTTGGGTATGTCTACGCAGTGGGCAGCAGCTAGCCTCAGAGCTTGGGTTGACATAATCAAGCTCGGGCTGCTCTAGTACCATGTTAAGAGTAGCTGTCCAGATGTTGTAGCTCAGGCGGTGAAGCTGGTTGGCTGGAGCTCCCACTCAAGCCACAACATCTACACAATCAGTCTGAGCATGGTGCCCAAAGCTCCATGATTCCTGAGACTCACTGCCGCAGGCTGCTGCTCATTGTGTAAGATCTGCCCTATGTCTCACTCCCCCCATAATTAACATCATTCATGTTGTCCAACAGACTACATATGTCCAGGCTAACTACTCAGAGTATTTTGTTGAATGTCCAAGATGCATCTTCCTTCAGAGGTTTGACATGCCATAGATTTCTAGGCTGAAAGCACGTGCAAATATAGTAGCAGAATGCATGCAAAAAAAATGTGTAATTCATTGTACCAAGGTTCACCAGATAGGATACTGCATAATGTACCTAACATCTTTGTAACCAAAGGAGCTCATTGCTGGTAAATTGAAGTGACATTCTAAAACTTTCTATGATTTTGCATAGAAAAATATAAAGGTTTCTAGGAATAGTGTTATTGCAACATGAATAGAGGAGTGATATTAAAATTCCCTTGCTAAACATTTTAAAGAGTTAATAGATTTTATAAGCATAAGTCAAACATAAAGCAGTAAAATACATTATAGTTGGTTGCATGCAACTGATTGATTTTCTGTATTCCATAACAATTAATTAATCATGAATTAAACACATGCAGGTATTAATCCATCACACACTAAAAATGGAACCTTAATCTCAAGTGAGACCCATTCATGTTAATGATTACATCTTGGCCCTTTTCCAAAGGGGGAGCCATGGTAGTCCAATTCAGCAAAACAAACAAGAAGTCCTGTGGCACTTTTAAAGGCTAACACATTTATTATCACATGAGGTTTCGTGGGAGAAAATCCCTCTTCATTAGAAGTTTTGAAGATCTTCAAAATCTGATGAAGTGGGATTTTCTCCCATACAAGCTCAAGCGACAAATAAATTTGTTAGTCTTTAAAAGTGCCACAGGACTCCTTGTTTATCTAGGCTTTGAACGATTTCCCATTTATTTCAGTGGCCTCAGCGAAACATGACAATAAAAAAGAACCATCATCTAACAGTTTGGTTTCTTTTATTTAATGGCATTAGAAGGGAACCATGACAGTAGTTCTATTGTCCAGTTTGGCCTAAACCAGCAAATTGCCATCTTTTCTTTCTGATGCACATCTCAATGTTATACATGCTGTTCTCACTTCAAGGGTAGACTCCTGCAATGAGCTCTGTATAGGACAACGTATTTAAGACCACTTGGAAACTAGAGGAGAACGCAGCTTCCCACTAGTTAAGAGCCAGGGAATACTTTGCTGTGAGCTGATGACAAAAGCTAGGAATAGCACTGGCTGCCTTTTAGATTTCCATAGTAGTATAATCTATTCAGGTTCCCAGACCGTGTCTATCCCAGTGACGTTTGATTACCTTCCAGCAATGCATTTTGCATACGAACACTGCTGAGATAAATTGAAGTCCTTGAGATATAGGCTAGAGGGGAAGCTGGTGGAAAGCTGGTTCATTGAGGGGGCTTCCCTTTTGAACCTCCTAGCACCATAGACCCAAAATAGCCTGAATGAGTTGAGATGCAGGGAATGGTGCAAATCCCCATTCCTTTTCCTGCCTACTCTCTATGTTAAAAAAAAGAAACCAACAAAACAACCAAGTTTTCTAAAGGAAAGGCTTGGAGGAAAAGGCCCCAATCCAAAGACTACTATACAATAAAAGGAATTATTCCCAGAGCCTTTAGTAGGGTTTGAATCAGATTGAGATAATTTAGGTCTAAGACGGAGTCATCTTTGACATCAGCAGAGGCTCCTGACAAACTCAGCTGCAGCTGTGTCCCCTTCTTTAAGAGCTGAGTTGCCTCTAATATGTATCTAATTTATAGGGTCTATTAATTCCATGTGTGGTTCTTTATTGAAAGGAAAGACACTGCTGTGAAACTTGCAAAAGATGCCACAACAAGACAACCTCTCTGCTTCCAACAGCACAGGCTCTGATCCGTCAGTGTTCTTCCTGAGTGGCATCCCGGGGCTGGAAGCCATGCACCTCTGGATCTCCATCCCCTTCGCCTCAATGTTCACTGTGGCCCTTCTTGGAAACTGCACCCTTCTGTATGTTATCAAGACAGAGCGTTCCCTCCACAAACCCATGTTCTATTTCCTCGTGATGTTGGCTGTCATCGACCTGATTTTAACTATAACCACCATGCCAAAATTACTGAGCATCTTCTGGTTTAATTCCAGAGAGATCAGCTTTACCGCCTGCCTGGTGCAGATGTTTTTCCTTCACTCGTCCTTCTACATGGAATCTGGTGTTCTGGTGGCCATGGCCTTTGACAGGTATGTGGCCATCTGCAACCCCCTGAGGTACGCCACCATCCTGACCAATTCAGTGATAGCAAAGATTGGGCTTGCAGCTTTGACACGGGCTGTTCTCAATATGGTCCCTAGCCTCTTCTTTCTCCGGAGGGTGCCCTTCTGCCGGTCCCACATCATCTCTCATTGCTACTGTGAACACATGGCAGTGGTGAAGCTGGCCTGTGCCAACACCATGATCATAAATATCTTTGGGATCTTTGTAACTTTGTTCACTGTGGGGCTGGATCTGATGCTCATCACCCTGTCATATGTCAAGATATTGAGGACTGTGTTAAGCCTGGCATCCAAAGAAGAGCAGTTGAAGGCTTTCAGCACTTGTGTTTCCCACCTTTGTGCCATCCTAATGGTTTATACCCCAGTGGTTCTAACCTCAGTAATTCACAGAGTTGGCTATCAAGTCGCCCTTCATGTACACATCCTGATGGCCAGTTTTTACTTTGTCTTTCCTCCAATGATGAATCCCATTGTGTATGGGGTGAAAACCAAAGGGATTCGAGACAGAATGCATCTCATGTTCCAAAGGAAAAACATCTAGGCTGAACTTGTGTCAAATCTGATACTTGGAAACAAGATCCCCATCCCTCTAAACATGTTAGGAAAGTTAGTGCAAATGTACTTTTCTGCAGCTTTTATCCTGAACAATTTTAATACCCTTCACATACTGTGGAGTGAATGGTCTGGGCAAACTGGATTGGGAACTCCCTGAGGTTTACAGAAGGTGTATCGTAAACTCCCCAGACTCTCTTTGAGCTTTGCTGGGAAACTTAGTAGTTGTACTTGGCCTTGGTCCTACCTCATTTGTCCATCATTAGCAAGAGGGTGGGACTTCCTTACCCTTTGTATGTAGGGAGATGAAGGGACTTGCCTAACATTACCCAGCAACTCAGTGACTGAACTAGGAACTGATCAGATGTCTCTGGCATTTCAGGTCTGTGCTCAGGAAGCCCTGTTGTCTCCATGGTAATAAGATTATTTCATGGCTTTCAGTGCATGTGACATGATGTTTCTCTAGTAGCCATTCTCTAGCCCATTCTCTTTCAGTCCCACATGTCCTCTCAATTCTGGCAAAGTCAGTGAACTGAAGGAGAACTCTGTCTAGCTCGAAAACATGTCTTTCTCCAAAGAAATGGGTGCAATTATGATATTGCCTTCCACACCTTGTTTCTCTGGGTCAGTGGGAGGCCATCCTTGGAGAGCCGTGGGATCATGTCCGTTATGAGTGTGCTTTAAGAAAATATTTTAACACCTTGCACCCAGAAGGATCACACAAAACAGTGTGGCTAGTTATTAGATGTGAAGAACTCCCAGAATTCTCACAGGCTGCAGTGGGAGGTGACTGGTTCCAGTCTGTCAAGACAGGGACACATGTTGGGGTGGGCTATGCTAGAAAGGTTTTGCTGACTGTAGTACCTAACAGAAGACCTTGTAACGCGATAAGCTTTAGTAGGTGGTGGATGCCATTAATTAACCCTGACTAAAAGTTACTCCATGTATAAGCAAAGCAGAGCTGGTACTGACCAAGGATGCACCTTGGTTCCACTAAGTAGCAGACATAACTTGCTAATTCTGTAAAACAACAAGATAAGACCAGGGCAAAGGAATGTTGTAAATTTATGTAAAAAACACCATGCCTTTTACCCACTTAGTAAGCTGTGGAAAAATACCAGATGTGCGTGCTATTTACCCACTTAGCAAGCAAAGGTATAAAAATACTGGTTAAGCCCCTCCCAAATCGGAACCTCATCCTCAGGGCAACTGCTATGTTCGCCGCCACGAGTCATCGCTCCCCACGCTTCACGTCCGCAGTCGTTTAACTGGGGTTCCCGTCTGCTAAAAGGGGCGTAAGCTTGTTGATTTCCTATTGCTCTGCTTTCTTGTCTGTGTTTTTCGATAAATGCAGTTTGCTTTTATCTTTTATCTTGTTTCTCAGTTTTGTTTCTGGTGAACCACAGGAACCTTAGGACCTGAGCTACAGGTAGTAGCCAGGGTCCTGTAATCTTCTTGTAACACTGACATAGACAGAACCTTCTACAGGAATGCAGCTAATAACAGCATAAGGAGATCCATTGTTGGTAAAGTTAAACCACAAGAAATCACAAGAAAAGTCTCCAAGGAAATGGGAGAGAGAACACTAATCTATCTGAACCCTTCTAATATCTCTGTGTATCTGAAATTGTGAAATCAAAGTATGCTTCTTGTCAGGATCTCTGCCTAGGATTCGTGTAAATGCTTCAGTTGGCCATCTTCAGGGTTCTGCTTCACTTGAGTACTTGTACTTGCTTCATTTATGAAATGAATATTTTAGATAGTTAAATAAAATTTCTGACTTCAACCAACAGAGTCCTGTGGCACTTTTAAAGACTAACAGATTTATGTATCACATGAGCTTTCGTGGGAGAAAATCCCACTTCATCAGATGCTTTGAAGATGGGAAACTTACAGGACTCTTGTTTTTCTGCAACTGACTAACACAGCTACCCCTTTGGAACTTGACATCAACCAGTGACTGTCTCTGTAATATGGGTGGCTTATATGCACCTATCTAGCAATGTGGATGATTAATATGACATCTATCTAGCAATAAAATATCTGTCATGTCTTTTGATGTGAAATATCTAGACTTTAGTAAACCTTTTGATATGGTTTCACATCACCTTCTCATTAACAACCTATGGAAGTGCAACCTTGATGGAGCTCGTATAAGATGGGTGCATAACTCCTAGAGAGTAGCTATCAATGGTACATAATCATGCTGGAAGGGAATAACAAGCGATGTACTTCAGAAATCGGTTCTGAGTCTGTTCAATATTTTCATCAATGATTTAGATAATGGTATTGAGAGTGCACCTATAAAGTTTGAGGTTGATATCAAGCTGGAAGGGGTTGCAAGTGCTTTGGAGGACAGCATCACAATTCAAAATGATTTGGAAAAACTGGTGAAATGGTCTGAGGTAAAGAGGATGACATTCAATACAGACAAGTGCAAAGTACTCCACTTAGGAAAGAAGAATCCATTGCACATGTACAAAAAGGGCAGTGTCTGCCTAGGAAGGAGTACTGCGGAAAGGGATCTGGGTGTCATAGTGGACCACAAGCTAAATATGAGTCAACAGTGTAACACTGTTGCAAAAAAAAAAAAAGCAAACCCTATTCTGGGATGTATTAACAGGAGTATTGTAAGTAAGACATGAGAATTAATTCTTCCACTCTACTCTGCCCTGATTAGGCCTCAACATGAGTACTGTGTCTGGTTCTTGGTGCCTCATTTCAGGAAAGATGTGGACAAATTGGAGAAAGTCCAGAGAAAAGCAACAAAAATGATGTAAAGGTCTGGAACCCTAATTTAGATGAGAAAATTGAAAGAGCTGAGTTTGTTTAGTGTGGAAAAGAGGAGACTGAGAGGGAACATGACAACTGTTTTCAAGTACTTAAAAGGTTGTTAGGAGGAGGAGGGAGAAAAATATTCTTTAATCACTGAGATAGGACAAGAAGCAATGGGCTTAAATTACAGCAAGGGAGGTTTAGGTTGGACATTAGGAAAAAAATTCCTAACTGTCAGGGTGATTATCCACTGGAATAAGTTGCGTAGGTAGGTTGTGAAATTTCCATCACTGGAAATTTTTAAGAGCAAGTAAACAAGCACCTGTCAGGGATGGTTTAAGAGGGTACTTGGTCCTGCCATGAGTGCAGGGGACTGGACTTGATGACCTCTCATGGTCCCTTCCAGTTTCTCTGATTCTATGACTCAGGTGATCAAAAGGAAAACATGAAGAAGTATTTTGCAAGAAGAGTCACACTTAACTAAAAATCATGGGTGAAATCAAGACCTGGAATAGTACTGAGTCACCAAGGATTCCCATCCTATCTGACTTTGCGTCTTTTTACTGTTAATGAGTGTTTGCCAACCGTTTTGGCTCAAGGGCCACAGATATCATTTCTAGAACTCTGAAGAGCCACCAGTGTCCACCAGCAGCTGCACCCTCCCCACTGCAGCCACCTGGAAGGAGTGCAACGATGACCTCCTCGCTGATCTCCCTTCACCTTGGTTGCAGCAAGAAAACAGCAGGCATTCTATAACATTGTGCGCTCTATCTGGCCCCTAGGCAGTGGCTCCTTTCAGCAGCCAGAAGGAGGGAAAATTAGTTCTCCCCTCCATCTGGCTCTAGCAGGGATCCAGTGGGTGTGTTTTGCCCTTTGCTACTGCCAGGTGGAGGAGAGCTCTTATCTTTCGTCCCGTTCGTTGCAGCCCAAAGTCTGCACTGGTCTCACAGCCCTGCAGCAACATTCTGCACCTGGGTCCTTAGGCACTGGCTGCCTCGTGCAGCCAGCAGGAGGGGAGCGGCAGGCCACTTGAAAAGACCCCACGGACCACAGGTTGGGAACCACTGCTGTAAACTTTACTGACTTTGAGCACATCATTTGTAACTCACCACCTTAATATTTCTTTTTTCCCCCACTAATGACTGACACAATGTTCACTCTAGTTAGCGGCAGCAACTGGTGCATGGTTGAGGAAAGGTGACGTGTACAAGATGACTTCTCCTTTGAAAGCAGAAAAAAGGATTTCTGAACTGAAGGGGGCTTTTTATGAAACTTGGTGATGTGAAAGAAGACAACATTGCTTTGAATTGTTCTGCAGGCCAGTCCAGTGGCTTGGGGACACTCGTCTGAGCAATTCCTGGATAATTTAATGCATTACACATGTTTCTGTTCCTTTGATTTCTGAAGTCTACATCATAGATTTCAGACAGAACTGAAATTAAATTACTGGCCTGAACCAAGGCATGCAATCTAAGCTTTTTATTCCTCCAGGTCCAGGCAAACGTCCCGCCTTTCTGAACATATCTGGGAATTCATATTCACCTGCCATTCCCATAAGCCCTGGGTTACTGTTTCTACTGTTATCATAGAATCATAGAATAATAGGGTTGGAAGGGACCTCACGAGGTCATCTAGTCCAACCCCCTGCTAAAAAGCAGGACCACTCCCCTGCTTACCTCAACCTTCTGTAACCTGTGTCTCCACTGTCAGCGCAGTACATTAAAAAAACCAAAGAAACAAAAAAGGGAGCTCTAATTCAGCCTGTGAATACCACCCCTGCAAGTGGTGTAGAACTGAGGTCGAAATCTACTGTTCGAATTTAGGTCCATGCAGCCAGAGAGTAGCTCTAATCTTGTTTTTCTGGTTTCTCTAGTCCATTTCACCATAAAAAACATAGGTCCTCGGTGTAGACAAGCCCAAATAGTCCTGACTGAGAGCTGCTCATCTCTTCCCCATAGTGTGCTGCCCAGTGCAGTCATTTGGGAGCTGATTTTTTCTGTGAAGATGTACACAAAAAGAAATCCAGTAATTCACCTGGTTCTATGCCATCTGTCACCAGGCGGGTCCTCCATTCAGTAAGGCACCTACACATTCCCTGACCATCTTCTTGCTCCTAACAAAGCTGTAGAACACCTTCTTAACTCTTCACTTCCCTTGCTAGCTGCATCTCCAGTTGTGCTTTGGCCTTCTTGATTTCACCCCTGCATTGTCAAGTAATTTTTTATATTCCTCCCTAATCATGTGACCAAGTCTCCTCCATTTGTTACTTTTCTTTACGTGTTTAAGCAGAGGAACACAGGAACCGATGAGGACACAGGAAAACAGGGAACAGCAATGAAGACTAAGACTGGGACCATGACAAAAGGTAACATTGGAATTATGATAAAGAAGCAACACAGGTAAATCTTTGATGCAACAAGAAGAGCACACTCAGTTATCTGTGGGCTGCTACCTGGGAGAACAGCATTCATTCAAGGTCACCAAATATCTTAAGTGTAACAAGTTCAGCCAGTAAGATGTGATTATCCATCTCTTTCCCTAATCAATGTCTAGTTATCTTCATATTCAAGGCAAAACAAAACTCTAAACACACAAGGTAATGTTCTGCAGAGTGTACATGCATTTTTACACTTGCACAATTAAGGTGTGTAAATCCCCTGGTGTCCACTTTTTGTGGACATGTTCAATATATCTCACGAGTATCCTTTCTCTGGAGGGTTTGGCCTATACATGTGATGTAGAAATTAACACCCATACAAGAGGAAAGACAAAGGTTAATCTCCATTCAGCACTTGTTGTGAGTCCCTATTCTCCAAAGCAAAGGAATTTTATGATCAAAGTCTCTGAACTCCCACCAAGGGAGTAAATTCAGCAAGTGTCATTAGAAGGTATAAATACTCTCATCTAGTCAATCCCAGCTGAGTAGAAACTCCTGCAGTTGGTGTATGACTGCAGTATTACTGAGGGTGAAGAAGACAGAGTTCAGGTGAGCTGGGGTTGTTTGTAATCAAATTAATCAAGGCTCTTTCTTTTTGAAGCAAATGCTTAGCTTAGGGCCAAATCTGTTAGCGGCCACAATAGTATAAAACGGAATAATTCTGGACTTATACCTGTATAAGTGAGAGCAGAATAAGCTTGTTTCTTTAGAAGTGAACTATTTAATTTCTTCAAGAAATAAAAACAAATCTATGTCAACAATCCACTTAGTGTTCAGAAAATCAGGGGTGTTTGCGTTACACACCTAACCAGAGTTTTCTTACCTTTCATAAATGCATCGTTAGAGGATCTTTGCTGTGCATCTGTGTCATTATGGGAGCGTTCAGTCTGGGGGGAATGTGTGTTGAGAGTCTCATACTGCCACTGGTGAACTTTCTGTTGCTGATACAATTCAATAATCCCATCAGTGATTTGGAAGTAAATCTAAATTCTGCTCTAATAATATTTGGTGATTACAGATTTGGGCAGAGTGGCAAATAATTATTAGAACTAGGCAGCCCTATAGATGATTTCAATCACTTGCTAAACTGGGCTCACCTGAAAAGGATATAGTTGATTACAACAGCATGCAAAACCCACACATCTAGGACCCTCAAAGGCAGATCCTACTTACAGGGTGGGAGATGATGTTTTAGAAAGCTCTGACTTGAAAAGGAATTTGAGGTCATGATGTGTATCTAATTACACCTGAAGTCCTAGTGGAGATGAAGAGAAAAAATGGCTTTCTGCAGTGTATAAACAGGGAACTATCAACCTGAAATAAAGAGGTGTTCAGAGGCAGAGGCCATTACTGGACAGTGTTTCTAGATCCAGTGTCCACACTTCAAAAGGTTGCTGAGAAATTTAAAGGTGTTAGCAAAAGGGCTGTAAGAATTCCTTTAGGTCTGGAAAATCTGGCTTATAGACAGAGACTAAAGAAGCTAAAGCTATTTGGGTGATGCAAGAGGAGGTGAAAAGTGATTTGATCACATTCTTTATGTTTTTATATTGGAATTGATTTCTGACTATAAAAAGTTCTTTAATCTAGCAGACATAGGCAGAATGAGATTCAATGTGTGGGAGCTCAGACTAGACAAATACAGACTAGAAGGAAGATACATATTCCTAGAAGAAGGAAAACAAACAATTTGAACAATATTACTTGAAATCTTTAAAGGAAAACTAGATGACTTTCTCATAGATACGGTCTAGCTGAAATAGAAATTATAGGCTTGATGGAGAAATCACTTGGGGAAATTCTGTGGCCTATAGTATTCAGAAGGCCAGATTATATTATCATAATGGTCCCTTCATGCCTTAAAATCTTTGAATCTTTAAGACCAAGAGGGTTAGTCATGTTATTCTATTTCAGTAAAACAACCAAGTAGTCCTGTGGCATTTTTAAAGACTAACCAAGTTATTTATCATATCTACAATTATTAAATCACAATTTTTTCTTAGTTCAGGAAATAGCTACATCTTTTTTCTTCAACCTTAGATAAATCAGGGTTGTAGCATCTTGTAATAAATATTTTCTCCTCTTTGCTTCTGGAACTGAAATTGTGTCTATCTTCACTGATGCAGGTAGAGTGTAGACCCTGAATGTCCAGCTAGCATGGGGGGAAAGGGTAGAGTATGAGGTCAGGTGAGCAGAGTACAGGCATGCCAGAACTGTAAGGTATTCACTCTACATAGCTCTCTGCACACCCAAGCAGTGATCCCATATCTACCATTAAGTGTCCTGCTGTCACATTGTTGCCAAAAACTTTACTCCTTGCAGACTTCATTTTGGGGAAGTCTCTGAAGGATATAGGAGTTCAGACTAAATTCTGAAGAATACAGGAGTATGGTGTAAGGCAAATTGAGTGCATATTTAATAAGATACTCTGAAGGAAATAGGAGTCCTGTACACAGGCACTCTGAAGGACATAGAAGCCCTGTAATTTTTGGAACCATGGTTAGAAAAAAAGTCAATTTGACACCAGTTTTAAGAAGGGCCAGGGAACATTTCACTTGGTTCAGGAGTTAAAGCTTTGCAGCACATTTTGCAGATGTTCAGATATAGCCCATGGACAGAGCTAGTGTTAGCTCAGTGGTTCCCAACCCTTTTCCTGTGGGCCAGAAGTGGCCTACTAGGCTTTTTAAAATGATTCATGATCCCCTCCCACTGCCTGGGAGCTGGGCTGCAGCCACACTCTTCTCTCTCGGTCCTGGTGTGGAGCCAGGAGCTGGGATGCGGGTGGACACCAACCTCTCGCCTGGTTCCAGAGCGCTGCTAGGAGCTGGACTGTGGTTGGAAGCCTCCCACCTGGTCCAGCACCCAGCTGGGAGTTGGGGTATTGCTGCAAGCCTGCAGCCTGGTCCAGTAGACATCCAGGAGCCTGGCTGCGGCTGCCAGCCCTCCCAACCTCACACAGAAATCCATCTTCTGCCCAGCCCTCCCCACCTGCAGGCACCCACCTCCCACCAGGTGCCTGCACCCCGCCCTTCCAGCACCAAATGAACTATTTTTAACAGTTTCATGTTTTTAGAATTTAAAATTGTAACTTTTTAAAAACTTTTTTAAAAACTGTTTTAACAGTTTTATTTTTTTTTTTAATTTTAAGTTAGTTAAAATTTTAAATTTGCTTTGCACTAAATAAATGCTTACTTTAAAATATGTAAAGATCTATCATCCTTAACCCTGTACTCTGTACTGTATACAAATAGATCAATAATTTTTTATGAGTTGACAAGACCTTCAGGGTTGTAAAAATGATATTTGTGGACCTCGAGCCAAAAAGGTTGGGAACCACTAACAATTAGCTGATGTTCATAGTATTTCAAATTTAGAGGATAAATTGGTTCGTAGATTATTACTGCATAAGCCCTCCATCCCGAGTGAAAGAGATGCTGTTGTAGTTTGGCTATTCTGAGAAGCATTCAGGTATTTTTGCAAGAGAGGAGTGGCTGGTCCTGCTGGTTCACACTGATGCTGCTGGCAGATGATTGTAGAACCAAACACAAAGATCCATCTTCAGGGTCCTGGTTTTATAGAGGTCTGTTCCCATATAAATCTATGAGTACTGTTTTGTCACACTGTGTTTGCATCTGCACTTCACTGTGATTATCAATCACCAATGTTCTTGCAAGCGTAACCATTGTTACAGTTCATTTTGTTTCTGTACTTGGACACCAGGGTCATCACGGTGAGCATTCTTCGGTCTTCTGGGTCATAAAAAACTGTTATCTGATACTTCCTTTTTTTCCTTCAAAGAGTCTAGGCTGGAATCGTCTTGTTACTCACTTGTCTCACACATAAACATCACTCATTCACTCATTTACCCTCTAATCTTTTAAAATTTTATTTAAAATGCAGATGTCTTTTTAGAAAAAAAATCATTCTTTTACCACTTCTTACTCATCACTGCCAATCCTTACAAACACTGCAAACCACAAATATATCAGTACATTAAACAAAAATATAACAACAGAATTATAACCAAGGGTCAACACCCCAAATTTATTTTATCATACTAATTAGGGCTCCTGGCCTACATAGTCACTGAGGCGATGTCTACACTTGCAAGTTAGGTTGACTTAAGTAGGCTTAAGTTTACCTAACTTAGTCCCTGTCCACACCAGGCTTTCATTAAGTTGACTTAAGAAATCCCTTCAGTCGACTTAATGAAAGATTAGGTCGACTTAATAAGAACCGCTGGTTAGGTTGACCTAACCCTTAGGTCAACTCCTTAGGTTGACCTAAGCCCAGTGTGGAGGCTTAAGTCCACTTTATTAGGTCGATCTAAGGGCAATTAGGTCGATTTACTAAGTCTCCGTTCAAAGGAAGCACTTTGTTAAGTCAACCTAATAAGTTCAACTTTAGGTCGACTTAAAGTTGACTTAATTTTTTGTAGTGTAGACATAGCCCTAGAGTTTAAAAATATTAACTATAATGTTCCATTCATTCTTAATTGTACTGATATTATGCTATTTGTGCCTTGTAACAATGTGTAAAATGTGTCGTTAAATAAAGCAAATGTACCTCATATTAAAACCACTACCAGACATTGTTTCTCAATATAAGGCTTTAAGTCATTTTTATGAGTGGTAATCTATTCAATATCTTTGTTTAAATAGTCACGGGAGAATAATGTTGGTCACAACCCAAGTGAATGTAATTTCTTCTAAATTTTAGAATAACTTTATGTGTTAGCATAATGGTAGATGTGGTAAAGACTTTAGTAAGGCTTTTGATACAGTCTCGCATTACCTTCTCATTAACAAATGAGGGAAGTACAACTTGGATGGAGCTACTATACTATGGGTGCACAACTATTTGGATAACCACTCCCAGAGGGTAGTTATCAATGGTTCACACTCATGCTGGAAGGGCATAATGAGAGGGGTACAGCAGGGACTGGTTCTGGGACCGGTTCTGCTCAATATTTTCATCAATAATTTAGATGATGGCATAGAGAGTACACTTACAAAATTTGTGGATGATACCAAGCTGGTAGGGATTGCAAGTGGCTTGGAGGATAGGATCACAATTCAAAAGTATTTAGACAAACTGGTGAAATGGTCTGAGGTAAATAGAATGAAATTCAATAAAGAAAAATGCAAAGAACTCCACTAAGGAAAGAACAATCCATTGCACACATACAAAATGGGTAATGTCTGCCTAGGAAGGAGTACTGTGCAAAGAGATCTGGGTGTTATAGTGGACCACAAAGCCAAATATGAGTCAATAGTGTAACACTGTTGCAAAAAAGTAAACACCATTCTGGAAGGTATTAACAGGAGTATTGTAAGTAAGACATGAGAAGTAATTCTTCCGATCTACTTTGCCCAGGTTAGGTCTCAGCTGGAGTATTGTGTCCAGTTCTGTGTGCCTCATTTCAGAAGAAGATGTGGACAAACTGGAGTAAATCCAGAGAAGAGCAACACAAATGATTAAAGGTCTGGGACACTTCACTTAGGAGGGAAGATTGAAAGAGCTGGTTTTGTTTAGTTTGGAAAAGAGGAGATTTAGAGGGGACATGATAACAGTTTTCAAGTACCTAAAAGGTTTTTAGGAGGAGGAGGGAGAAAAAATGTTCTCCATAATGACTGATGATAGGACAAGAAGCAATGGGCTTAAATTATGGCAAGGGAAGTTTAGGTTGGATATTAGGAAAAAATTCCTAACTGCCAGAGCAATTAACCACTGAAATATGTTGCTGAGGTAGGTTGTGGAATCTCCATCTTCGGAAGTTTTTAAGAGCAGGTTAGACAAGCACCTGTCAGGGATGGTTTAAGAGAATACTTGGTCCTGCCATGAGTGCAGAGGACTGGACTCAATGACCTCTCATGGTCCCTTCCAGTTGCTATGGGCGTGTCTACACTGGCAAGTTAGGTCAACTTAAGGACGCTTAAGTCGACCTAAACAAAGCTGCATCCACACTGGCTTTTCTTAAGTCAACTTAAGCATTTCCTTAAGTCAACATAAGGAAAGCTTAAGTCGACTTAATAACACCACCTCCTTTTAGGTCAACTTAAGCCTTCAGTTGACTCCTTAAATCGACTTAAGGCCTGCGTAGATGGGGATTAATGCTAAATCAACTTTGTTAAGTCAAAGCCAATATAACGGCTATCTCTGTTGTAAAGTTGACTTAACAAAGGCGACTTAACAATTTGTTAAGTCTACTTAACAAGATCGACTTTAAGTTGGTTGACCTTGTTAAGTCAGCTTAACAAAGTTGACTTAACTTTGTAAGGGTAGACATAGCATATGATTCTATGATTCAATAACTATACTCTATATTTTGGATTTAGTATGGTGTTGTGTTATTGCTGATTTTGCTAAATGCTTTATTGCTGAGTTTGCCATATAATTTAATAAATATACTATGTATGGAGTGTTTGTTTGAGGACAGTGGTTTCCTTCATCCTCCTCTAAAAATAAAAAAAGATACTAATGCTGGTCATCTTATTCTGCTGAAGGACAATTAATGCTAATAAACCAACCCAACACCTAAGAGGCTTCATGACTTATGTAAAAAAAAGAGGAACAAAATAAAAAATGGCCACACTTCTCAGAAACTGGTGAGTGATAATCACTCAGAAGCCAAAGGGCAACATGACACAGCACTTCCTATAAATTTTCCTAAAAACCAATTACAATAAAAATAAACAAAAACAACAGAGCTTTGGGTAATGTCTGTGTACAAGAGTGTTGGAAGCATGAAACACATCTAGGAGAGGGCAGGCTCCACCCTTTTGCTTACCTCTCTTGGCCAGTTAGCAAGGCTGAGCTACACTAAGTACCAGTAATTATACCAACAGAAGGGTGTGTGTGTGTGTGTGTGTGTGTGTGTGTGTGGGATCTCTAATGCATTTGTAATTACAATAAACATGGCATATTTCCTTATTCCCTCATTAAGATCCTGCTAATCTCATTTTTTATAAGTATAGCATCCAGCCTGATTTCCTCCCAGAAATTCATTAAGACAACCAACACTGCTGAGATCAATACAAGTCATTGAACTGTGGGCAAGAATGTAAGGAGGCTGATAGGAAGCTGTTTTTTTTGGGGGGGGGCTTCCCCTGAAATATTTTGAGCTTCAGGGAATGCTGCAAACCCCATCCTGTTTCCAGTCCTCTCTCTATTATAAAGATAAGCAAGTCATCTAAAGAAAATGTTTGGAGAAAAAAGCCCCAATGCAAACCCTACTGGTGTCAATAGAATGAGATCTATCTTTAATGAGCTTTGAGTCAGACCAACATAATTTAGTTCTTCAGCAGATTCATCCCTGACATCAGCAAAGACTCCTGAGGTACTCTGCTCGAGTTGAATACAATTCTTCCAGACCTGAGTGGCCTCTCATGTGTATCTAATTTACATGGTCTGTTTACTCTATGTGTTGTTTTATTTAAAGGAATGACACTACCGTGAGACTTGCAAAAGATGCTACAGCAAGAGAATCTGTCAGGGTCCAACAGCACAGGCTCTGATCCGTCAATGTTCTTCCTGAGTGGCATCCCAGGGCTGGAAGCCATGCACATCTGGATCTCCATCCCCTTCTGCTCAATGTTAATTGTAGCTTTTCTTGGTAACTGCACCCTCTTGTATGTTATCAAGGCAGAGCCCTCCCTCCACAAGCCCATGTTCTATTTCCTTGCCATGCTGGCCTTCATTGACCTGGTTTCATGCACAACAACCACGCCAAAAACATTAAGCATCTTCTGGTTTAATTCGAGGGAAATCAGCTTTAATGCCTGCTTGGTTCAAATGTTTTTCCTTCACTCATCCTTCGACATGGAGTCTGGTGTTCTGGTGGCCATGGCCTTTGATAGGTACGTGGCCATCTGCAATCCCTTGAGGTACACCTCCATCCTGACCAACTCGGTGATAGCAAAGATCGGGCTTGCAGCTTTGGCCCGGACAGTTCTCATAAGTGTCCCTGTGTTCTTCCTCCTCAGCAGGCTGCCCTTCTGTCAGTCCCACATCATCTCCCATTGCTACTGCGAGCACTTGGCAGTGCTGAAGCTGGCCTGTGGCAACACCTGGTTCAATAACATCTTTGGGATCTTTGCAACTCTGTTCACTGTTGGACTGGATCTCATGTTAATAACCTTGTCATATCTGAAGATTCTAAAGACCGTGTTATGTCTGGTGTCTAAGGAAGAACAGCTGAAAGCTATAGGCACTTGTGTTTCCCACATTTGCGCCATCTTCATGGTTTACATTCCAGTGGTTCTAACCTCAATATTACACAGGTTTGGCCAACTAGTTGCCCCTCACACCCATGTCTTATTGGCCAGTTTCTACTTCATCTTTCCTCCCATGATGAACCCCATCGTGTACGGTGTGAAAACCAAAGAGATCCGTGACAGATTGCGTCTCCTGTTCCGAAGAAAAATCTGCTAGGCTGAATATTGTGTTATTCTATTACTTGAATACCCATCAGCAAGTTCCCCTTTCCCCTAAACATGTCAGAAAAGTTAGTGCAGTCATATTTTTCTGCAGCATCTTTCAGCCTGCACATGTTAAAGCTCTTCAAATGGTATGCCGTGATCGGTGTGGGCGTACTGGAATGGGAATTCCCTCTCCTTTGCAGGGGTTTTAGATATAGATCCTGGTCTCCCCCTTACCTGTGCTGGTCAACAGAGAAGTTGTGCTTGGCTGTGGTCCTGTCTCATTTACCAGTCGCTAGTAAAAGGGCTAATGTTGCTCAATCCTTCCACATAGGTAGGGGAAGTGTCATGCCTAGCATCTCACAGCAGCCCAGGGACTGGACTAGGAACTGATATCAGGACTCTGTGCTCTACCCACTAAGCCCTGCTGCCTCCATGACAATGAGATTATTTCACTTTTAGTTAGATGATTTCCTGGTTCGCAATGTGTTTGACAATGTGTTTCTTTTATAGCCACTTCCTACCCACTCTCTTTTAATACCACAGAACTTGGATACCATTCAGCACTTAATTTCTAGTGGAACTTGGGCCCATCCCAGTCCTTACAACCTCAGTGATCTGAAGAAGAACTTTGTCTAGCTTGGAAGCTCATGTATTTCACCGATGGAAATTGGGCCAATAAAGGATATTGCCTCCCACAGATTGTCTCTCCAGGTCAGTGGAAATCCATCCTCTGGCTGTAATGAGCTCATATCAGTGATGAGTGTGAATTAGGAACACGTTTTACCACCTTCCAGCTAGAAGGATCGCAAAACTGAGTAAGAACTGGAGCTAGTCCTCAGATGAGACAGACTCCCACAATTCTTATTGGCAGCAGTGGGATATCACTCTGTCAGGATTAGGCCACCTATTAGGATATGTTACACTAGAAAGGTATTGCTTTCACAGCTCTACCAGAAGAAACTTGTAAAGGAAATACACCTTATACCAGTATAATGGCATTTTTTTGCTGGTACAGGTACACCTTATCCCTAAGTGATACAATCTATATTGTGAAAACAACTTTTCTGATGATATAGCTGTCTCAAACACAGACATTTTTCCTGTTACCACCTTGTTTGTCAGAGGTGTGTTCTTCACAATTTTCTTTGGAATGACTGCCAACGAAACTTTTGCATAGACTTAGTGTATGCCATTGAGGTCTGAGGAGTGGGTAATCTTCATATTTCATAGATACATAAGTTCGTAGATTTTAAAGTCAGAAGGCACTAATATGATCATGCAGTTTTATCTTCTGCACAATTCTAGCACAACTCCTGTTATAAACACCTAACCTATGACTGAGTCACTGCAGTCCCCAAATCATGGTTTGAAGACTTTAAGGTACAGAGAAACCATCAGTAAGTAACCCATGCCCCACACTACAGGGGAATGTGAAAGCTCTTCAGGAGCCAAGCCAATCTCCCCTGGGGTGAAATCCCCTCCTAACGCAAAATATGGCGACCAGCAAATCTCTGAGCAAGTAGCAACACTCACCAGCCAGACACACAAAAAATAATTCTTTGCAACAACTCAGAACCCATCCCATCTAATATACCATCACAGGTCACTGGCACATTTATCACTAGTGGTCCAAGATCAGTTAATTGCTAAATTAGGCTATCCCATCATACCATCCCCTCCATAAGTTTATCCAGCTGGTCTTTGAAGCCAGCTAGGTTTTTTTGCCCTAACTGCTCCCCTGGGAAGCCTATTCCAGAACTCCACTCCACTGGTGGTTAGAAAGTTTCATCTAATTTAAAGGCTAAACTTCCTGAAGGCCAGTTTATATCTATTTGTTCTTGTGCCCACACTGCTGCTGAGCATAAATTCCTCTCTCTCCCTGGTGTTTATCCCTCTGATATATTTATAGAGAGCAATCATTTCTCCTATCAGCCTTCTATAGGTAAGGCTAGACAAGTCAAGCTCTTTGAGTGTCCTCTCATGATGAAGGTGTTGTGTTCTACTGTGGATCATCCTAGTAGCACTTCTCTGGACCTGTTACAGTTTGAATTCATCTGTCTTAAGCATGGGGAAACTTTTTTATTTCTGGCATCCTCTGGGGTATGGTATGGACAAAGAGGCTCTTGCACTCTACAACCTATCCCCATGGTGGCTCCCCATCCTGGCTGAGGCCCTTTCCCCATGTGAAGAGGTCCTGGGTGGAGTTTGGGGGGACGTGGGGGCACAATTTAAAGGTATGGCTGCTCCCAAACAGCTCAAGTCATGACCTCCTTATGGTAGGTCCTCTCCGTATACCCCTTTTCCCACCAATGCTGACATGTTCAAAAGGAAAGTGGACATCAACATGGAGCTGACCACCAGCCACTGGCTGACAGAGTGGTGGCAATAGGTTGCCCCACTTAGGAATGGAAGATCCCAGTGCCTTTTGAGGGTGACAGATGGCAAAGTGGAGCCTCTAGGCAGTGGGAAAGGAGAAGGGGCGTTCCCTGAGAGGTTGTGGTTCCCAAAGCAGCTGGAGGAAGCTGGCGGTTGGTGGCCACTCCCTCTCTGAGCTGCCGCACCCACTATCCATAGCTGCAGGGTCCCTGCAGTACTGGCACCATGTTCCACTCAGAGAGTGGTGCTCAGCAGTGTCGCTCTCCTCCTGCTGTACAGTGCAGTGTACAAGCACGTGCCTCTGCTCAGTGCTGGTGCCACGGACTACCTTCCCTCGGTCTAAGCAGGGGTGCCTGTGAGGAGCCCTAGGCACTGAGTGGGTGACAGGGGCAGGGCTGCTGACGGACAGGTTGAGGGCACTCAGCAGATGGCTGAGGACTGAGAGTGCCGGCGAGGGCTACTGAGGCTCCTGCCTGACCCTTTTGCCAGGGAGGCCAGTCTGTGTGCCTGATTTCCCATTTGGTCAGCCTAAGGGGACAATGGTTCCCCTACCTGTTGGGCGAGGTGGAAGAGGACACTAACACATGGTGTGCTTTAATAGTGAGAGGCACAATTTAAAGGCACAGATGCCTCCCCACCCCAGAAATTGTCAAGTCACATCCGCCCCAGGGCAGGCCCCCTCACTTTCCTTCAGCCTCCCCTCCTGGAAAGCAGAGTTCCTCCTGACAGTGTCTGCTGTCACTTCTGCCTCTCCCCATGGGGTGCAGCTTACAGCCTGCCCAACCTCTGAGGTCAGTGGGCTGGCTCAGGTCCAGCCAGCTGCTGCCCAGGGAGAGTTGAGGTAGCACCACATGACTGAACATGAGGTTTCTCTGATTCAACAGGAAACACAAGTGTGGGAATGGGGTGCCCTCCATCTCTGAACCACTGGAGGCTGGTGATTTCCATCCAGGGTATAAAAGGGCTCCATGTCTTGGGATCCCTGCTCATTAGCCACCCCATGGCTCTGGTTGCATTCCCCTACCATTCCGTCCTCTCTGCAAGAACTGAAGAAACACCTGGGCAGGTGTCTGGCCCCATCGTCCAACAGTGATCTTGGAACAGGGGTAGCCCTACACGCATTGGAAAGATACGGATTTGCCCCCTCAACATGTGTGGCCTGCTTGGTGAGCCTGAAATAGGGGACTCTGCTACTCCTATCCAAAAAGGAAGTGGCAGCAGTCGCATTTGTGTCGTGTTCCACCCTGGAGCTGATGGCATGTCTACAATGGGTAGAGGGTCTGTCTTGAATGAGGTTTGGGGGACTCTCCTGGAAAAAGATGTTCTTCATCTCTTTCCCAAACCAATGTTCAGTTGTCTTCATATTCAAGTCCAAGCAGAGTCTTAAAGGCGCAGGGTGACGTTTTTCACAATATGCATGTATTTTTGCATCTGCTCAGCTTAGGTGTGTAAATCCCTTTGTGCACAAATCATTTTTTGGGGGGGGATATGCACCATTTGTGTGGATATTTGTAATATGACTCACATTTGTATCTATTCTATTGAGGATTAGACCCATGCTTTTTCATGTGGCCGTAGAAATTAAAACCCACACAGGAGGAAAGACATGGTTTAATCTCTGGTCATCTCTTTTTGTGACTCCCTTGGGTCCAAAGCTATAATGACCCTATAATGGCCCAAGCCTCTGAACTCCCATCAGGGGAATAGTCAGGAAGGTCTCATTAGAAGATACAAATACCCTTACCCAGTGAAACAGAGCATTTTAATTCCACCACAAAGCAAAAATAAATCTATGACAAGAGGCCTTTTATTGAAAAACTCAGGGGTATTTGAGTTACACACTGAGCCTTTGTTCTTTGCCATTGTGGAAATGCATCCACATTTCAAAAGCCTTGTTGCTCTTACCCGGATTGAGCCTCAGTCAGCTCCCAGCCTCAGACTGGCTCTGACTAGGTGATGGAACTATAGAAAAGGGTGAGGTCAGGGAGTTTCAGTCAATGGTTCAAAAGGTGAGAGTGTTGTAGTAATCTGTCAGCACTGAGTGTCTTTTTATGGCTTTATCTGGGACAGCCATAGGGCTCTCTGCTCTTCTCCTGTGTCTGGTCAGATTTTGTTCTTGTACCATATCAGGAAACCTGATGGACATTGGCTTTTTGGTCTCTTAAGTTTATTTCATGGTAAATTAATTAACCAAATCACGGTGAAGTCATGGACAGTACAATTTATCCAGGGTTGCAGGGCATTTCCATAACCACAAGCAGATCACATTGTAGAGCTGCTATGTCCAAGTTTCTTTAGGAAACTTGATTTCTGGTGCTCCCTTCGGTATCATAAAGATAAAAGTCCCTTGGATTCCACGATCTATCTCTGCCTTGAGTCCCCACCCAGGCTGAGGACCCTTCCTAAAGTGAAAGGGAGGCATGGGTGGAATTTGGCGGGGACATAAGGGGCACGATATAAAGGCATGGCTGCCCCTCAAAATAGATTGAGTCATGACCTCCTCATGACAGGTTTCCCTCCACATACATCCTCTTCCCACCAGCGGTGACATGTCCAACGGGTAAATGGACAGCAACAAGGAATCCTGTTCCAAGAATTAACCACCAGCCACTGCCTGGTAGAGTGGTGGCAATTGATTGACCCCTGCTTAGAAATGGAGGAGACCACCTCACGCCTGGAGGGTGATGGATGGCAAAGGGGAGCTGCTGGTCAGTGGGGGAGAAGGGGCCTTCCACGAGTGATGGTGGCTCTCAGGGTGGCTGAAGGAGGTGAGGCAGGTGTTCATGGGCATTCTCACTCTTAGCTGCCACGCCCTATGGTCCTTGGCTACCAGGGCCCCCATAATACTGCCCCGCGATCCCCCCAAGAACGGTAATTTGATGGTGTTGCTCTGTTCCTGCCTGTACAATGCCCCATGATCCAGACCATCATAAGAAATGCCATGGCATGGCCAAAGTGCCTGCCTCTGCCTGCCACTGGTACCTCTCTGAGCACTTCCCTCATTTCCAGCAGGTGAACCTGTGTGAAGCCCCAGACTTTGTGGGAGTTGAGAAGGACTGGGCTACCAGGCAATAGACTGAGGACACACAGCAGGTGGCTGAGGCAAAGGGTGGGGAAGAAGGCTCCTGTAGCACCTGTCTGGCCCCTTCATCCTCTCGTTGGCCTGATCCACGCTGAGGCGAGGGGTTGTGCACGTCCCATGGGGCATCTGGTCCTTATGGACACATGTTGGCCCTGACAGGCCAGGTTGCCTGCCTGATTTCCCCTCTGGGCAGCCGGAGGTGATGATGGCTCTCCGGCCCAGTGTGCAAGGTGGAAGGGGGCATTAGTAAACTGCGTATCTTGCTGGGGCAGGGAGTGGGGGGCAAAACATGTCGAGTCATCGTCTCTCCTGGGCAGGGCTCCCTTTACCCTTAATTTCCCCTTCCAGGAAGCAGCAGCCCCTCCCTTTATCACCCAGATGTCACTCCTGCCTCTCCCCACTGGGGGCCGTTCGCAGCTCTTCCCACCTATGAAGCCACTGGACTGCTTCAGCTCCAGTCAGCTGCTGTCCAGGTAGGGCGTCCAGTATCACTGTATGATCAAGTCACAGTATGGTCAGGTATGTTAAATCCACATGCAGGAGTGGAGCGATCCCATCCTGATCCCCTGGAGCCTCAGTGGTTTCCAGCTGTGGTTTCAAAGACTCCGCTGGCTGCAGACTACTGTGTATCAGTCAGCCCATGGCTGTGATTATATTCCCCCCTCGCTCTGGGTCTTTATGCAAGAGACGAACAAACACCAGAGCAGGCCAGCTTGGGAAAGATGAAGAAGTATAGAAGTCTTATGACATCTGTGAAGGGGGCTCTTATTCCTACCCAAAGGGGAAGTGGTATTACCTGCTTATAGCATTGTTGCTTACGTTCCACCTCAGAGCTGACAGCATGTCTGCAATGGGTCAGAGGGTCTCTTTAATATGAGGTTTGGGGGATATTTTTTGCTAAAAGAGGATGTATACATGTAGAATATAATTCTCCATCTATTTCCCAAACCAAGGTTTCGTTATCTTCATATTCAAGGTCAAGCAGAGCCCCAAACACACAAGGCGATGGTCTGGGGAGTGTGCATGCATTTTGTACTTCCTCAATTGAAGTGTGTCAATCCCCTGGTGGATATGTGATTTGTTGGGGATTTGCACCCTTTTTGTGCACATGGCCCACACTTGTATCCATATTATTGACAGTTCAGCTCACAGAGGAGGGAAGATAAGGGTTAATCTCCTTTCACCACTTGTTGTAACTCCCCTTTCCCACCAGCACTGATATGTCCAGAAGGAAAGTGGACAGCTGCAAGGAATCCTGTGCCAAGAGCTGGCCTCCAACTACTGGCGAGCAGAGTGATGGTAATCGATTGCCTTTCTGTAGGAATGGTGGAGCCCAGTGCCCCCAGAGAGTGAGAGATGGGAAAGCGGAACCACCGGGCAGTGAGAGAGGAGATAGAGCCTGCCACAAGTGGTGGCGGCTCTCAGGGTGGCTGAAGGAGGCTGGAGGATTCACGGCCAGTCTCAGCTGCCACACTCTATGATCCATAGTTTCCAGGGCCCTGGGGCACCAGACCCACAGTCCCGTCAAGGACTAGAGTTTGGTGCCGTTGCTCTGTTCCTACCTGTACAATACCAGGCCTGGCCCAAGCACCTGCCTCTGCCTAGCTTTGCGGCCTCTGAGCTCTTCCCTCATTCCCAGCAGAGATGCCTGTGAGGAGTCCCCGGCACTGGGTGGATGGGTCAGGGCTGCCAGTTGACTGATGGAGGGCACTCAGCACATGGCTGAAGAGAAGGGTGGCAACAAAGGCTGCTGTGGTATTCGTTTAGCTCCTTCATCCTCTCTCTGGCCCGGTCCCTGCTAAGGGTTGTCCATGTCCCTGATTGATGGATGGCAGCCTGGGGTGGCCAGATTTCATTCCTGATTTCCCATTTGCTCAGCCCAAGGGATGATGGCTCCCCTGCCTGGTGGTCGAGGTGGAAGGGGGCAGTAGTAAACTGTGTGCATTGATAGTGTGGGGCTCCAAATATGTTGACTCATGAACTCCATGGGATAGCTCCCCCACTTACCCGCAATCTTCCCTCCCAAAAAGTTGTGGTTCCTGCCTGCAGCACTCTGCTGTTACTCCTTCCTCTCCTCATTGGGCTGGGTCACTGTGTAGCCTTTGACTATATCTATGCTTGGTTTGCATGCATATATTTCTTTATGCACATATCTTATTTCATACGTGTATATCTTTATTTATAAGTTTAAGAAATCCTAGTTTTATAGTAGTATATTTAGTATAAGTAGGTAAGTTAGCCTAACTTTTTATATTAGTAACTGAAATGCAAGAGACCCACAGGCCTCATTGTAAGAAATTACCAGAAGAGTCTGAATGCAAGAGCTCTTCAATAGGATATAGTAGGAGTAGCTGTGAAGTTAAAAATATTAGGGTAGGTCTTGTTTCAGTTTGATCAGACAATTTCAGATCCTAATATATATGTCAATAGGTGAATGACAACTTTAGGGGAGACTTTTGACATTTTGATAGAACACCGCAAAATAAACAAGAAAAGGGGAAAAGTGATATGGAATAGTCCAGTAGGGAAAATATGTAAATTAACCCCTTAACCAATTATCTGAAAGTACCACAGACCCATTAACCAATGATCTGAAAGTCTAGTAGGGAAAATACGTCAATTGTACACATGAACCCCTTAACCAATGATCTGAAAGTACCACAGACCCATCTTGCTCTTTCTTACCTGCCTAGTCTTTGTTATTTTAATAAGTTTAAATATGTCAGTGAGGGTTGCTAGACTCTGCACTCCTCATGTCCATTTGAGACACCAGGCACCCTTCTTGACTCCAGGGTATAAGTATAAGCAAGTGTGCCCTTGTTGCCAAAAAGACCAATGGCATATTAGCTGCATCAGTAGGAGTATTGCCAGCAGATCGAGGGATGTGATAATTACCCTCTATTCGACACTGGTCAGGCCGCATCTGGAATACTGTGTCCACTTTTGGGCTCCCCGCTACAGAAAGGATGTGGACAAATTAGAAAGAGTGCAGCGGAGGGCAATGAAAATTATTAGGGGCTGGGCACATGACTTATGAGGAGAGACTGAAGGAACTAGGCTTATTTAGTCTACAGAAGAGAAGACTGAGGGGAGATTTGATAGCAACCTTCAACTACTTGAAGGGGTGCTCCAAAGAGGAGGGAGCTAGGCTGTTCTCGATGGTAACAGAGGACAGAACAAGGAGCAATGGTTTCAAGTTACAGCTGGGGAGGTCGAGGTTGGGTATTAGGAAAAACTTTCTCACTAGGAGGGTGATGAAGCATTGGAATGGGTTACCTAGGGAGGTGGTAGAATCTCCATCTTTGGAGATTTTTAAGGTTCGGTTAGACAAAACCCTGGCTGGGGTGATTTATGGGAGTGGTCCTGCTTTTAGCAGGGGGTTGGACTAGATGACCTCATGAGGTCCCTTCCAGCCCTATGATTCTATGATTCTAACTATTACAACTATAAACTTTAACAGGAAACAAATTACAAACTGCATAAGATTTCCTAGCTGCATTCTATGTATATATATAAACTGATTATTTCATTGTACATTTATTAATCTTTTCTTTATTTTTATGGTTTTTGCTTTTGGCAGTAAAAGGATTGTATAAAGCAATTTAAAGTATCTGTGTGACAATCACTCTTAGCCATTCCCTGAGGGTTCCTAGTTCAAATTTATAAACATCTACTGTGGTCATATTTGGACACGAACCTGAACTCCCTAGCAAGATTTACTGGCAATCCCAATTAAAATTCCAAATTCCTAATCCAAATCATAAAGAAGTAGGTTACAGCAGCTCACCTCACCCATGAGGCCATTAGATTGGCCTAGTTCCTGCCAGCTGCTGTCCAGGTAGGGGGTCTAATAGCACTGAGTGATCAGTTGCAGAGTGGTCCTGAGTATGGTCAAAATGGTCAACACACATGTAGGAGTGGGCCTGATCCTCTAGAGCAGAGGTAGAAATTTCCAGAGGGGTAGCCGTGTTAGTCTGTTGTACAGCAAAAAAGAACGAGAGTCCTGTGGCACCTTATAGACTAACAGATTTTCTTCAGCATAAACTTTCGTGGGTTATAATCCACTTCGTCAGATGCCGAGGTGTAAAACTCAATCAGTGTGGCAGGCCACATTGAAAAGTAGGATACCTCATGGGGGCAAAAGTGTGGTCATGCGGACTCCCTGACCCCTTCCCTTCCCATCACAGTACCCACGCAGGGTCCCTGACCCCTTCTTCTTCCACGTTCGAGGCAGCATGAGCTTCCCTTTCCCTGCCCCAATCCTGCAGGCTCTCTGACACCTTCTGTTTCACCTGCCCTGCAAGCTTTGATTCCCCTGGCCTACCGTGTGTGGTCTGGGCTCCCTGACCCCTTTCCCTTCCCCAACCCTGCACCTTGTTGACTTCCCGACACCCCCCCCCAACCTGGCTCAAAGGGGCTCAAATCCATCCTCTGGAGTCAGTTCGCTGCCCAGGCCATTCCCCACCCTGGGCCATGTGCCAGGGGGTGCACAGGGCAGGAGATTATAAAAGGCCCTGGGCAGCTCAAGCTCCCAGGCACAGGAGTCCAAAATTCCTGCCCAGCTAGGTGCCCAGACTCAAAGTAAGGCACCCAGCTGGGACACCGCCCCACTCACGGGAAAAAAAACTGCTCAGAGTAAAATTCCAAAGGGGTAGCCGTGTTAGTCTATTGTAGAAAGACAACAGAGTCCTGTGGCACTTTTAAAGACTAACAGATTTATTTATCGCATGAGCTTTCGTGGGAGAAAATCCCACTTCGTGCTCAGAGTAAAGGCGCCTGAAATTTTTACATTTCGCCACCAGAGGCCGCGCCTCTATTGCATTTCTGTTGTGTAGGAGCAACATGTGCTGACAAAAAGTAAAATTGAAGGCTCTGTGCAGAGGGAACTGTTAAATCTGGGCATCGGCTCTGTGGGCAGAATAAGAGCTCTTGGTGGGCCGCATCCATCCCATGGGCTGCAAGTTTGACACCCCTGTCCTAGAGGCTCCGTGATTTCCAGCTGTGGTTTCAAGGACACCTCCATCCCCGCTTGGGGACTACTGTGCAATAGTCAATCCCTGGGTGTGGTTATATTCTCCCCTTCCTTCGGATTCCTATGCAAGACTCAGAGAAACCCCAAAACAGGCCAAATCCTGTTAGTCTGGGCCAGACATAGAAATGGAGCCTCCATATGTGTCCCTATCTGTATGGATGGACCTTCCCCCTTATATATATATATATAGAAGTCCGACTACATCTGTGAAGGGGGTCTTTTATTCCTACCCAAAGGGGAAGTGGTAGCAACCTGCAATCATGTAGTATTGCTGGTTATGTTCCACCTCGGAACTGAAGCATGTCTGCAATGGGTGAGTGGGTCTCTTTAATATGAATGGGATACTTTATATTATATATATTAATATGATTATTAATTGGAAAAATTGGGGTTTAATATTAAAGAATAATATATAAATTAATTGAAAAAGATGAGGATTCATACGAAAATTGAAAGGTGGATAAGGGGGTGAATACAAAGGGGTATGCTGAAAGGTGAACCGTCAGGCTGGAAGGATGTTATTAGTGGAGTTCCTCAGGAATCAGTCCAGTGACCAATCTTATTTAACCTTTTTATTACTGATCTTGGCACAGAAAGTGGGAGTGTACTAGTAAAGTTTCAGATGACATCAAGTTGGAAGTTATTATCCGTACAGATAGAGATTGTGTTAGCATACAGACCGATCTGGATGATCTTGTAAAATGGAGTAATAGAAATAGGGTGAAATTTAATTGTGGAAAGTGCAAGGTCATGAATTTAGGGACTAATAACAAGAAATTTTCCTATAAACTGGGGATTCATCAGTTGGAAGTGACAGAGGAGGAGACTGATTAATCCTGTCTACATGCTTAGTGTTTAACCAATCACTGTACTAGGGCTGGGAAGGAATTTTCTCTCAGAGGAGGTTGACAAAAGTTCTAGGGGGTTTTCTCCTTCCTCAATTGCTGGTGATTTAGGTTTTTAAATCATCATTCAAGACTTTAATAACTGAGTCATAGGTTTGAAGTTTATTGCAGGAGTGGGTGGCTGAGGTTTTGTGGCCTGTGTTGTGCAGGAGGTCAGAGTAGATGATCCTACTGGTCCCTTTGGACCTTAGAATCGATGAGGCTTGGGGGATTTTTCTGGATAAAAGAGGACATCTGTCTCTCTGTCTCTTTCCAAGATCAATGTTTAGTTATAGTCGTATTCAAGGTCAAGCAGATCTGTAAACACATGAGATGATGTTCCGCACAGTGTGCATGTATTTTGCACATGCTCAATTAAGGTCTTTAATCCCCCTGTGCATATATTATGAGGGGATTTGCATTTTTTTTCCGGACATGTGCATATGACCCACGTTTCTATCACTTCTGTTGAGGGTTTGGCACACACATTTGATGTAGATATAGAAATTAACACCCACATAGGAGGAAAGAAATGGGTTAATCTCTATTTGTCACTTGCTGTGACTCCCTAGGCTCCTAATCAAACGTACTGCTATAATGACAAATCTCTGAATTTCCACCAAAGGATTTAAGTCAGCAAGGTGTTATTAAAAGGTATAAATACCTTCACTCACTCAGTCCCAGCAGAATGGAGACTCATGTAATTTGTGTATGACTGCACCATTTACTGAGGGTGAAGGAGAACCAGAGTTCAGGTGAGCTGGGTTCATTTCTATTGCAGTTAATCAGTGATCCTTCTAAGAAGGAGATTTATCACACAAATGGAAAGCTTAGGGCCAAATCTGTTGTCAGCCGTACTGGTATATAAGTGGAATGATTATGGATTTAAACCAGTATCAGTAATAGCGAAGTGAGGTTGGTCATTAAGAAGTGAACTATTTAATTCCATCAATAAAGAAAAATAAATCTGTACTAAGGAAACATTTATTGAAAAAAAAAAAGAAGGTTGTTTGAGTTATCTTGTAGAAATAAAAAACGAGAGTACTTGTAGAAATGCATATGAGAGCCTCTTTGTTATATATCTGCGTCATTATGGGAGAGTTCAATGCTTCCTGTCTCTGATGATGACACAGAGTTGAGTAGTGTGGCAAATAATGATTAGAGCTAGGCATTCCTCTAGAATGATGTCAGTCGCTTGCTAACCTGGGGGGAGCCACTTGTACAGTATGCAACTGATTACAACTAAATGCAAAGTCACACATCTAGGACCTTCAACGCTAGATCCCATTTGCAGGATGGGGATGATGTGTTACAAAGCACTGATTCAAAAAGAAATTTGAGGTCATGATGTGTAATCAACTGTACATGAGGTCCTGATTGTGGTGAAGAGAGCAAATGCCATCGTGAAATATAGAAGCAGGGAACTATACAGTTAAAATACAGATCTGGTTGGCAGAGACTATTACTGGACAAGTTTCAATAATTAACGAGGGATATGTTTAACTCTACTTCCTACCCCTAAACCGTGAAAGGAAAATATAATCTTAAAAATATGTTTTTAAAATAAATTAAAGAATGCCAGTGAAGCACAATATAAAGGCAAATGTATACGTATAGTGTTAGTCATACATAACCTCTGTCTGAAAACAAAAAAAGAAAAGCCAGTGTGTCAACCAATTGAATACATTTTAAGTTAATTTGAAAATAAATTGGAACGATTAACAGATCGTTTTAATACAAATATTAAAACAAGCACAAGAATATGAAGGAAAAAACCATATTAAATATGCACATCAACAAAAAAGGTTAAAATGGCTAAAGAAAAAAAAAAAGAAAAAGTGTTACAGTGAACCACTGGTACAAACCCTTCCCCACAAAACATTGGTGCATTGGTAAAAAATATTGGTACAAAAATAAATTGGTACAAAATAAACATTGGTACAATTTTGTTTGTTTGTTCGAGTTTTTGCCTAGTGAGATTACATGCCTTCCAGAGCAACAACATACCAGCTGCTTCCTTTTTGCTTTGGCTGTTAGGGATGTATGCGATAATATACTGGGCAAATTTGTTTTTTAAGTTCCATTGGGGCATACATCTGCTAGGACTTGCTTCCTTCACAGGTTATGTTTTAATTTTTTAAAATATATTTGGGAAGGGATTCTTTTTTAAACAAATATTAAAGAGGTGGGGGTAATTGTATCTTCTCCTGAGCGAAGGGCTTTTTATTTTGTTTCTCGCAGAATTTTTTTTTTTCTGTTTCCAATGCTAGATGTGACAAAGGAAAGTGGATTTCGCTGCAGTGAAAACCTGATGGGCAAGTATTTTTCCCAAAGAAAATATTATGCACTGAATTTGGTGCCTTTACTTCCCAGCACTCAGTGTGGGCTCCAAAACTAGTAACCATGATTAGAAATAGAGCAGCTACAATACCTTACTTATAGCAACGACTATTCTTAATTTCCATTGAGGTCTCTTCTTTTTTTTTTTTAGCAGGGTACATAACTGGGGTGTATGCCTCAATATTGTGCTCCCCATTTTGCACCAAATTTTTATATGTACAGGAAGTAAAGAACAGGATTTTATTCGGGGAAAAAGTCAGTGTGCTACATTTATTGCAAATACAAAAGTTGAACAGCAAAAGTTTCTAGACGCACAGACAAAGACACACACACACACAGACACACACAGGGTGCATCTACACTTACGAATTGAGTCAATTTAAGGAGGCTTAGGTCACTTAATTTACTCCGCGTCTACACTGGCCTTTCCTTAATTTGACTTAAGCTGCTCCTTAAACCGAATTAAGAAAAAGTTACTTCGAATTAATAACACCTTGTTTTAATTCAAACTAGTGCTTAAGTCGACTTTATTAAGTCGACTTAAGCCAGTGGAGATGTGGAGTAGTGCCTATGTGGACCTTTTTAAGTCGACTTAAAACGTTAAGTCAACTTAATAAGGTTGAAAAGGGGCCACATCTACACTTGAAAAGTTAAGTCCACTTCTGTTAAGTTGACTTAATAAGGTCGACTTTATAAATTCGACTTAACTTTTCAAGTGTAGACATAACCAAAGAGAGAGAGAGAGAGAGGGAGAGAGAGAATGTGTTCTACAGATGGAATATAATTGTCAGCCTCCATTCCTTCTGCTATACTAGAAGACAGTTAGCTAGCCACGTGAAGGGGAACCAGCTCCTGCCATTGTTCATCAATGTTCTTGGCAAGTGATTATTGAAACAAATCCAAAGATCCATCTTCAGGCTTATTGCTTTTCCTGCTATTGTAGGGGTCTGTTCTCATACTAATAAATGGGTACTGCTTCGTCACACAGCACCTGCACTTTGGTGTGATTATCAATCACCCATACTTTTGCAAGCATGATTTTTGTTTTTCCATTTAGTTTTTGTACTTCAGAGTGGAAAGTGGGATTAGGACGGTGAACATTCTTCAGCCATCTGAGTCATAAAAGGTTGTTATCCCGTACACCCCATTTCTCATTCAAATGGTCAAAGCTGGCATCTTCTCGTTACTCCTATGTCTCACACATACACATCACCCATTCTCTCATTTACTCTCTAATCTTTTAAGATTTTACTTCGATCAGAAAGATTTTATTTAAGATGCAGATGCCTTTTTAGAATAAAACATTCTTTTACAAATTCTTATTTATCACTATCAATGTATACAAATACTACAAACCACAAATGTATCAATATAATAAACAAAAATATGCCAACAAAATTGTAACATTTATTCTATCATTTTAATCAAGGCCCCTGGTCTACATAGTTACCTACAGCTAAAAAGTATGATCTATAATGTTCCAAGCATTCTTAACTGTACTAATATTGCGCTGTTTATGCCTTGTAACTGTGTGGAAAATATGTTGTTAAAAAAGGAGCAGCCCCTTCTTCCACAGCTGCGTTGCCCCTCCTATGTGTCTAAATTATTTGGTCTGTTTATTCTATGTGTGTGTTTTATTTAAAGGAAAGACATTGCTGTGAGGGTTGCAAAAGATGCCACAAGAAGTCAACCTGTCAGGTTCCAACAATGAAAGCTCTGATCCATCAGTGTTCTTCTTAAATGGCATTGTGGGATTGGAAGCCATGCACCTCTGGATCTCCATCCCTTTCTCCTTGATGTTCACTGTGGCCCTTTTAGGGAACTGCATCCTCCTGTATGTTATCAAGACAGAGCCCTCCCTCCACAAGCCCATGTTCTATTTCCTCGCCATGCTGGTCATCATCGACCTAGTTTTATGCACAACTACCATTCCAAAAATACTGAGCATCTTCTGGTTTAATTCCAGGGAGATCAGCTTTACTGCCTGTCTGGTTCAGATGTTTTTCCTTCACTCTTTTGCGAACATGGAGTCTGGTATTCTGGTGGCCATGGCCTTTGACAGGTATGTGGCCATCTGCAACCCCCTGAGGTACGCCACCGTCCTGACCAACTCAGTGATATCAATGATCGGGTTGGCAGCTTTGGCCCGGGCTGTTCTCATTATGGTCCCTGTGCTCTTCCTGCTAAGAAGTCTGCCCTTCTGTCATTCCCATGTCATCTCCCATTGCTACTGTGAGCACATGGCAGTGCTGAAGTTGGCCTGTGCCAACACCAGAATCAATAACATCTATGGGATCGTCACAACTCTCTTCATTGTGGGGATGGATCTGATGTTGATCATCCTGTCATATGCCAAGATAGTGAGGACTGTGTTAAGTCTGGCATCCAAGCAAGAGAAGCTGAAGGCTTTTGGCACTTGTGTTTCCCACCTTTGTGCCATATTCATAGTCTATACACCCATGGTTTTAACCTCACTAATTCACAGGTTTGGCCACCAAGTCGCCCCACACACACACATCCTGATGGCCAGTGTCTACTTTGTTTTTCCTCCTATGATGAATCCCATCGTGTATGGTGTGAAAACCAAACAGATTCGTGACAGAGTGCATCTCCTGTTCCGAGGGAAAAACTTCTAGCTTGAAAATTGTGATTCTGTTACTTGGAAACCCATCAGCAAGTTCTCCATTCACCTAAACAAATCAGGAGAGTTAATGCAGAGGCACCCTTTCTGCAGCATCTTGCATCCTGAACAATTTTAAACCTCTGCATATGCTATCCCATAAACAGTCTGGGTATGCTGCAGTGAGAACTTCGTCTCCTTTCATGGGGTGCATCTACACTTGTAAATCAAGCCGACTTAAGCTTGCTTAAGTTGACTTAATTTACTCTGCGTCTACACTATATTTTCCTTAAATTGACTTAAGAAAGCAGCTTAAATCAACTTAAGGAAAATTAAGTCAACTTTGTTAAACCTAATTTAAAGTTGACGTTAGGCTTAAGTCGACTTTCTAAAGTCGACTTAAACTAATGTGGACGCAGAGTAGCCCTAAGTAGACTCTAAGTTGACGTAGGGCTCTCCAGGACTCCCCCACTGCCCTCCCTGCCAAGGGGGATGGCACAGGGGGAGCCTGGCATGCTCCCCCACAGGGCAGGGCAAAGCTCTGCCCACCCTGACCCTGTGCCCTGCCAGGGTCCCTGCCCCCTTTGTCCCATTGTACCCAGGTACAATGGGGCAAAAGGCTGAGCCCTCTGGCACTTGGCGAGGGGTGCCCCCCCTGCCTCCATGGACCTCTCCCAGGTCCACCTAGCCCCTAGAAGTTAACATAGGCATCCAGTGTGGACGCTCTAGGTCGACTTTGTAAGTCCCCCCCTAGGTTGACTTAAAATTTAGGTGTGGACATGCTAAGTCGACTTAGCTAAAGTTGATCTAAATTAACAAGTGTAGACATAGCCATGGTGTGCAGCATACAGCCCACAGACACTTCCTGAACAGTGGTGGACAACATGGAAGTTGTGCTTGGCTCTGGACCTGCCTCATTTGTCCATCATTATCAAGAAGGCCAGGTTTCCCCACACCTTGTACTTGGGGCAGGGAAATGAGTTCCCTAACATCAGTCAGCAGCCCAGTGAATAAACGTGGAACTGATCCTAAGTTTCTGGCATCCCAGTCCAGTGCTCTATCCATTAAGCCCTGCTTCCTCCCTTACAATGAGATTATTTTCATTTTAATGAGATGGTTCATAGAATCATAGAATAATAGGGTTGGAAGGGACCTCACGAGGTCATCTAGTCCAACCCCCTGCTAAAAAGCAGGACCACTCCCACTAAATCACCCCAGCCAGGGTTTTGTCTAACCGAGCCTTAAAAATCTCCAAAGATGGAGATTCTACCACCTCCCTACATAGGCCATTCCAATGCTTCACCACCCTCCTAGTGAGAAAGCTTTTCCTAATATCCAACCTTGACCTCCCCAGCTGTAATTTGAAACCAGTGCTCCTTGTTCTGTCCTCTGTTACCATCGAGAACAGCCTAGCTCCCTCCTCTTTGGAGCAACCCTTCAAGTAGTTGAAGGTTGCTATCAAATCTTCCCTCAGTCTTCTCTTCTGTAGACTAAATAAGCCTACTTCCTTCAGTCTCTCCTCATAAGTCATGTGCCCCAGCCCCCTAATCATTTTTGTTGCCCTCCGCTGGACTCTTTCTAATTTGTCCACATCCTTTCTGTAGTGCGGACCCCAAAACTGGACACAGTATTCCAGATGTGGTCTGACCAGTGTCGAATAGAGGGAAATTATCACATCCCTCGATCTGCTGGCAATACTCCTACTGATGCAGCCTAATATGCTTCATTAGCTTGCAATGTGTTTGACATGTGATTCTCACATAGGCAGTTCCCTACCCCCATCTCTTTTAATACCACAGAACTTAGATTTCATTTAGCACTTAATTTCTGGTGGAGGTAGGGCCCAGCCCAATTCTTACGACCTCATTTATCTGTGGAAGAACTCTTTTTTTTGGTCGAAAGCTCATGTATTTCACGAAAACAGAAATGAGGTCAATAAATAATATTGCTTCCCATAGGTTGTCACCCTAGTTCAATAGGAATCCATCCTTTGGCTGCAATGGGATCATATCAGTAATGAGTGTGAATTACGAAAATGTTTTACCACCTATCTCCCAGAAGGATCACAAAGCTGGTAACAACTGCGGGACTATTCCTCAGAGGAAATGAACTCCCACAATTTTTATTGGTAGGAATGGAAGGCCACTGGTCCCTATCTCTCAGGATGAGGCCACTTATTAGGATAGGCAACACTAGAAAGATTTTGTTTGCACAGCTATACCAGCAGAAGTTTGTAAAGGAAGTGAACCTTATACTAGCATAAAGACATTATTTGTTTGTATAGGTAAAGCTCCTCCCCAAATGATACTAGCTACATTGTGAAAATAACTCATCTGCTGATAATAGAATAATAGTAATAATAGAATAATAAAGTTGGAAGGGACCTCACGAGGTAATCTAGTCCAACCCCCTGCTAAAAAGCAGGACTACTCCCCCTAAATCACCCCAGCCAAGGTTTTGTCTAACCGAGCCTTAAAAATCTCCAAAGATGGAGATTCTACCACCTCCCTAGATAGCCCATTCCAATGCTTCACCACCCTCCTAGTGAGAAAGTTTTTCCTAATATCCAACCTTGACCTCCTCAGCTGTAATTTGAAACCATTGCTCCTTGTTCTGTCCTCTGGTACCATCGAGAACAGCCTAGCTCCCTCCTCTTTGGAGCAACCCTTCAAGTAGTGGAAGGTTGCTATCAAATCTTCCCTCAGTCTTCTCTTCTGTAGACTAAATAAGCCTACTTCCTTCAGTCTCTCCTCATAAGTCATGTGCCCCAGCCCCCTAATCATTTTTGTTGCCCTCCGCTGGACTCTTTCTAATTTGTCCACATCCTTTCTGTAGTGCGGACCCCAAAAGTGGACACAGTATTCCAGATGCGGCCTGACCAGTGTTGAATAGAGGGGAATTATCACATCCCTCGATCTGCTGGCAATACTCCTACTGATGCAGCCTAATATGCCTTTGGCCTTTTGGCAACAAGGGCACACTGTTGGCTCATATTCATCTTCCCGTCCACCATAACCCCCAGGTCCTTTTCTACAGCGCTGCTACTTAGCCAATCGGTCCCCAGCCTGTAACAGTGCGTGGGGTTTTTCCGTCCTAAGTGCAGGACTTTGCACTTGTCTTTGTTGAACCTCATGAGGTTTCTTTCAGCCCAGTGTTCCTATTTGTCCAAGTCTCCTTGGATCCTTTCCTTGCCCTCCAGAGTATCTACCATTCCCCCCAACTTGGTGTGATCCACAAACTTACTAAGCACGCAGTTTATTCCATCATCAAGATCATTAATGAAGATGTTGAATAGAACCGGCCCCCGGACTGACCCCTGGGGCACTCCACTCGTTACCGGTTACCAACCAGGCATCAAGCCATTGATTCCTACCCACTGAGCCCGTTGATCTAACCAGTTTTCGATCCACCTTACGGTCCACTCGTCCAACCCATACTTCCTTAACTTTCCGACGAGAATGCTGTGGGAAACCCTATCAAAAGCCTTGCTAAAGTCAAGGTATATCACGTCAACGGCTCTTCCCGCATCCACAAATCCAGTCATCTCATCATAGAAAGAAATCAGGTTGGTCAGGCACGATTTGCCCTTGGTGAATCCATGTTGACTGTTCCTGATCACTCTATTTTCCTCCAAGTGTTTCAGGATGGATTCCTTGAGGACCTGCTCCATGATTTTCCCAGGGATTGAGGTTAGGCTGACCGGTCTGTAGTTCCCCGGATCCTCCTTTTTCCCTTTCTTAAAGATAGGTACTATATTTGCCTTTTTCCAGTCCTCCGGGACCACCCCGGTTCGCCACGAGTTCTCAAAGGTAATGGCCAGCGGCTCTGCAATCACTTCCCCCAACTCCCTCAGCACCCTCGGATGCAGCTCTTCTGGTCCCATGGATTTGTGCACATCCAATTTCATTAAATGTTCCCTAACCTGACTTTCCATCACCGAGGGCCACTCTTCTCTCCATTCCGCGTAACCCTGTGTAGTAGCCTGTGAGCTGGCCCTCCCTGTGAAGACTGAAGTAAAAAAAGCATTGAGTACTTCAGCCTTTTCCGCATCATCCTCCACAAGGATGCCTGCCCTATTCAGTAAGGGACCTACACCACCTCTGATCCTTTTCTTGTTGCTGATATATTTATAGAACCCCTTTCTGTTATCCTTCACATCTCTTGCTAGCTGCAACTCCAATTGTCCTTTGGCCTTTCTGATTTGATCCCTGCAGTCCCAAGCAATATCTCTATATGCCTCCCTTGTCATCTGTCCAAGCTTCCACTTCTTGTAAGCTTCCCTTTTATGTTTCAGCTCCCCGCAGAGTTCCCTGCTAAGCCACGCTGGTCGCCGTCCACATTTGCTTTTCTTTCTGCACATCGGAATGTTATCTTCCTGTGCCTTTAACAGGGTTTCATTAAAATACAGCCAGCTGTCTTGGACACCTTTCCCCTTCAGATCAGCCTCCCTAAGGGAGTCAAAAATCTGCTTTTCTGAAGTCCAGGTTGTGTGTTCTGCTTCTTTCCTTCCCTCCATTGATCAGTATCCTGAACTCTACCATCTCATGGTCGCTGCTGCCCAGGTTGCCATTTATTTCTACTTCCCTGATCAATTCTTCTCTGTTTGTGAGCAATAGGTCTAGAGGTGGAAGGCCCCTAGTTAATTCCTCCAGCATTTGTACTAGGAAGTTGTCCTCAATATTCTCCAAAATCTTCCTGGATTGCCTGTGCACTGCTGTATTTTCTTTCCAGCAGACGTCAGGATAATTGAAGTCCCCCATAAGAATCAGGGCCTGCAACAATCTGGAAACTTCTGTTAGTTGTCCATAGAATGCGTCATCCACGTCCTTTTTCTGGTCTTGCGGTCTGTAGCAGACACCCACCACAACATCCCCCTTGTTGCATTCTCCCCTAAACTTAATATATATATATATATGGTTGTTTCTACACAGACATTTTTCCTAGCACAGCTATGTCTAAAACAAGTGTGTTTTCCACAATGTTCTCTGGAATGATTGTTCCAATGAAACTTTAGAGTGGAGACCTGGTGTATGCCATCATGGTCTGGAGAGTGAATAGTCTTCATATTTCATAGATTCATTGATTTTAAGGTCAGAAGGGACAAGCATGATCATCTAGTTTGATCTTCTGCACAACGCTGGCCACAGAACTTCTCACGCACTCCTGCAATGAACACCTTTTACAAGAATATAAAATTAATACTGGACAACTGGAGAACATGCCACGTCTGAGCCACAGGTCACCATAATAACAGGGTTGCTTCATGGGCAAGCCATGTGTCTTCTGTAAGTGGTGTGAGATTCTGTAAGATTCTAATTAGGGTACATTATCTCTCCCATCCCGACCATCTTTGTAAAAATGTGCCCAGGATTATTCTATTTTAGATCCTTACAGGGAGGTGGTGTTATCTCTTTTCCTCTCCTTCCCTCTCTGATACCATAGTCATTTTAATTGTAAAAATAATGAGTTTGAAGGTAAAGTGTCTGTGCAATATAAGTAAATGTGGTAAAGAGTAAACATGGGCAGGGATAATTATATTCACCACAAATACATTTTTTTAGGTGTCAGTGTAACCAAAAAAGGGTCTCTGGGGAGTCATTGAAAATCTAAGCTTTCGCATATTCTTAAGCATAAAAAGATTGCAATGATCCTTCCTCCTTGTTCACTTGTGGGGGTGAGGTGGAACCAGGAGGCAATAAAGGGTAATGTTCAACCCAATTCACCTATGGGACTGCCTGTTTTGTCCTTCTAACACATCTAAGCTATGACTGAGTCACTGAAGACCCCAAATCATGGTTTAAAGACATTAAGGTACAGAGAAATCCCAGCAACTGACCCTTGTCCACACTACAGTGGAAGGCAAATCCCTCCTCCCCCAGGATTCCTGACAATCTGCCCAAGAGAGTACCCCTGCTGACCCCAAATATGACAAGCAGATAATCCCTGAGCATGTGGAGAAGAATCACCAGCCAAACATCCAAAAAATTCACCGTACCCACTCAGAATGCTCCCCATCTAACATCCTATCACAGCCCATTGTTATATTTACCATCAGTAGTCAAAAATCAGTTAATTGCCAAATTAAGGTATTCCATCATACCACTCCCTTCATAAATTTATCCAACTCAGTTTTGAAACGAGCTAGGTTTTTTGACGCCATGTTTTCCCTTGGAAGGCTATTTCAGATCTTCACTTCTCTAACAGCTACAAACCTTCATCAAATTTCACGTCTAAACTTCCTGATAGCCAGTTTGTATCCATTTGTTCTTTTTCCCCACTTTGGTGCTGAACTTAGATAATTCCTTTCCTTCCCTGTTATTTCTCCCTTTAGTGTGTTTATACAGAGCAATCATATATCTCATCAACCTTTTTTTGATTGAGCTAAACAAGCCAAGTCCTCTGAGTATCCTTTCATAAGGTTTTGCATTCTGTGGATCATTCTAGTCGTTCTTTTCTTCACCTATTCCAGTTTGAATTCTGAATGTTCTGAAACATGAGGAAATTTGATTTCTGGCACCCTCTGAGGTAGCATAAGGCGAATGTGTCCCTTACACTACGTCACTTATCTCTGCCATGGCTTCCTACCCTTTCCACAGTGAAGAGGGGCCTAAGTGAAGTTTGGGGGGAACATGATGGGCATAATTTAACGATATGTATGTCTCCCAAACAACTCAAGTCACAGCCTCCTCATGGCAGGCCCCCCGCCCCATACACACCTCTTCCCATCTGTGCCAACATGTCCAAAAGGAAAGTAGAGAGCAACAAAGAGTCCTGTGTCAAGTGTTTAAACAGACATCTTACCAAACCCTTCTAGTATCTCTGGGTATCTGAATGGTTGAAACCTTAAATACACTTGCTGCCAGGTTCTCTGCCTAGGGTTCATATAAATTGTTAGGATCCTCCCCAGTCCTTTCACTTCTTACTTTACAATAAGAGTAGAAGTCCAGAGTCCAGTAGCAATAGCACAGGTTTATTGGGATTTTTTTCACACAAGAATCAGTTAGGACCCTTTAGTCCTTTATTTCAAGGAATTTCCCTCCTAATTCCTGCTTTACCTCAGTTTTTATAATGTATTTTAGCCAATCATTTCTTTAATAATATTACGAGATGATTCTTTAACCAATCCTAACATATTGTAAGCTAATCCTTTAACAGGGCCCTAGACGGTCACATTGGCTATGTCTACACTTACTAAAATTAGTTTGAATTAGTTAGTTCGAACTAACTAATTCAAACTAATTTTAGTTAGTTCGAATCAGCTTAATTCGAACTAGCATGGCCACACTGGAACGTTAGTCCGAACTAAGCAAGTACTTGCTTAGTTCGAATTAGCGATCCCCATTCATTTCAATGGCCGGTTAATTCGAACTAAGCAATTAGTTCGAATTAACATGGCCACATTGGTTAATTTGAAGTACTTAGTTCGAATTAAAGAAGAGCTTAATTCGAACTAACTAAAGCCTAGTGTAGCCATGGCTTTAGTTAGTTTGAATTAAGCCTCCTTAATTCAAATTAACTTGCCAGTGGAGACATAGCGCTTGAGAGAAGACCTGTGGTTTTTCTACCCCTTAACAAGCTAAGTAATAAGAATATACTTAAAAATCATAGGCCTTTACAGGAAGGCCTAAATAATTATATTCTAACATAAATGTTACTGTCTGTCAGCTCCATGGTTGTGCTTCACTTGAGAACTTGTATTTGATTTCTCTATGAAATGAATATTTAACCTAGTTAAATAAATTCTAGGGAAAGCTCTGACTTCAATCAGTGACTGAGTGTCTCTGTAATGGGTGTGGCTAATATCACACCTATCTAGCAATAAAAGGTCTATGATGTCTTTTGACCCAGTTGATGAAAAGGCAAACATGACAAAAGTATTTTGCAAGAGGAACCACACTTAACTAAAAATAGTAGGTGGAGTCACATCTCTGAATAGTACTCAGGTATCAAGAGTTACCACCATACTAGCCTTTGCTTCTCTTTATTGTAAAATTTACTGGCTTGGAGAAAATCACTTTTAATTCAACAGCTGAAAAAAACCTCTCTTTTTTGTACTAACTACTGACACCATCTTAACTATAGAGGGCAATAGACACCGATGAGTGGCTGAGGATAGGTGACATATATATATATAATTTATTCTCCTTTGAAAAGAGAGGGGATTTCAGAAATGACAAGGGCGTTTTATGAAACTGTGTAATGAGAGAACACTACAACACTGCTTTGAATTGTTCTGGTGGCCAGTCCAGTGACTGGGGAATACCCTTCTGAGAGGTTTCTGGCTAGTCTAACGTATCCCCCACACCCCTTTTCCCTCAATTTCTGAAATCTAAATCATGTAGTGTAAACTTTTTTTCCCACAATGTTCAGGCAAACTTTCTGCCTCTCTGAATAAGCCTGGTGTGACCTAGGTTAACATGATTAATAAGCCTGGTGTAACCATGCCTAGGTTAACCTCCTTGAAAAGGCCAAGATGCATTTTTGAGTAATTTTTTTAATACTCCTCCATTGTCATGTAAACAAATTTCCACTTCTTGTTAGCTTCCTTTATGTGTTTAAGCTCGGGAACACAGGAACCAATAAGGACACAGGAAGATGGGGAACATCAATGAAGAGAAACACTGGGAACATGGCAAAAGATGTCATTGGAACTGAAACAGGACCCATGATGAAGGAGCTGTTGTCAGTTGATGGTAAAACTGATGGGTGGCTGAAGGGCCACTAATCAGAGACTGCGGGAATGAGCTCCTCACGCATGGGCTGCCCCAGTCTGAGCAATTACCTGAGATACATCTTCATGATCAAATGAATTGATTCAACCATAGGTTCATTGAGAATAAAGGCTAGATTTATTGCATAGATGCATCATGTAAAGTACGATTTACACATTTCTGAGTCGAATTAATATATGTATGTCCTGAAGGAATGGAAAGGGTCAACTTGACAGCAGGACTGCCGCCATCGCCTAGTCCAGACAAAGATATTCCCTTTCACCTCCAGTTTTACACACTCTTATGGACAGGTTTCACTCTGCCCCCCAGTTAAGTAAGTAGTTGCCACCCTCTGATGGCATCTAGTCCTACCCATCTCCGTATATGGGAGATTAGACCAAAACATCTCAATCCATGATATTGTTATGACATTGTCATGGTCAAATCGTCTCTGTTATCTAACGGTACTGCCTTGATGTCTCAGTACTTTCTATTTATAACTTCTTGAATAAGCAGAATACCAGGTGCATCTGAATCTCAGCCAGTTACTATTAATTTCCGTGACTCCTTACAGACCACTATGATTTTCCATATCCTTGACCATACTTTGATGTTGTATCCTGATGTAGTTTTCTAGGCTTCTGGCCTCATCTTTGGCCAGTTATATCAGTCTTATGTCTTAGAATATTACTTTCTACTACAGGAATAACACAGGTAAATCTTTAATGTAACAAGGAAACCACACACAGTTGTCTGTGGGCTGCCACGTTGGAGAACAGTATTCGTCCAAACTCACCAATTGCCTTCAGTATAAGAATTTCAGCTAATCAGAGTGCTTCTCCTTCCCACTTTTGCACACATCGCTTGCTTTCATTGCACATAGTACTGAAGCACATTTCCACAGAACACTGAACTTTATGTACACAGCAACTCAACTTTGTGCATCAGAGAGTAAAGATTCAGCTTCTGAATGTGAGGCTGATCAGATCATAAGACCATACTCTCATATGTTATTTCTTAATGGTCCACGATGCTCAGGGATGACGGGAAATTCTCAATATGGGAGCTCAGGTAATGCTATCTCTCAGAGTTTGTCTCTACACCACTCAATAGCCCCAGGGTTTCAAGTCTCCAAGCCCAGATCAAGAGATTTAGGCTCACAGTACTACACTTACAACAGCTGTGTGGACTTTGTGGCTCAATCTGTGAAGCATAGGGGCAGAGTGGGCCTTGGAACCCATACTTTTCAATGTGGTAATGTGCATCCCCTGAGCCAGAGGCTATCGACCTGGGCATGGGGTCTCAATGCTGTGTAGACATACCCTCGGAGACCCAACCAACAGATGAGAAGCTGTGTTACAGGTTAAATGCAGCTATTGAACAGCACTCGGAGACCTGTGGGCAGGCAGGACCCATTTTGGAGGACTGTGTGGCGTGTTCTCTGCACCATGCTCTGCCTAATTGGTAGGAACATGTTATAATGTGTTTCCATGTCCCCAAGTGGTGTATGCGAGCAGAACCCAGCCAAGTGCATCACAGTTATATAACCCTATATAACACAGGGAGCAAGGTCCCACATTGGAAAGGATTCTAGTGTGTAAACATTGCATCTCCAGCATCCATTGGAACTGGGTGCACTCCCTCGGGACCAAGATTCTTAATAGCTTTTCCTGTACCTCAGACTAGCTCCTTCTTGCCTGGACTGAGCCTCAGTCTGCTCTCAAACTCAGACAGACACTACCTGGGCTGGGCTGGGCTGGGCTGGGCTGGGTGTGATGGAGCTATAGAAGTGGGTGAGTTTCAATCAATAATTGAAAAAGTGACACTACTGTAGTATTCACTTAGCACTGTCCTTTTACAGCTTTGTATGGATCAGCCATAGGGCTCTCTACTCTTCTGCTGTGTGGAATGGCTCTTTACAGACAGATATGTGATCAGATCTTTTTCCGGTACCATATCAGGAAACCTGATGGACATTTGTTCTTTGGTTTCTTGAGTCTATTTCATACCAACTTACTGGACTGTTTAATTTCTCAACAATTCCAGAATGTTTGAATAACCAGATGCACAGCTGTTATGTGCCAGTTTCTCTGGGAATCTTTGATTTTGGCACCCCTGGGGAATCATAAAGACAAGATTTTTAAGGCTCAGTTAGACAAAACCCTGGCTGGGATAATTTAGGGGGAGTGGTCCTGCTTTTTAGCAGGGGGTTGGACTAGATGACCTCGTGAGGTCCCTTCCAACCCTATTATTCTATGATTCTATGACAAAAGTCCTTTGGACTCCGTGATTTATCTCTGCCATGACTCATCACCCAGGCTGAGGCCACTTCCCAAAGTGAAAGGGAGCCATGAGTGGAGTTTGGTGGAGACATAGGGGGCATGATATAAAGTTACGGATACACCCCAAACAGCTTGAGTCATGAACTCCTCAGCACTCCACGGTTCCCCTCCACAGCACTCAGAGACCTGTGGACTGGCAGGGCCCATTTTCGAAGACTGGTGTGGTGTGTTCTCTGCACGATGCTCTGCCTAATTGGTGGCAACATGTTATAATGTGTTTCCATGTCCCCAAACGGTGTATTGGCCTTTCCACAAGTGTCTCCCCTCTTCCCACCATTGCCACCATTGCCAACGGAAAAATGGACAGCAACAAGGAATTCCGTGCCAAGAGTTGGCTGTCAATCACTGGTGGCAGAGTGGTTTTAATCAATTGCCTGCACTTAGGAATGGAGGCTCTCAGCACTTCTGGATGGTAACAGATGGCGAAGGGGAACTGCCAGGCAGTGGGAGAGGAGAAAGAATCTGTCATGAGTGGTGGTGTCTCTCAAGCTGAAAGAGGCTGGGGGATTCCTGGTCATTCTCAGTCTCAGCTGCCACACCCTATGATCCATGCATGCCGGGGCACCTGTAATACCACCCCAGGTTCCCCCCATGAAGCAGGGTTTGGGGGTGTTGCTCTGTTCCTGTCTGTACAATGCTGTGATCGGGACCATGATTAGAAATGGGATAGTCTGGCCCAAGCATCTGACTCTTTCCGGCACTGCTACTCTAAACCCTTCCCTCATTCCCAGCAAGGGAGCCTGTGAGGAGCCCCAGGACTGGGTTGTGTAATGGGGGGCTGAGGCAAAGGTTGTTGATGGGGGATACTGAGGCTTCTGTCTGGCCCCTTCACCTTCTTGCTGGCCAGGGAACTGCTGAGGAGAGGCTGCACATGCCCTGAGGGATCCCTGTCCCTGATGGATGTGTGGAGGCAGGGAGGCCAGGCATCAGCCTGTTCCATTTGGTCAGCCCGAGGGGACAATGCTCCCCTGCCTGATGGGTGAGGTGGAAGGGGGCTCTAGTAAAGTTTGTGCATTGATATTACCCCCACTCCCCAACATGCTGAGTCATGTCTTTCCCTGGGAAGGCCCCCTTCTTACCATCTGTCTCCCATTCCAGAAAGAAGCATCTCCCCCCTGCAGCACCCAGTTGTCGTTCTTGCCTCGCCTAGAGGGAGCAGTTTGCAGCTCTTGCCCCCATGAAACCACTGAACTTCCTCAGTTCCAGCCAGCTGCTGTCCAGGTAGGGAGTCTGGTAGCACTGTGTGACCAAGCCAGATAGTCCTGAGTATGATCGAGCATGATAAATCCACATGCAGGAGCGGGGAAATCCCACCCCGATCCCCTAGAGGCTCGGTGATTTCCAGCCATAGTTTCAAAGACCCCCCTGACTGTGAACCAATGCACATTAGTTAACCAGCGTCTGTGATTATATTCCCCCCTTGCTCCAGGTCTTTATGCAAGACCTGAACAAACACCAGAGCAGGCCAAGCCCTGCCAGCTTGGGGCAGAGGAAGAATTGGCCTTTCCACAAGTGGCTCCATTTGTACAGCTGGAGCTGCCCCCCAAGTATAGAAGTGAAGGAGGCCCTTATTTCTACCCAAAGGGGAAGTGGTAGGACCCGCATGCATGTAGCGTTGTTGCTTATGTTCTACTTCAGAGCTGACAACATGTCTGCAATGGGTGAGAGGGTCTGTTTAAGGTGAGGTTTGGGAATTTTTCTTGAGAAAAGAGGATGCATACATGTAGAATGGAATTCTCCATCTATTTCCCAAACCAAGGTTTAGTTATCTTCATATTCAAGGACAAGCAAATCTCCAAACACACAAGGTGATAGTCTGGGGAGTGTGCAGGCATTTGTGCACTTGCTCAATTAAAGTGTGTAAATCCTGGGGCATGTGTTATTTGAGGGGGATTTGCACCCTTCTTGTGGACACGTGCGACGTGGCCCATATTTGTATCTGTACTGTTGAGGGTTCAGCTCACAGAGGAGGAAAGATAAGGGTTACTCTCCATTCATCACTTATTATGACTCCCTAAACTCTATCCCTAATGTTCTGCTATAATGACCCAAGTCTCTGAGCTCCCATCAGGGGAGTAAAGTCAGAAAGATGTCTTTAGACGGTATAAATATTCTCACCAGTCAATCCCAGCTGAGTGGAGATCCGTGCATTTGGTGTATGACTGCAGAATATACTGAAGGTGAAGAAGACACAGAGTTAAGGTGAGCTGGGGTAGTTTGTAATAATCAATCAGGGATCCTTCTAAATGGAAGGTTTATCAAGCAAATGGAAAGCTTAGAGCCACCTCGGGTTTCAGCTACACTGGTATAATACTGGAATGATTCAAGAAACATCTGGAATTATTGAATCTGGAATGATTCAACAAATCTGTAATTATTAAGATGCCATTGATTGAAAAAAATGAAGAGTATTTGAATTACACACCCAGCTAAGTTCCTTCACATTGTACAAAAGCAATGTGTTATGTATCTGTGTCATCCTGGTAGATTTTGGTGCTCTAATCTTTGATGATGAGACAATGTTTGGCAGAGAGGCAAGTATTGATTAGAAGTCGGCAGTCCTTTAGACCCATCTCAATCACTTGCTAATCTGGGGGGGTCATTTGAACAGAGTGCAGTTAATTACAGCTAAAAGCAAAACTGTACATCTAGGACCATCAAAGATAGATCCTATTTAAAGGATGGGAGATGATGCTTTGGAGAACACTGGGTCAAAAAGGAATTTGACCTGTGAAGAGGTCCTGGCGGTGGCAAAGAGAGCAAATGCCACACTGCAGTACAGAAGCAAGGTACTATCAAGGTGAGATATGGAGGTGTCTGGCTGGCAGAGACCATTACTGGACGCTGTTTCTTGGTCCAGTGTCCACACTTCAGAAGGTTTTGAGAAACTGGATGGGGTTAGGAAAAGAACTGCAAGAATTATTTCAGGTCTGGAAAATTTGGCATATAGCCAGAAACTAAAGAAACTAAATCTATTTGGGTTATTCAAGAGGAAGTTAAAAATGATTTGATCACAGTCTTTCAGTCCATATATGGGAAGAGATTTTGGACTGTAGACATTTCTTTAATCTAGTAGACAAAGGCAGAATGAGATCCAATGCCTGGCAACTCAGAGAAGACAAATACAGAGTAGAACGAAGTTGCACTTTCCTAGACTAAGGCGTACTAATGCTTGTAACAACGTATCTAGGGATAGGGCTGCATCACCGTCAGTTGGAGTCTCAACTGAATGCTGTATGACTTTCTCAGGTATAGTGTCTAACTGAAATAGAAGTTATGAGCTTGATGGAGAAATCTCTTGGTGATATTCTGTGGCCTTTAGTATTCAGCAGGCCTGATTAGATGATCACAATGGTCCCTTCATGCCTTAAAATCTGTGAATCTACAGTTGTTTGATCACAATTTCTTATTACTTAATAAAACAACT
>VOCT01085229.1:0-12814 GCA_007922175.1 Pelusios castaneus
CTCTTCACAAGTACCTAACAAGGCTGAGTTTAACCAAGAGATTGCTTTGGCAGGATGGAAGGAGTATGGCTAAAGGATGAAGGGCCAGAACTGGTAAAAGGTGAACTCTGACTGTTGGCTGTTTCCTGTGTGAGATAGAAGAGGAATGTTTCTCTGATTTTCCTTTGTTAGGTAGCTCCCTTATAGAAGCCCCAGATTTCATTTATTTTGAAACACTCTAACGGCTAATGCATCTATAATGAACACTGAGACAGTCCATTTTAGGATGAGGGTTTTAATATGAATCAAAATTTCCCTCCTCTTCTTGCAATACACTTTTCTCCATGTGCTAACCCACTTTATGATCACTAATGTAATTTCATTATGTAGTTTTATATGCTATAATAGCTAGAAGATAAATAATAAAATGATGCAAACTCTGCCAAAAATATGCTTTTTTAAATATAAATTTGCAGAACAGGGGTTTTTTTTAAGGAAAACCTAAGTTCAAAGAGCACACCGAATCTTCTGTTGTGCACGTAAGGGTTTAGCTAGTGGCAATGTAGAAATGTTTAGTGTAACTAGTTAATGACAATAGTTTTATGATTGATGGCTGGCAGCCATAACTTCCACCTTTCACTCTGTGCTTTCAAATTTGATGCTGGTACTACCGTAAGATTTTTTACTTTACAAGTTCAATGCAGTAACTTACAGTGATACTATTAACTAACTTTGACCCTAATTCTGGAAAGGAAGCCGTGCCAAACAGCTTGTAAGCATACACTTAAACCTGAGTAAATACCTAAGGCTATGTCTACACTTGTTAATTTAAGTCGATTTAGCATGTCTACACTCAAAAATGAAGTCTACTTAAAGGGGACCCTGCCAAATTGACTTAGAGCATCCACACTTTCAGATACCATTGGCACTGCTCATGGGGATGTGGGCTGGATTTACTTTGCAGTGTGGGGTCAATCAGGTCAAAAAAATTCCAAGGGCACAAACCTACACAAAACAAATCAGAAAGGAAAGAGATCTGCACTGATTTGGGGCCATGACACCCTCGCCCCTCACACACACTGGCCCAGAGAGAAGTGCAGTGCACTCCCTAGTGTAGCGCAAGGCATACTTCCCCTGTGCACTGGGGTTCTGCTGGAGAAATTCCCATAGGACAATTAGCTATGCATCACCTCAATACATTAGAAATATTAGAAATAGAAAGCCACCTGGGACTGGTCCATGGTGGCGGGGGGGGGCGGGGGGAACACCTCTTGCCAAGTGCCAGGGGGCTCAGCATTTGCCCCATTGTACCTGGGTACAATGGGGGCTGAGCAGGACAGGGACACTGGCAAGGCATAGAAGCAGGGTGGTCAGGGCTCTGTCCTGCCCTGTGGGGGGGGCAAGCCAGACTCTGCCTGTGCCAGCCACCCTGGCAGGGAGGACAGTGGGGGAGCCCTGGAGCCCTTTAAATTGACTTAGTCAATTTAGGGCTAATCTGCATCCACACTGGCTAAATCGACTTAATAAAGTTGAGTTAGCCAGTAAAGTCGACTTGAAGTAGGTTTTATAAAGACGACTTTAATTTTCCTTAAATAGACTTAAGCAGCAGCTTAAGTCGATTTAAGAAAAATGTAGTGTAGACGCAGATTAAATTATGTCAATTTAAGCAAGCTTAAATCAACTTAAATTGTAAGTGTAGATGCACCCTAAGTGCTGTTCTTACTAGGGATGGACTGAAGGACATATTTAAGGATAGCAAGATGGATTGTTAAGCCTACTTTATGCTTGATTTGTGTCATCAAAATAGACAGAACCACTGACTTCGGCCCAAGAACCTGTTTTAAAACTAAGCTTTTTTAAAAATAGGAATCTAACAGGACACAAACAATTTTAAAAATAATTTCCCCTGTAGCTTTAAGAATCCCAGTCATAACAAGGGCTTTGATCCAGTTTATTATGTTTTCAAAGCTTTATGAAATGGGGGAGAGGGGAATAAACAGCATAAATGCTGAAAAATACAATATTTCTTAGTTTCAGTAATAAATTATTAGTAACACAATTGAGGAAATGTGTGCTTTTTGGGTTTTATACTATATAGGCCAAGCTCTCTCCTTGGATGTATGCATACCTTCTATTTCCATGAGAATTGTATATGTCCATCTGCAAGCAGAATTTGGTTTTATGAATTTTATGTTGATGAGAAACCTTCTAGCTCTGTAGCAGAACCCAAGCAGCAGAAATACTTTTGAGAGAGAGAAATGCAACTATTTTTCTATGGCTATATATTTCATGGTTATGGTGATTTGGGATATAAAATTCTCCTAGAAACTAATTTTTTTGACTAACACTCTAATGATTTCTTAAAAGGACCATAACTATAAGAGTTCTGTCTCATTGCAATGAACTAGTCACTCCACATATAAACTAGAAAAAGGATGGTCTGACTGTTAATCAGTGGACTGACCTGGTTTCAGTTCCCAGATTTTGGGGAGTTAGGCACCCCGCTCTTATTAGCTTTTTCAGGAAGAGATAGGACCCCTTGAAAATCACAACTTTACACAGTATGCTCTTTGGCTCATGATCTGTCTCTGAGTATGATTATATACAGTACCTAGAATAATGGAGCCCTGGTCTTAACTGGGACATCTAGGCACTACTGCAATACAAATGATTAATAAACCTTAATTGCAACCATGCTGTAAAGACTTTCATGTTCTGTTTTTCATTCCCTTTTTAGAGATCATTTGCAAAAGCTGTAAACTCATGCTGTGCAAAACTATCTTCAGAATAAATATGATGATGTATTCCTACACCTTTGAAGAGACAATATGTATTTTGGGAGGCAGTGGCAAGTTGCTTATACTGCTATTCTTTTCATGTAATTCCTCCGGAAACTGAATATGATTTATTTTGTTATCATATATAGTGTGATATTGAGGTGACCTTGCTGATGGCTAAATTGTGAGTAATGCTTTCCAGCATGGTCTTATGCGCTAATGTGCATTTCCTTGTAGACTCTGAATGATGTCTCTTCTAACAACATCAAACCTGAAAGAAACAACTATAAAACATAAGCCACAAAATGGATTTGCATTTTAATAGGCAAAACCAAGGCTAACCTAAAATGTGCATGGATGAATAACATTAATACATGGCTAGTATATTAGAAGTTGGTGTTTTTACATTAAGAACATAAGAACATAAGAAAGGCCGTACTGGGTCAGACCAGAGGTCCATCAAGCCCAGTATCTGTCTACCGACAGTGGCCAGTGCCCAGGTGCCCCAGAGGGAGTGAACCTAACAGGCAATGATCAAGTGATCACTCTCCTGCCATCCGTCTCCATCCTCTGTTAAACAGAGGCTAGGGACACCATTCTTAACCCCTTTCTGGCTAATAGCCATTTATGGACTTAGCCACCATGAACTTATCCAGTTCCCTTTTAAATATTGTTATAGTCCCAGCCTTCACAACCTCCTCAGGTAAGGAGTTCCACAAGTTGACTGTGCGTTGTGTGAAGAAGAACTTCCTTTTATTTGTTTTGAACCTGCTACCTATCAGTTTCATTTGGTGACCCCTGGTTCTTGTATTATGGGAGTATTTAAACAACTTTTCCTTGTCCACTTTTTCCACATCAGTCATAATTTTATATACTTCTATCATGTCCCCCCTCAGTCTCCTCTTTTCCAAGCTGAAGAGGCCCAGCCTTTTCAATCGTTCCTCATACGAGGCACTCTCCAAACCCTTAATCATTTTAGTTGCCCTTTTCTGAACCTTTTCTAGTGCTAGAATATCTTTTTTGAGATGAGGAGACCACATCTGTACACAGTATTCGAGATGTGGGCGTACCATGGATTTATATAAGGGCAATAATACATTTGCAGTCTTATTTTCTATCCCCTTTTTAATGATCCCTAACATCCTGTTTGCTTTTTTGACCGCCTCCGCACACTGTACGGACATCTTCAGAGAACTATCCACAATGACTCCAAGATCTTTTTCTTGACTCGTTGTAGCCAGATTAGCCCCCATCATATTATAGGTATAGTTGGGGTTATTTTTTCCAATGTGCATTACTTTACACTTATCCACATTAAATTTCATTTGCCATTTGGATGCCCAATCACTTAGTTTTGTGAGATCTTTTTGAAGTTCTTCACAATCTGCTTTGGTCTTGACTATCTTGAGTAGTTTAGTATCGTCTGCAAACTTAGCTACCTGACTGTTTACCCCTTTCTCCAGATCATTTATGTATAAATTGAATAGGACTGGTCCTAGGACCGACCCTTGGGGAACACCACTAGCTACCCTTTTCCAATCTGAGAATTTACCATTTACTCCTACCCTTTGTTCCCTGTCTTTTAACCAGTTCTCAATCCATGAAAGGACCTTCCCTTTTATCCCATGACAACTTAACTTACATAACAGCCTTTGGTGAGGGACCTTGTCAAATGCTTTCTGGAAATCTAAGTACACTATGTCCACTGGATCCCCCCTGTCCACATGTTTGTTAACCCCTTCAAAGAACTCTAATAGATTAGTAAGACACGATTTCCCCTTACAGAAACCATGTTGGCTATTGCTCAACAGTTTATGTTTTTCTATGTGACTGACAATTTTATTCTTAACTATTGTTTCAACTAATTTGCCCGGTACCGACGTTAGACTTACCGGTCTGTAATTGCTGGGATCCCCTCTAGGGCCCTTTTTAAATATTGGCGTTACATTAGCCGACTTCCAGTCTTTGGGTACCGAAGCCATTTTAAGGGACAGGTTACAAATCTTAGTTAACAGTTCCGCGACTTCACATTTGAGTTCTTTCAGAACTCTTGGGTGAATGCCATCTGGTCCCGGTGACTTGTTAATGTTGAGTTTATCAATTAATTCCAAAACTTCCTCTAGTGACACTTCAATCTGTGACAGTTCCTCAGATCTGTCACCTACAAAAGCCGGCTCAGGTTTGGGAATCTCACTAACATCTTCAGCCGTAAAAACCGAAGCAAAGAATCCATTTAGTTTCTCTGCAATGACTCTATCATCTTTAAGCGCTCCTTTTGTATTATCATCATCAAGGGGCCCGACTGGTTGTTTGGCAGGCTTCCTGCTTCTGATATACTTAAAAAACAATTTGTTATTACCTTTGGAGTTTTTGGCTAGCCGTTCTTCAAACTCCTCTTTGGCTCTTCTTATTACACTCTTGCACTTAAGCTGGCACTGTTTGTGCACCTTTCTGTTTGCCTCACTAGGATTTGACTTCCACTTTTTAAAGGAAGTCTTTTTACCTCTCAGTGCTTCTTTTACATGGTTGGTGAGCCATGGTGGCTCTTTTTTGGTTTTTTTACAGTGTTTCTTAATTTGGGGTATACAGTGAAGTTGGGCCTCTATTATGGTGTCTTTAAAAAGCGCCCATGCAGTTTTCAGAGATTTCACTTTAGTCACTCTACCTTTTAGCTTTTGTTTAACTATCCCCCTCATTTTTGTATAGTTCCCCCTTTTGAAATTAAATGCCACAGTGTTGGGCTGTTGAGGTGTGCTTCCCCCCACAGGGATGGTGAATGCTATTGTATTATGGTCACTAGTTCCAAGCGGTCCTGCTACAGTTACCTCTCGGACCAGCTCCTGCGCTCCACTCAGGATTAAATCTAGAGTTGCCTCTCCCCTTGTGGGTTCCCATACCAGCTGCTCCATGAAGCAGTCATTCAAAGTATCGAGAAATTTTATCTCTGCAATATGTCCTGAAGTGAAATGTTCCCAGTCAATATGGGGATAGTTGAAATCCCCCACTATTATTGGGTTTTTAAATTTGATAACCTCCCTAATTTCCCTTAGCATTTCATCATCGCCCTTACTATCCTGGTCAGGTGGCCGATAGTAGATCCCTAATGTTATATTGTCATGGAAGCATGAGATTTCTATCCATAGCGATTCTATGGAACAAGTGGATTCGCTTATGATTTTTACTTCATTTGAATCTACATTTTCTTTCACGTATAGTGCCACTCCTCCTCCCGTACGACCTGTTCTGTCCTTCCGATATATTTTGTACCCCGGAATGATTGTGTCCCACTGATTGCTCTCTGTCCACCAGGTTTCTGTGATGCCTATTATATCAATATTCTCCTTTACCACTAGGCACTCTAGTTCACCCATTTTATTATGTAGACTTCTAGCATTTGTGTATAAGCACTTTAAAAACTTGTCCCTGTTTATTTGTCTGCCCTTTTTTAATGTGCCAGATTCTTGGTCATGTGGCTGTTTATCATCGGATCCGGCCCCCTCACCATCCTTTTCTGTCCTCTGTTCCTGACTATAACTATAACTATAACCTGGAGATTCCCTCTCGTCAGACTCTCCCTTAAGAGAAGTCTGTGTCCGATCCAGCTGCTCCTCTGCAGCAGTCGGCTTTCCCCCATCCTCTAGTTTAAAAACTGAAATTAAAAATTGAAATATTGGATTTGGTTGGAAAGAATTTTAATTGTTATTTAACATTCTGAGTTAGAGTTATAATGGTCTCAGTTGCAAGACCTTTTGCTAAATAGTACCTTTTGTGTTAAAACCTTTTGATCTTCTCTTTATTCCACATTCTCCACATTATCTCCAATAAACGTGTGGGTGGTATGCATGATTTTTCTCCTTAAAATAGAATCAATCTAAGCTTCAAAGGATCATTTTTGTATTGTTTGTTACACAAAGGCAAAAATAACTCACTCAATAGCTGGCTCATTTTCACTTTTTGAATGGAGTGGTTCTGAAAGATAATTGGATCTCACAAGATTGGAGCACATTCTGACAGATGCTAAAGGAAATAACATATATAGACTACTTTGGAGAGTAGTCTTTGCATGAACATTTGCATCAAGAAATTCCCATATTATGCTGGTAATTGAAATCTTACTTATTTAGCTGTACCTCATTTTCATTCTGTTTTCCTCTGTATCGCAGTGCACTGTCACTTGGGCCAGGAGTAAAGTTTCGGAGAACTTGTTTTCATCAGTTGTCAGGTAGGCAGAAAATGGGACTCTTTTACCAGAGACTTATCCTTGCAATTAGTGGATCTTTGTGCGCATAAAACATGGACATAGATATACAATATTTTATGGGTAGATTATAGGCAGATCTGTAATTACTCCCTGTTCAGGACACCTAACATTTCCCATTATAAGAATTTGTTTTCAATTGCTTTTATCTTTTGGCAACCTTAATTTTGGCATTTCCTAACTTTTGAGTACTTGACTATACATCCTTAATGTTCTTTACTCATAGGAGATTTTTTGTGTTTAAAATGTATACATCTCTCACAATTTTTTGGACATAGTATGCTACATTTGCCCCTCGAAACAGGCATCTTGTTTTTTAATCAAAGGTTTACACTGTGCATATCCAACTCCTATTATTTCTTTCATAAATCCCTATGCTTCCAGCGGAAAATATATCTTAAAATATTCAAACAGGAAAATAGTTAAACCATATTGAAAAACAGGTTGGGGGGGAAATGAGTCTAGGCCTTGACACTACCACTTATGTCGTCAAAACTTTTGGTGCTCATAAGTGTGAAAAAAACATCCGCACTGAGCGACATAAGTTTTGCCAGCATAACTGCTTGTGTAGCCATGTTCTGCCAACAAGAGACTGCTCTCCCACTGACATAATAAAACCAGTTCTTCTGACGACATACCACTTTCTAGACAAGTGCTTATGCTGGCAAAACTTGTAATGGTCCAGCTTCTGTTGGTGAGAGAGGCAAGCTTTCAGGCCACATGGAGCTCATCTTCAGGCCTGGGAAAGGTACTCCCAGTGTTGCAACTAAATGCAAGAGGGAACAGATTGTTTAGCATAAGTGGCTAGGATCTGTTCTAAGCACTATTCAAGGTAGAGTGGCCTGTTAACACCTCAGTAGTCATAGGCCAAAAAGAGGGGGTTACTGAGTTACAGATCGGTGTGTTAAGCTATAATCTAGAGTCTTTGGCTATGTCTATACTTGGTCAAATAAGTCGACTTTGATAAGTTGATTTAGGGTGTCTACACTATAAAATTAGGTCGACTTAAAGTTGACCTTGCAAAATCAGCCTAGAGTGTCTCCACTTGACACTTAAGTCAACTGGCAGAGGCTAGGGGGATCTAGGAGTGGTGCATGATGGTAATACTGGCACAGACAAGAAACTATGATGTAATTGGAATAACAGAGACATGGTGGGATAACTTGCGTGACTGGAGCACTGTCATGGATGGATATAAATTGTACAGGAAGGACAGGCAGGGAAGAAGGGGGGGAGGAGTAGAGCTATATGTAAAAGAGCTGTATGACTGCTCGGAGATCCACTATGCAAGTGGAAACAAGATAGTTGAAAGTCTATGGGTTAAGTTTAGGGGAGAATGCAACAAGGGGGATGTTGTGGTGGGTGTCTGATACAGACCGCCAGACCAGAAGGAGGAGGTGGATGAGGCGTTCTATGGACAACTAACAGAAGTTTCCAGATCGTCGCAGGCCCTGGTTCTTATGGGGGACTTCAATTATCCTGATGTCTGCTGGGAAGATAATACAGCAGTGCACAGGCGATCCAGGAAGTTTTTGGAGAATATTGAGGACAACTTCCTAGTACAAATGCTGGAGGAACCAACTAGGGGCCTTGCACCTCTAGACCTATTGCTCACAAACAGAGAAGAATTGATCGGGGAAGTAGAAGTAAATGGCAACCTGGGCAGCAGCGACCATGAGATGGTAGAGTTCAGGATCCTGATCAATGGAAGGAAGGAAAGAAGCAGAACACACACCCTGGACTTCAGAAAAGCAGATTTTGGCTCCCTTAGGGAGCTGATGGGCAGGATCCCTTGGGAGGCTGATCTGAAGGGGAAAGGTGTCCAAGACAGCTGGCTGTATTTTAAAGAAACCCTGTTAAAGGCACAGGAAGTTAACATTCTGATGTGCAGAAAGAACAGCAAATGTGGATGGCGACCAGCGTGGCTTAGCAGGCAACTCTGCGGGGAGCTGAAATATAAAAGGGAAGCTTACAAGAAGTGGAAGCTTGGACAGATGACAAGGGAGGCATATAAAGATATTGCTCGGGACTGCAGGGATCAAATCAGAAAGGCCAAAGGACAATTGGAGTTGCAGCTAGCAAGAGATGTGAAGGATAACAGAAAGGGGTTCTATAAGTATATCAGCAATAAGAAAAGGATCAGAGATGGTGTAGGTCCCTTACTGAATGGGGCAGGCATCCTCGTGGTGGATGATGCAGAAAAGGCTGAAGTACTCAATGCTTTTTTTACTTCAGTCTTCACTGGGAGGACCAGCTCCCAGGCTACTACACGGGGTAACGCGGAATAGAGAGGAGAGCGGCCCTCTGGTGATGGAAAGTCAGATTAGGGAACACTTAAAGAAATTGGATGTGAACAAGTCCATGGGGCCAGATGAACTGCATCCGAGGGTGCTGAGAGAGTTGGGGGAAGTGATTGCAGAGCCACTGGCCATTATCTTTGAGAACTCGTGGCGAACAGGGGAGGTCCCGGAGGACTGGAAAAAGGCAAATATAGTACCTCTCTTCAAGAAAGAAAAAAGGAGGATCCGGAGAACTACAGACCGGTCAGCCTCACCTCAATCCCTGGGAAAATCATGGAGCAGGTCCTCAAAGAATCCATCCTGAAACACTTGGAGGAAAACAGAGTGATCAAGAACAGTCAACATGGATTCACCAAAGACAAATCATGCCTGACCAACCTGATTTCCTTCTATGATGAGATGACTGGATTTGTGGATGCGGGAAGAGCCGTTGACATGGTATACCTTGTCTTTAGCAAGGCTTTTGATACGGTTTCCCACAACATTCTCATCGGCAAGTTAAGGAAGTATGGGTTGGATGAGTGGACCGTGAGATAGATCGAAAACTGGCTAGATTAAAGGGCTCAGCGGGTAGGAATCAATGGCTCGATGTCTGGTTGGCAACCGGTAACGAGTGGAGTGCCCCAGGGGTCGGTCCTGGGGCCGGTTCTATTCAACATCTTCATTAATGATCTTGATGATGGAATAGACTGCGTGCTTAGTAAGTTCGCAGATGACACCAAGTTGGGGGGAATGGTAGATACTCTGGAGTGTAGGGACAGGATACAAGACTTGGACAAATTGGAACACTGGGCCGAAAGAAACCTCATGAGGTTCAACAAAGACAAGTGCAAAGTCCTGCACTTAGGACGAAAAAATCCCATGCACTGCTACAAGCTGGGGACCGATCGGCTAAGTAGCAGCGCTGTAGAAAAGGACCTGGGGGTTATGGTGGACAGGAAGATGAATATGAGCCAACAGTGTGCCCTTGTTGCCAAAAAGGCCAATGGCATATTAGGCTGCATCAGTAGGAGTATTGCCAGCAGATCGAGGGATGTGATAATCCCCCTCTATTCGACACTGGTCAGGCCGCATCTGGAATACTGTGTCCGGTTTTGAGCTCCCCACTACAGAAAGGATGTGGACAAATTAGAAAGAGTCCAGCGGAGGGCAACAAAATTTTTTAGGGGGCTGGGGCACATGACTTATGAGGAGAGACTAAAGGACTTAGGCTTATTTAGTCTACAGAAGAGAAGACTGAGGGGAGATTTGATAGCAACCTTCAACTACTTGAAGGGGTGCTCCAAAGAAGAGGGAGCTAGGCTGTTCTCGATGGTAACAGAGGACAGAACAAGGAGCGATGGTTTCAAATTACAGCTGGGGAGGTCAAGGTTGGATATTAGGAAAAACTTTCTCATTAGGAGGGTGGTGAAGCATTGGAATGGGTTACCGAGGGAGATTTTTGGATCTTTGGAGATTTTTAAGGCCCAGTTAGACAAAACCCTGGCTGGGGTGATTTAGTGGGAGTGGTCCTGCTTTTTAGCAGGGGGTTTGATGACCTCGTGAGGTCCATTCCATCCCTATTATTCTATGAAATGTGGCATGTGGCAGCCAGGAAGTGCCCCCCCTCCCCTGGCCAGTCCCATAAAGAGGAAGTGAGCTCGGAACCTTCCCCATTGTGCCTGGCAACATGGAGGCTGAGCAGGTCAGGGACTGGGCTCTTCTTCTCCTGAGAATTGTCAGGCAGCTGCGCAACACCTGCCAGCTCCTGATCAGGCTGTGTCTCTTCTGGAGCAGACTTCGCTGGCAGGCTGCCAGCATGGAGGCAGACACCAGCCTGCCCCCCACCTTGCTGCCCCAGCAAGCTGCTGGCCTCACCCAAGTACACTCCGTGCCTCGCCGCCTCTGGGCACGTGCAGGCAGCACTGACTGGTGGGAGCAAGTCGTCCTGACCACTTGGGACGATGCACAGTGGCAGCAGAACTTCAGGATGAGCAAGCAGACCTTCCTCGAGCTGGTCCGGAGCTCACCCTGGTTCTACAGCGGATGGACACCCGGCTTCAACCCGCCCTGCCCATCTACAAGAGAGTGGCCATTGCACTGTGGAAGCTGGCAACCCCGGACTCCTACCACTCCGTCGGCCAGCAGTTCGGGATCGGGAAGGCCACCGTGAGGACCGCTGTCATGCAGGTGTGCAGGGCGATCAACCGCGTCCTGCTAGCCTAACTCGTCACCCCGGGCAACCTGCCTGACCTTCTCTATGGCCTCGTCGGGCTCGGCTTCCCGAACTGTGTGGAGCATTGTGGATGCCACCCACATACCCATTCTAGCCCTGGAACACAGTGCCAGGGACTACATTAATCGCAAGGGGTACTACTCCGTGGTCCTGCAGGCCCTGGTGGACCACCGCGGGATCTTCCAAAATATCTACATCGGCTGGCCAGGGAAGGCATATGACGCGAGGATCCTGAGGAACTCCACCCTGCACAGGTGAATGCAGGTGGACACCTTCTTCCCCGACCACACCATCATCATTGGGGACATGCAGGTGCCCGTCCTGATCATGGGAGTTGCCGCCTACCTCTTGCTCCCCTGGCTTATGAAGCCATACACGGGCCGCCTCTTTAAGAGGCTCAGATGGTGCCACAGCATCTTCAAGCGAGCCTTTGGATGCCTGGAGATCCACTGGAGGGCCCTCCTGTCCCATCTGCAGCTCGGAGAGAGCAACCTGCCGGAGGCTGTCAGCGCATGCTGCTGCCTCCACAACCTCTGCGAACTGTGGGGGGAAAGGGTCCCCCACGTTTGGGAAGCCGAAGCCGAGGCTGAGGGGCTCGCCATTGACTATGAGCAGCCCAAGGACACCCTGCCCCGGACTGAGTGGGTTCATCCGCAAGCACAGGCCATTAGGGATTCACTGAGGGCCCACTTTGCCAGCGAGGCCCGCCAAGGGCTAGGCCAGCTTCCAGGCCCCATCAGCTCCATCACCCACCCATGCCTGCCCCCTCACCCCCACACACCCGTCTCCCCCTGCCCCCAAACCAATAAAAAAACAAGAAAACATATATTGGGGTACAGGCTGTTTATTTAGGGGGGGAAATGGGGGTTGGGAACTGCGGAGTTTGGGCGGCTTGCGGGGAGTGAAGACGGTCGAGGGAGGGAGCGGGTTTGGGACGTTTGGGAAGAGTGAAGAGGTTCCGGGGGAGAGCGGGAGGTCGGGGTGAAGGGGTCGGAGTCAGTAGCCTTCAGGAGGCGGGTCCCTGGCCTGCTGGTGTCTGCCCCAGATCCTGAGGAGAGCCACTTCTGGGGCGCAGGATGGGGCCCTGGGGGAAAAGGTGCTCCATGGCCTGCGTCTGCCGCTTGAGGAGGGTGAGCAGCCCTGCCTCAGGGGGTCTCTCCTGGGGCCACATGCCTGCGGTGTCGAGTGCATGTTGTGTGGCCTTGGTGCTCCTGTCTACAGTGCCCCCACCCCAACTCCAGACATCACTGCACCACTCACCTCTGGGTTTGTGTCCCCCCCCCCC
>ML688402.1:18926-30582 GCA_007922175.1 Pelusios castaneus
CGCCCCTGTCCCCTCCCTGTGCCAGCCCCCAATGCCCGTCGCCCCTGGTCCAGCCCCGTACCTTGAAGACCTCGGAGAAGAAGCCGGCTCCGATCTTCTCGCAGTAGAAGTCGTCGATGCGGGCCAGGGTGGAGACGGCGCTGCGCAGGGCCCGGTACGAGGAGGGCCGGAGGCGCCCACAGCCCTGCCAGGGGCCCGCGGGGTCCCCGTCACCCTCCTCCAGCCGGTCCACCCGCAGGGAGAGCCCGGGCCGCCGGGCCAGCTTCTCCCAGTCCATGTCGGCCAGGCTGAGCACCCCCAGCGCCATTCACATCGTGCCTGGCCCAGCCCCCTGCCCGGGCACAGCTGCCCCCAGCCCAGCGTCCTGCGGGGGCCAGCCAGGGCGCAGGGGTCTGGGGGGCCCTCAGGGGCCCCAGGGCCAGGGGGATCCAGGGGCACGTGGGAGCGGGCCTAGGCGCAGGGGAGGGGCAGCCCAGGGCCGGGGGTAGGGGGCATGCCCCGCGGTGGGGCGGGGCGGGGCCGGGCAATGGCAGGAGAGCGGCGGCGGGGGCAGCTCGGGGCTCGCCAGGGGCCCGGCTGGGTTCGGCTCCGGGTCCCGCTTCCCTGCGGCTCCGAGCCCGAGCGCGGCCGCGGCCCTGAGCGCAGCGGAGGGACCGGAGAGGCGGAGCTGGGGCGGGGCGAGCCCTTAACTCCTTGGGTACCAGCCGGCCCTGCGCGTCCTGCTGCCCCGGCCCGCTCCCGGGCCCCGCTCCCGCTGCTTCAGTCTGGCCGCTTCCAGTGGGACCCGCAGGCACAGGAGACACCCAGCGTCTGGCGGGACAGGCTCCCTGGGACCCGTCTGGGGAGGGGGCTTCGCCGGGGTACGTGGTCCGAGGAAACATTTCTTCACCCAGGCTTGGGCAACCTGCGGAACTCCTTGCTAGGGGACGGTGTGAAGGCCAAGGTTATAATGGGGTTCAAAACTCAGAGAGTCAGAGAATCCTAGAATATAGGGGCTGGAGGGGCCCTCGGGAGGTGTCTAGTCCAACCCCTGCTCACAGCAGGACCAGCCCCGAATAAACAGTCCCAGCCAGGGCTTTTCAAGCCTTAAAACCCTCCAGGGATGGAGATTCCCCCCTCCTTGGGTAACCCATCCCAGTGCTTCACCCCCCCTCCTGCTGAAAAGATTTTCCTAATATCCAGCCTCGACCCCATCCCCCACTGCAACCTGTTCTGTCCTCTGCCACCCCTGAGAACAGCCCGGCTCCCTCCTCCCTGGAGCCCCTTCAGGTAGTTGAAGGCCACTATCAAATCCCCCCCACTCTTCCCTGCAGACTGAACAAGCCGAGTTCCCTCAGCCTCTCCTCATAAGTCCTGCGCTCCAGCCCCATATCATTTCTCGTGTCCTCCTGCGGACTCTCTCCAGTGTGCCCACGTCCTTCCCATTGTGGCACCCACCTTTCTGCAGTGGGGCAGCTGGAAGCGAGTTAGCTCCTGGAGGACAGTCCAGCACGAGCTGTTAGCCAGCTGGTCAGAGACACAACCCTGGCGCTGGGTGTCCTCGCTTCTGACTGCCAGAAACAGGGAGCAGATGATGGGATAGACTCCTAGAACGGGAAGGGACCAGGCGAGATCACTCAGGGAGGGACCAAGGATGGATCACTCCATAGTTTCTGTTCATTCCCTCGGAAGCGCCCAGCACAGGCCAGGGTCAGCAGACAGGACACTGGGCGGGATGGACCATCAGTCTGACACACACACCCCCTCCGGCCTTCTTATGTAACCCCTTGGCTGGCTGGTTACTACACAGCACGGGTGATCTTTGCTGGGCAATGGCCATGTGCCACCTTTGGAGAGGCTCAATGGGGTGTCAGTGGGTGGGCCGAGTGGGGGTGGTGGCTGGGGCTCACACAGTCTGCTGCCCTCTCATCTCCCAGCATGGGGCAGAGTTGGATGGAAAGCCTGCCTCATTCCTGGGGCCCTGAGGATTCTGCCCTCGCTGTCCCATATCCAGCCCTACATGTCAGCTCTCCTCCGCTGCCGTGGCCACACAGTCCCTGCGCTGGGGGCTCAGGCTGAGCTCCGTGCCCCCTTTCTGCGTGGGTCATTCCTGCTCTTGGTGTGCAAAGATGGCTGGCCCCACTGAGCAGCGCTCACTTCCCTGGGCGTAGGGCTGAGTCTGTGGGTCCATGATGCCATCGGCCCCCTTTACTGGCAGGGTTGGAGTGGAGTGAGAGGGTACATCCCAGAAGAACTGGCAGTCCCGAGTGGACAGAGCATGGCCAGGGGAGTAGCTAACCCCCCGAGGAAGGACATACCCCATACCCTACTCTGAGACGCAGCCCCAGTCATGCCAGGCTCTTCAATGGTCTGAGCACCCCCTTGATCCCCAAGCTGACATGGGGCAGAGATCCATCTCCTTCCTGGGCCATCCTCAGCCCTGGGCGACCCCTGTGTGACCGCCTGCTATGCCGGTGCTGAGCTCCTCTGCCGTGGGTCCGGAGAGGTGGAAAAGGCAGGGCAGGTGCCCCGGGGGATGGGCAGGGGAAGAGGCTATGAGCAAAGGTCAGAACAGCCCAGGGATGGGCATTTCTGCCCTTCAGCCCCTTCTGGTGGAGCCCCACGGATGCTCTGATCAATGGCCTCGTGCAGGGTCATGCATGCTCCTAAGCATGGCCCCATACACCCTGCCTAGGCTCAACACAGCCCCACCCCATAGCATGTGAGCCTAGCAGCCCGTGCAGGTGCCAGCCAGTCGCGGCAGCTAACGGACACGGCCTGGGGGTGCAGACAGTGGTGGGAGATCTGGGAACATGCTGTAACCAGCCATCGGCTCAAGGGACAGCCCAGCCAGCACCAACGGCTTCAGCAGGATTTACAGCCCATCCCTCATCCAGCACCATCGTCCTCCTCTCTGCCATTTCACCGCTGAGCTCTCCCTCACCCGGCACAGCGATCGGCCAGATGTCTCTATCACTGTGACCACCCCAGTCATGCTGAGCCGCTGGGGGTGAGGTAGGGATGGGCAGGAGCAAACCCGGAGCCCTGGACAGTCTGCGGTAACGGTGTTGATACTGAGGCTGCTGGGCACCATTGGGTGAGGTGCCAGTTGCCTGGTTCCAGAACCGTTTTGTTCCCACCTGGACGAACCTCTGCTAGGGCTGTGTGCATGGCCAGTGAGCAGGGAGCCAGGGCACACGCCTCTGCCCTGGCTCGGACTGACTAACCCTGTTGTTCTGAGCACGTCCCTCCCTGGGGCCATGAGGGGCACAGGTCCTGGGGCTCCGTCCTGGCTGGCAGGGCTGCATGCAGAACAGTGGAGAGATTGGGGAGCAGGGGGTGTCACCGTACATCTCCAGCCAGGAACAGCAGCCACAGCGCACAGCTTTATTCTGCGGCATCGCCCTGTACCAGCTCCTGACAGCCTGACCCACAGTATCCCTCATTGTCTGGGTGCTCGCGCTGCCCAGCGCCCCAGAGTCCATGCTGGGCCTTCCAACGCAGAACAGCTCAGGAAAGCAGGCTGGGCCCCCACCTCTCTGCCTCCACCTGCCAGGGACCAGGGGCCTCTGCCCTGCCCTGCATCCAGAAAACTCACCTCTGCCTGAACCCAGCAGGTTCTTGGATTGGGCTTGGCCTCCAGCCAGCCCTGTCTCCTGACCCACAAGTTCAGTGCCTGCCCTACACCCCAATCCACCTGCTCCGTGCAAGGGAGGCACCATGGAGCGCTCCTCCTGCCTCCGCTTGTGTTATGGGGGCACCCGGCACCTCGCCCGTTTCCCGTGGCTGCGAGAGGGCTGACGTCACTGGCCCCGGGGTGGGGGGGGGCGCTGCACCAGCAACTCCCTGATGGGCAGCTTGGGAAGGTGGCGAGGCTGTGGGTATCTGTGAGCCCCCTTCCCACAGGGCGGGAGCAGCTGGCTTTCAGTGGGGCCTCAGGGAGCCCCTGCCAGCGGGGGCAGCGAGGAAGGCCAGAGCTCCTTTGCCCCACTGACAGGCAGCCGTGCTGGGAACAGCCCCACCCTGGCCATGGGGGATGGCCTAGGCAGACCATGGTCTGTGACCCTGGCCAGTGACCCCTGGAGATGGGGCAGCCGTAGCGGGGTGGCTGGCCCTGGCTCCCCTAGTGTTGCCTTGGCCTTGAGGGACCCTGAGTGGCTCCTGGGCCAGGCCTCATGGGGCTCTGGGCTAGGGCCAGCTCAGGTTCTCATGGAGCCCGGCCCCGACAGGAAGCTGCGGTTCCATCGTTCGCTCGCCCATCGCTCGCGCAGGGGTGGGCAGGGAGCAGTGCAGGTCCCTCGCTCTCCCAGCTTGGCTCAGCACACAGATCTAGCCCAGGCCCGTGTGCGATAAGAGGAGATAAGAACAGCTCAGTGTGCATATGTCAGCAGCCAGATGGCACTGCGGGTTCCCGGCAGCCCAGCACGTAGATGCCATGTGACTGATAACAAATGCCCCGGAGCTGCCAGTCACTCCCTGCGAGCCAGCAACCCCGTCTGCCTCCTCTCACCTCCAGCTGCAACCCTGCAGGGAGTCACTCGCTGGCATGGGCTGCAGAGCGAGAGCTGCACCGAGCCACCTGCAGGGCACGGACTGCAGCAGAGAGACCCTGCCCGGATTTAGGGGACCATTTATGATACTATTTCATGTCAATAGTTCATAATTGCAACAATCCCTAGGCGCTATGCCACGTTTAGTACCAATAGAAACGTTCTAACTTGCTAGGAATTATTATATTGTTTGTATATCTGTAGTAGAAGTTAGGAATGTGTTTGTTATATCTGTATTTCAATTTATGGGATTCTGGGGAACTCCTCAGACTGGATGTCAACAGTAATTGTCTCCTTGATGGCCCATCACGGTAACAACAGGTACTATGGGCCTAGGGAGAAACCTGCTCAGAGTATCACATGGACTGACCATGTGACTCCGCTCCATTTTGATTTGTAAAATACTCCATGCAGCATGGGGAAAGCCAGAGGTGATAAAAGGAGCTCCGCCCAACTCCGTTTTGTCTGCAATCTTCAGCTAACACCTATTTCTAGATCAGGGGTCGGCAACCCCCGGCACGCATGCCAGAGCTGGCACGTGGGCTGAGCCTGAGTGGCACACGGCGCTGCTCAGGCTCCCCTGCTGGCCCCACAAACCGCGCGGCCAGCAGCTGCGGCCCACGGCTGAGGGTCCCTGCGGGCCCCACCCCCTGCTGTACGGCAGGAGGGGAGGGAAGGGGAGTGGGTTGCATCGCCCCGGCCCGCCCAGAGGCCCTGGCCGGCAAGAGGGCGGGTCGACTCAGCCCACCCGGAGCCACCGCTGCCGGCAGGCGACCTCTGGTTCCTGGCCCCGGCTCCCACCAGCAGCAGCTCCGGGTGGGCCGAGCTGACCCACGCTCTTGCCGGCCACCGCCAGGGCTGGCTCTGCCCTGCAGGCTGGGGCAACATGGCCCGCTCTGCTCCCCTCCCTCCTGCCGTCCAGCTATCAGCCCCGCGCTGCCCCTGAGGACAGGAGCCGGCCCTGGGGTGTGGAACCAGAGGCAGCTGACGCCTGGCCCTGCCCCTTTTGGCCTGCCCCTTTTTGGCCCCTCCCCCAGTACCTGCTGGGGGTGCGGTGGGCGGGGCTGGCACAGGGGCCGGCAAAGGTTGCTGGCCCCTGGTCTAGATCTATTCATCTGCGACTGGACAAAGGACTGAGGCCCACCCAGGTATTGGGTGTCTACCAGATGAACTGAACAGGCCTGCAAACTCCAAATTCTTCCAAGGACTTGCTTTGCATGGACTCTAAAGCATTTGTATGTACGTGATTCATTTTCACCCTTTCACATCTCTCATATTTTGTTTCTTTTCATATTAAACCTTCAGTCGTAGTTACTAAAGGATTGGCTATCAGTGTGGTATTTGGAGTAAGATCCAAACCTATATTGTTCTGTGGGATGTGGCTGGCCCTCTGGGGTCAGGGGAACCTATTTCTTTAAGAGACCATGCAGTGAGGTGGGAGCCAGAGGAGCTGGAGGGCAATAAAGGGGCTGTTTCTATTATGGCACGGTTCGTGGTAACTGGCGTGGGGACCCAGAGGCCTGGCTGTTACTGATGGGGAGACTGGTTTAGTGTTTGGGGAGTTTGGCTCCTGGTTTTGCAGCTTGCCCTGATTGTTCCATGTCCAGGAGGGTATCCCGGGAGGCTCGGGTCACAGTGACTAGCTGGGAACTAGGTGCTGATGTGCATAAAGGGGCTGTTTATACTCGGTTATGCTTCTTGATAACTGTGGGGAGTCAGAAGCGTGGTTTGTTAGTGATCAGGAGTCTGGTTTAAGTACCACCCATCGGGGTTTAGAGAGTTTGGCTCTCATTTTTGCAGCTTGCCCTGATCTTTGCATATTCAGGTAATTATCCCAGGAGGCCCGGGTCACAAGCAGCTCCCAGCGAGGCAGGGCGGGTGGGACTGCAGCTCCCAGCATGCAGCGGGGCCAGGCTGGATGAGACTTTGAATAGCGGAGCCTGGAGTCTTAACGAGTTCGCGTGACCAGAGAGCAAGTGTGGAAAATTGGGATGGGGTGGGGGTGATCGGGTCACCCTTCCCAGAGCAGCCTGGAGTCCCGCTCTAGCTAGCGTTTGGCCAGTGAAGCTGGGACCATCTCCCTATTGGCCAGGGCCCCTGGCACTGGTCAAGGACAGACCTACAGACACCTAAGGAGGGGAATCTCCTGCAGGCAGAGCCTGTGAACCCAGCGTGGTTGGGTGGCAGTGGCTGAGAGGCGACTCACCTGGGACTGGAGGACAAAGGGAGAGAGCAGAGCCAGGTGGGATCTGACAGCTGCTTGGCTAAAGACTAATAATCCTGCTGTGGATGGAAACAGATGCCGGGTGTTGCTGCAGGTACTGGCCGGCTGCCTTGGTCCCAGAGAGCAGGCACGTCTCTCCCAGTGTTGGGCTCGCTGGCTGGGGCTCCGGGTGGGCGCAGGAGGACTGGAGCCCAGGGGTGGAGTCTCTCAGGCACTGAGGCTGTGGGTCCCCTGAAGGAAGAGTCTGGGACAGGGCTACCCTACCCTGGTTGTCTGGCCAGCTGGCAGCGCCAGAGCAGGATGGAAGACGGGAACACAAGTGCAGGGTCATGGCTGGGCGGCGTTCCACCGCCGGGACCATTCCTGGCCTGTGACAGTGAGCTGTGTGGGGACAGTGTAAGCCAAGCCCTGTGCCCCATGGAGCTTTCCAGCTGCAGTGACTGACGGGGAGCCCGTGGGTTGGGTATATCCTCCCCCTCAGCACCCACTCCCAGCCCATCCCCTCACCACGGTACTGCACCCACAGCATCACCTCTGTGCCCACTGGGGGACGTTCTCCTAAAACTACCGGCTGCCAACTACGCAAACGGCCCACTCTGGGCACCTCCACCCTGCTCCGCCCCTCTGCAGGCTGCAATTTGCACACCCCCTCGCTACACACGAGTGCCCCTGTCCCGTGTCTTCCGGGCAGGACCGTTCACCAGTCTGCAGCCTCCAGCGCAGCAGCACCAGCGTGTTCCCTGCTTTCACCTCGGTTCAGAGCTCCCCTGAGCACAGGGCATGTAGGCGGGGTTAGAGTAAAAGCCGAGTGACCTTTATTTAGCAGAGCCAGAGCCAGAAATTCAAATAAAAGGGCTGGGAAACGTCAGCCTAGAGCCCACACCTATCACCACGCTACTGCCAGAGAGCTGGGCATCACCTTTCCCGACCCACGTCCGCCGGCTGAGTCGCCAGGAATGGGGACCCTCTGTGTCCACTTTCCTTGGCCTTCTTGGTGGTCACGCCTGCACCTCCCCAGCTGTAATCTCGGCACAGGGCTGGGCGGGCGTCAGTTGTTCTCCTGGAGGCCCTTGGCATCAGGTGGCAGGTCTCACCTCCTCCTTCGTCTGGGGAAGCAGCGTTCGCCACCTCACAGTGCTCTGCACAGGTTTCCCATCCAAGCAGCCTGCAGTGAGCAGGAAACCAGCTATCCCCGAGCGCTCGGCAGAGACACTCCACCATGCCTGCGGTGCGCCAGCAGATGTGATGGGCCAGCCGGGGCCTGGCTGTGTGGCAGATCCCCAGGCACTGAGTCCAGGGCAGCCCAGAGGGGAGCAGCCACAAGGAGCGGGTGGGTGCTGAGAAGGAGAGAAGCTGGCGGGTGTGTGGGGCACCATGGGGCTGGTGCCAGCTGGACTCGGGGGCAGAGGGAAGTGCAGATGGGTGGAACCGGCATGGTCAGTGGGAGGGGAGAGCAGAGGAGGGCTACTGGGGGATGACACACAGGCTCAAGGAGGAACAGGAGAGGCAGCCGATCTCACAGATGTTTGTCCTTCAGACAAGGGTGGGAATGGGGCCTGGGTGTGGGGGGATCCCTGCTGTGGGGTTGTGCTGAGCCCTCTGAGCTGTCAGTCTCTTGGATCCTCTTCCCAGCCCAGGAGAAAGCTCTGAGGTACGGTGCATTTCACCCCATTCCTCCTCGCTACACAGGGCGGCTGGGAATGTTAGCCCCACAGCGCTGGGTCTGGAGGGGGTCATGGCGAGTGGTGCCTCGGCCCTCCCGTGGGGTGGAGGATGGCAGTGTGGGCAGGGCACTTTTGGGTTGTTGGTCAGGAGCCCCCAGAAAGGGAGAGATTCCGCAAAGGTGAGCAGAAGGGCCCCAGCCCCACGCTGCCCACCCTGGCTCTTCTCACACTGCAGGAGCCCCCCAGGAAGGGGGCAGAGAGCCCCGGGGAGCCAGTGGGGAAACTGGCTGGGCTCAGAGCCCCAGCTCTGTGAGAGTAACCGCACTGGGCGTTAGAGACCCTGAAGGTCAGACCCATCCCGCCCAGATGCTGCAGAGGTGCAGGGGAGTGGGGTGGGGGCGGGCAGGGGCTGGACTGGGGCACAGTGCAGAGGCCATCAGCGCTGCTCACAGCCCGTTCAGGCTCTGCCCATTACTGCTTCTCCTGGCCTGGCAAATCTCATTTAGAGCTTAATAAGCCACCGGTGCAGCTCGCTGACGTTTCTGATCCCTTTCCCTGCTCCGAGCACCAGGCAGTCCCACCAGCTGGAAGGACCGTGAGCCGAGCCAGCCTGCTTGCCATGGGGCTCGGAGCAGAACCAGCCGGCCTGGGGAAAGCCCATCTCCCACAGCTGCCTGGCAGGAGCCAACTTTGCTGTGGTGGCCACTGGGTGGTTGCTAGGAGCTTCCCACGCCCCTTTCTCCACCTGGCAGAGCGCCGGGTCCCACAGCCGGCCCAACTAGAGACCCTGGAGGGTGGGGTGACGCCATCTCTCTGGGGATCTCTCTGAGGTGACAGGCCAGGGAGCAGCTTGTTGCATGGAGCAGCCTGCGGAAGGAAAGGGTTTAAACAGCAAGCGCCTGAGCAGCTCCCTAGGAGGGTGTGGCACCCATGGGCTCTGGGGGCACGAACAGCCTGGCTCCACGCATGGCTGGAGCCCTGCCCTGCGAAGCCACAGCTGTGTCTGCACAAGAAGAGCAGACAGGAAAGCGGTGCTCCCGTCCCACCCTCTCCCTGCCCAGGAACGGAGACCGTCTCCCACGGCATCTGTCCATGAAGCACTCGGCCCAGCGCCTGGAGCAGACGGACCCTGCCTGCCCCGGGGCTCTGGGGTCCCATGGCATGACTCAAAAAGCTTCCCTGCCTGGCCTACTTTCTGCTCCTGTCCTGTCTCAGGGAGCCAGCGATCTGCCCTGCTCATCCTGGCTCTGGGCGGGCGGGTTCTGCTGGCTCTGGACAGACAGGTCTGCCAGCGGAAATTAGCACCCACGCAGGCCAGGGGCTGCCACACGCTGCGTGATCCAGTGCTCCCGCTGAGCCAAGCATGTCAGCCCGGCTGCAGGGTGGGGGAGCAGCCGGGACAGATAGCCAGGCAAAGGCTGGCAGGGCAGGATTGGTCCCTCTTTGCCTTTCGGCAGCATCACCAGACCCTGAGCAGACCGAGGCCCCGCTGTGCTGGGCGCCTTGGCACAGAGATGTGGAGTCCTTGGGCCAGGGACCCCCAGGATCGGTGCTTCAACCCCGGTGCTGTAACAGTCCCTGGGAGGGACCCACTGGGGACCAGACCCCTACTGGTCTCACACTCTTCCTCCAGGGTGAGCTGCACGGCTTCAGACCCTCCTTCTACGGGAGCTCTGGGCCTGCAGCCCCCGGCTTCCCACCCTGAGCTCTGCTCAGCACGTCCCACAGAGCCAGACCCAGAGGGAGACCTGGCCTCTCCTCAGGGACTAACGTGTCTTGCCCCGCGTTTGCAGTCACGTACATGCACGCGCACACACACACGGACACATTCACACATGCCTGCACACACACACGCACACGCACACTCACACAAGCACGTGCACACACGCGCGCGCACGCGCACACATGTGCACACTCACACACATGTGCGCACACTCGCACGCACGCACACACGCACACACGCACACACACACTCTGTCACAACAGCCGGGCTATTGTCACCCGGACACAGCCCAGGGAGGCCTCAGGCCAGGGCAGCACAGAAGAGGGGAGGTTAAGCACCATCCAGTCAGCCCAGCCCAGCGCCCAGCGCCCAGCCAAGCTGTACTGAGCCCCAGGCTTCGAGCTCGGTCTGTCCCTCTATCTGACCTCACAGGTCAGACGCCAGGGAGCGCCCGACTCCTGCCAGCTCTGACCCCCAGCTCAGCCCTCCCCTGTCCTTTGATCTGGCCCCAGGGATCGTTGAGCCCCTCTGCAGGGAGGCGGGCAATCCATCTCCCTCAGGGGTGCTGGGTTCTAGGTGTCAGGGTCCTTCATTGTCTTCTCAGATGCTCCACTGACGTGGGGACCAGGCCAGAGAGCTGGGCAACCCCCACACCCTCACCTGCCCTGAGAGCAATCAGCCCTTTTCCACTCACCAGGTAACAATGCAGCAGATGGGGAAACTGAGGCACAAACTGGCCTCATAATATTATAGATGGTTTCCACTTGCTCACACCCTGCCCAGGGAGCGCCTGGCAGAGGAATGAGTCCCACACTCCCCAGCCCCCATACGGGGATGCCAGCCGTCCCCAGCAGGTGGGGGTGCGGTGGATGGCGGGAGGAAGACGAATGATGCTGGGGACGGGGAGCTGGGCTCTAGCTGCCCTGTGCCTGTGCTCAGCCAGCCTGGCTCTGTCCTCCAGCCTGCAAGGGGGGTCTGCAGGGGCCCCTTTTGGCTTGATGGGATCCCAGGTGAGGGCCAGAGATTCCCGGTGATTCAGCCCTGGGAGACATCGGGAGAAGCCCACAATCCAAGGGCTCTCATGGAGGAGCCCTGCCAGCACGCTCCCCTCTCCCCCAGCACCCTCACCTCTCCCCCAGCACGCTCCCCTCTCCCCCAGCACGCTCCCCTCTCCCCTAACACCCTCCCCTCTCCCCCAGCATGCTCCCCTCTCTGGCTCCCAGGGCTGTGGGTAGCTGGCATCGCATGGCCCAGGGCAGAGGTGGCCTTTGGCTATCGGGGGCTCCAGGCAAAGGGCCATTGTGGGGGCCCCTATAGTCCCACAAGTGCCCCCTATAGGCCCACGAGGCCCCCCTCTGTTGCCCTCCCTCCCTTGCTGCCCTGCCCCCCCCCAGCTTCAGCTTCCCCCCAACTTGGTCCTGGCCTCCTGAGCCAGCTCCTCCTCTTGCTGCCGACCGAGGCAGAGGCAGATGCAGATTTGGGGTAGGCGAAGCAAGCGACAGGGCCCCTTCCTGCT
>ML688403.1:0-18068 GCA_007922175.1 Pelusios castaneus
AGGCTGTGACACTGAGGGCGTTGGCCTTTTCTTCAATGGTGTCAGACACGATGACCTCAGATTCAGTCCAGGGTTGTGGTTTTACGTTTACATTCGAGCGAAGTGCTTCCAGGTTCCACAGTGTGACCCCTGGAACATTAGAGACAAACACATGGTAATGTAACAGATAGCCATACAGGACAGAGAGCCTACCCATTATTTCACTGGTGTCATTTCTGAGACCGAAAATAAACAAGGGATGGATGTCAAGTAAGTAAGCTGGTCTAACAACATACTACCATGCCATGCCCAGGCTGAGCCCACAGCCTTCCCTTACCCCTGGCTTCTTACTAGACTCTGGAAGATGTGATTTTTATTGGTGTCTTTTTTAAATAAAGCCCTCTCCAAAATGACTGCGTTCACCCCCAGTTCAGGAGAACACTGCTCCAGGGAGCAAGTTCTATCATTAAGTTTGAAGTGTCACTTCCATTCTAAATACCCGTATATTTTATTTAAGGAGATAGGAATTTCCATGCTTGATCTGATCCATGCTCCATCTTGCCCGGTATTCTATGTCCGAGAGGAGCCAGCACCAGAGCCTTCGCAGGAAGGCACAAGAATCCCTACAAGAAGCATTTGTGGAACAATTTGCCATCATAAAGATCTCACTGATCTCTAACAGTTAGAGAGTAACTTAAATCATTAACATCAGGTTTTATATCCCTCTCTAAACATTTCTCATTAACTGTTATAATCCTGGTATTATTATTATCTATATAAATGTCCAGTCCCCCTAAGTGTCTTATCCTGGCTTCAGGACATATGGCTGGTGAAAGGAAGGCCCCTTTTAGACTAAGGGAATTGGCCACTTGCTGAGTTTCCAGTGGCAGAAGGCATGGAGGTTCATTTTTTTCCTTTTAATTTACAGACACTGCAGAAGGAAGAACCTGAATGGGAGGAAAATGGTGCATTGCCAACACCGGTGCTGACTCTTAATCTGCCTGCACGTGTGGTGGCCAACCAGACAGGCCTCCTGACCCTGCCAGCCTCCACCCAGGTCCTCATCTTGACTTGCTGGGAATGCAGCCTGCATCTTCCTGCTGAAAGATCCAGACAGGGGAACCAGCCAGTGGAAGAGGTGACTGTTGGCGGAGTCACTCGGGAAGCAGGTAAGAGAGCTACGGGAGGAGGTGGCTCATCTGTGCAGCATCCAGGAGTGTGACAACTTCATCACCAGGATGCCATGGAGACATCCAGAATGGAGAATGTTAGCTGACTATTGGAGACCACAGGAACACCAGGAGAGGAGGGAGACCCTGCTGCTCCACAGAAAGGAGACTGGCTTCTGGTCACCCACCTTAGACAGTAGACTGTGCTCCTCCCCCCACTCACATATCACTCAGGTTTCAGTCCATCCAAGTCAAGAAAGGGGTGCTGTACAAGCACGAGCAGATTTTGGAGCTTCCCCTGGGGAAGGCAGATCCATGGCTGACCCAGGCCCCACCCACAGCCCTGGCCCATTGTAGTGGAGCAGTGGCTCCACTCCGGTTACCAGGGGGTTAACTGGACTGGGAAAGGGTTAAAAAGGGGCTTGACTGCAGCAGCCATTCAGAGGGGAGGGCTGCTGAGCCAGTCAGGGCCAGGCTGCCAGGATATAAGAGGGAGCAGCAGGGTAGAGAGCTCAGTCTGGTCTGGGCAGCCCAGGGAGATGGTTCTGCTAGCTGATGGAGCCAAAACACTGGAGAGCTCCCAGTGCAGCAAGTGGGAGCTGAGGAACAAGAAGGGCAAAGGCTACGGGGCAGTGGTCCAGAAGTGAGGCGACCTGGAGGGACAGTGGCTGGACTCTATATGGTGAGACCAGGGGCTGGAGCAGCAGTCTGAGGGCTGAGAGCAGACGGTGGCTGGATCTGGACTGGTGAGAGGCGTGTGACTGGGGGCTGTGGGGAAGTGGCCCAGGGAGTCAATGCCTGTGAAGTGGAGAGACTGGTGGGAGGCAGAGCCTCAGAGGAGGTGTTTAGAGTCCCTGGTCTGGGGCCTGGTGTAGATGGCAGGCCCAGGTCCCTCCCTGCTCCCCCAGCATGCCAGGAACAGTGCAGGTTGCAGGAGAGGCACAAGCTCACTGGCCCTAGACTGTTTTAAACTGTGGCTGGTGTAAAGCGAGCTGGACTACAACCACAGGGAAGTGGTTTGTGGACTAGGCCTGGCCCACTGCCTCAAAGTGGACCAGGGGCCCTAGCTGTATCCCAGAATGGGTGGACTGGGGGACTCAGCTGGAGGGCTGAGGTCCAAGCAGAGGCCTCGGGGACTGAGTCCGGTGTGTGCAAAGCAGAACACTGCCAGCAGGGGGACCACTTGTGTGCAATTCCCCAGAACCATCACCAGGAGGTGCCCTGCTGATGAGTCCTGTGCATGAGACTGCTACACCCATGCACCACTCCCACTGTGGTCCCAGCCATGGCCCTTCAGCCTCAGCACCTCCTGCATCCCTCCACCCAGCGCTTACTGTCCATCACTGTTCTAAGTGTAGGTACTTCTTTCTTTGACCCACTTCTCCCCCTGTCCCTCTCACTTGACGAGTTGGCCCTTCCTTTCCAGGGAGTGGATGAAGGGAGCTTAATTTTCATTGTCTTTGTTATGCACTTCTCCACTACCAACCAGAAGGAAGGCAGCTCTGTTTGTCCGTCCCCATATGAACTATCTGAGAAACATGGGGACAATGCATACCCACCCATTCACAGACATACTACTACTCCATTTCTATTGAGACTGTAAAGCACAATTATTTCTGGACAAAATTAAATGCTGTAGACCAGATTCAGTCCATGCAACTTTTAAAGCATTGTTTCCATTGTATAATGAGCCACAGTAATGTACTAGTGGTACAAAAAGAGCCTGACATCCCTCAACAAGATGACATGTTAAACTATATTAGGCAATATGGTTTAAATTAACTATTACACTATTAAAGTGTAAGCCATATCTTAAGCATCTCATTACGGTTAAAATACAGTCTTTTCTATACTGTACCACATGTACCCATAAGCTTACACCAATTCAAAATAATTGTCTGGCTTGCTTCCTATCCTATATAAACAGTTAGGTGCATATACTCAGTGACATATCTAACAGGCAACAGTCATTGTATTTAGTAAGACAGACGAGTGAAAATGTATTGCTAATTGTAACAATCTTGAGGGTTCAAAGTCAAAGACCACACTATTGAATGAGTGAGGAGTAGAACTTCGATAACACAGAGAGGAGTGATTTCCATGTGTGCAGCTGGGAACAGCTATGTTAGGCCACCTGTAAGGTATAGGGAAATTGTTTTATAATATCTGGGCAGCTGGCCACCTGAATTTAGGACTCAAGGAGTCAAGAGGTCAAACCTGTTATTGAAGCCATGACACTGTAAACAGCTTTGGCTGGAAAACACCAATATACAGCTAACAAAAGGAAAGTGGAGTGGAAACCATTCGTGGTTAAGTGGTAACCATCTACTGTGATGGCCCTACTAGCGAGCCATTATCTCAACTCTGGTAAACAGGTGATGTAAGACAGGTACCAGAGAGGGCAAGAGAGTTTGGAGCATTTCATTGGTCAGAACTATTATTTGGTACGCAAAGAAGCTGTAAACATCAACAGAGGCGGGCTGATTATATGCTGTGTATTAAGTGTAATCTAATTATGCAACCTGCCTATTAAGGATAATGAAACCATGTAGGGATTTAGGCATGATGTAACCTTCTGGATTATGCATGCCCCTGTTGCATTATGTCTATTGTATTTAGCATGTTAGAAAGTATATATGTCTTGTGAATTCTGTATTCAGGGCTTACTTGTACGGGTGCCCAAGGAGGTGGGTCGTGGCTACTTCCCACGAGGTTGGATGTACATGGGGAACAAGAATTGTGATTAAAGGCACCATCTACCCTTCCTGTTCCTGGGTGGATCTGATCCTTTCCTCTTCTTCATTTCCTTCTAACATAGGGCACATCTCCCAACTCACACAACATTGTCCCATACGGGGGAGTGTCTCTAAAATCACAACCTTCTGCAAGCATATCTCTACACTACTAACAGTAATAGAAATAAAATGAACAGCAGTTGTCTTCCCTAAACAGTGGGGAAGTAATAGCTGGTGAGGGTTGCCAATAGATTTTGCAGCATAGGCCTCAATGATCTGATTGGAGTTAATACCTTCAGTAAGGTCACTTTCAATGTGCAGTAAACATAAATCTGACAGTCTCTTTTAGCCCGTTGTGGACCACATCCAGTTTTGTATACGTCACATGGCAGAAAATTGTCAAGGAGGAACGTAATAAAGAAAATGTTCATTACAGTTAACAAATGAGGGAGGGGTGAAATTAAAGATGGCTCAAATCTAGTATGTAGCTGTCAGGATTAAAGGGAGTAAACACCAGACTTTAACAAAATTCATGGCGTTTGAGACACTGTCCCCCCTCAAACATTAAAAAGCAAGAAGAGCTAAAAGATGAGATTACTTAGGCCTGGCCTACCCTGAGGAGTTAGGTTGATGTAGTGCTCTTTACTTTGACCGTCTGCAGCCTGTGAACACACTTGGGCTGCTGGAAGGCCGAATTAAGGGAGGTTACAAGTTGACCTTGTAACTCCACCCCTTCAAGAGGTGTAGGGTTAAAGGTGAATTTAATAATTGGCCTTAACCCCAGTGTGGACCCTAGCTTCTGGCTTTGGGCTTGGCTGTCCTCAGCCAGGGCTGCTGCCAAACCCCACAGTGGGGCTTGGCAGCCCCTCGCTGCAGCTGCCGTCAGCTCCCACAGTCATGGCGCTGGTGGGGGAGTTGCTCAGACTGTGATGGGGCTGCTGGACTGGCAGAAGGGGCAAGGAGGCAGCTGCTAAGCCAGCAGCTGGAGGCCAGTGTCTATACTGGGGGCCAGAAAAAGCTGGAGCAAGTGTGTCCTGTGGACACTCTCCTCCAGTTTATTATGTCAATGTATTTACATCGACTTTAGACGGCACCCCTGTGTAGACACGGCCTTACTTGGAGAAGTTGGATGTATACCAGAGACATTACACATAGATACAACTGCTTGATGAGGCACTATATCAAAGGACCAGCAATTCCTCAGAAGGGAAAAAGCTGGTCCTAGAAAAGTGCAATCTTGGATTTGGTTAAAAACCCATCCACAGTATTTGTTGCAGCCTATGTAGACCTAACTGGTAACCTGGAACTTCCAAAGATGGACTGGGCTGTCTGTGATGATGATTATCAACTAATATAGATCTATGGGCTGCTATTGTTCTGTGTCTATCGGTGTCACAGGTAGCTTGCTGTTGCCTCTGCAGCAAACTGCAGGCAGAGAGAGCAAAGAAAGATGTTTTTGCAGGCCATGCCTAATGCTTTCCCAGCAAGGAAGGAGAGAGGGAAAGGCTTGGGGAGGGGTGGGGGCTATGCCTCCTCACCTACAATAAAATCCAGCATAGCATATGACTATGGGGATCAGTAGTGGCTATAGGGGTCTGGGAGTGAGCCTTATGCCTAACCAAGAAATTGTGTTCTTGTCCATCCTGCTATTTCAGTGTAAGGAACCAGGCGGGGGCATGCACATACTGGAGAAGAATACAGATGGGTTCAAAAGGGGACTTTGGCTTCCTAAGCCATGGGATGCTGTTCCAGGAAGAAGTTCTGGTGGGGAGAGATGGGGTCCTTCTGACAAACAGGAAGAGTATCTTACTGACCTGCTAGCCTAGTAAAGAGGGCTTTATGCTAGGTTCAGAGGGGGCAGGTGACAAAAGCCCACATGTAAGTATAAAAGGGTGACCATCAGAGAGGGTTAGATGTTGCCAGAGCAGCAGGGCTGGGGATAGGAGTGGAATAGAAAATTTACTGTAGGGCTATATGACCAAGAAGAGGGAGAACAGTGAGGAAATCTGCTCAACATCTTGGATCTTTATATACAAATGTAAGGAGTATGAGGAATAAACAAGAAGAATTGGAAGATTTAGTAAATAAGCTTAATTCTGACAATATGTAATTTGGTGGGATAAATCCCATGACTGGAATATTGGTATAGAAGGGTGTAGCTTGTTCAAGAGGAACAGGCAAGGAAGAAAAGGAAGAGGAGTTGCATTACACCTCAAGAATATAGACACTTGTTCTACAGTCCAGAAGAGGTAAGAACCAGGCCAGTTGAAAGGCTATCGATAACAATTAAAAGTGGGAGAAGGGAAACGGGGTAGAGATCTTGGTAAAGGTCTACTCTAGACTACCAGATCAGAAGAAAGCGGTGGATGTGGCATTTCTAGAACAAATAACAGCAATATCTAAACCACAAAGCCTGTTATTAATGGGGGTCATATATTTCCAAGAGATATCTGAGTAGTTATATGGAGAAGCACAAAAATGTCCAATAAGTACTCAAAGGACACCTTTTTGTTTTATAAGATGGAGGAAGAAAGAAGCAGGACAGCCATTTTAAATCAATTCTGACTGACAAGTAGGAATTGGTCAAAAATTTGAAGGTAGATGGCTGTGGTTTGAGTGAAAATGGTCAGGAAATGATAGATTACATGATTTTTAGGAAAGAAAGGAACGAGGGGAGGAGAATAAGGACAAGGGATTTAGAAAAAGCAGACAAACTCACTCAGGCCATGTCTACATTTGCCAAGTTAAGTCAACTTAACAGAGTGGCAATACTTTTAAGTCGACCTTAAGTCGACTTAATGGTTTGAGTTGACTTAATAAGGCCGATTTAGTGCTAATCCCTGTCCACACTGGCTTTAAGTTGATTTTAAAAGTTGATTTAAGGCTTAAGTCGATCTCAGAGGTGGTGTGAAGTCAACTTAAGTGTTGAGACCGTGGCGGGCTTGGATTAAGCATAGATAACCAATATGATTGCAGCAAGAACATTTATTGATACATAAGTAAAGATTTTTATACTTTTTTGTAGTTTTACCATTAAAATGACAGGACAGCTGATTGGTACATATGTGAATACAAAAAGCAAGCTTTTTAAACTATTGGTTAAATACATGTTATACAACTTTAAGATTTATATTTTTGTGTACTGCTTCACTTGTCCTTGGTTTCCAGGAAAGTTTAATTAAACTCCAAACACTCAGGCGCGTAGGTTGATATGGCAAAGCGCCATTTGAGATAGAGTATCCTTGTCCGACCTGGCTGTGAACTTCCACTCACAGTGTAACCATATCCATATATGCATGATAGATCCCCACACTTAAGCTCTTAAGTCAACTTAAGCAAGTGCTTAAGTTGACTTAATAAAAGCCCAGTGTGGACAAGGCTTTGTTTAGGTCTACTTAAGGAGGCTTAAGTCAACCTAACTTGCAAGTGTATACATACCCTCAGTAAACTAGTAAGTAAGGACCCATGGGAAGAAAATCTAAGGGAAAAAGGAGTTCAGGAAAGCTGGCTGTTTCACTGTAATGGGGGGCTTCAGTGAAGAAGAAGCTGGAGATGAGTCAGCAGTCGGCCCTTATTGCCAAGAAGATTAATGGCATATTGGTCTGCATTAGTAGGAGCATTGCCAGCAGATGGAGGGAAGTGATTATTCCCCTCTATTTGGCACTGGAGTATTGTGTTCAGTTTTGGGCCCTCACTATAGAAAGAAATGTGAACAAGTTGGAAAGAGACCCATAAAAGGTAACAAAAATGATGTTGGGCTGGAGCACATGACTTAAGAGGAGGGGCTGAGGGAACTAGACTTGATTAGTCTGCAGAAGAGAAGGATGAAGGGGGATTTGATAGCATCCATTAACAACTGGAGTCCCAGGGAGGATGGAGCTAGACTGTCAGTGGTGGTAGATGGCAGAACTAGGAGCAACAATGTGAAGGTGCAGTGGGGAGGTCGAGGTTGGATATTAGGAAAAACCTCTTTCCCTAGGAGGAAGTAAGCACTGAAATGGGTTACCTGGGGAGGTGATGAATTCTCCATCCTTAGATGTTTTTAAGGAGTAGCCTGAGAAAGCCCTCATTTTGATGATTTAGTTGGGGTTCAGTCTGCTTTGAGAAAGGGTTAGACTAGATCTCCTGGGTCCTTTCCAACCCTAATCTTCTATGATTCTCTGGATTCTCAAAGAGACGGTATTAAAGGGGTGATTTAGGGGGAGTGGTCCTGCTTTTTGGCAGGGGGTTGGACTAGATGACCTCGTGAGGTCCCTTCCAGTCCTATTATTCTATGATTCTAAAGGAACAACTGTAAATTATTGCGATGTGAAGAAAAGGTATGAAAAGTAACAAAAGGTAAATGTAGCTCTGTCAAATGTTCTCTAATGGCCCAAAAATCAAGAAGGAGTCCTACAAAAATTGGAAACATGGGTGAATTACTAAGGAAGAGTAGCACAGAATAGTACAAACATATAGGGACAATATGAGAAAGGTTAATGCCCAAAATGAAGGCACATAAATGATAGTAAGAAGAGGTTCTTTAAATATATTAAGAGCAAGAGAAAGACAACAGAAAATGTAGCTCCATTATTTAGCATGGAAAGATGATAAATGATATCATAGAATAGATGATATCAGGAAGGCTTAGGTGTTTTAAGCATCTTTTGCATCAGTATTCAATAAAAAAGCAAATTGTGACCAGATGTTTAATACTATTAATATTAACACAAGTGGGAAAGAACACAGAATAGGAAATGAACAAGTTAAAATATTTAGATTATTAGATATAGTGCAGTCAGCGGGTCCTGAAAAAAGTCACCCTAGGGCAGAGGTTGGAAACCTTTTTCCGGACTGTGTGCCAGCCCTATTCACTGCACCTCAGCAGATGCCACAGGCATGGCCAAAAGGGTTGGGGCCAGGGAATCCTTCTCCCTGCTGGCCTGCCCCATGTGCGGGGCTTCTGTTCCCTGCTGGCCATGCTCCCCAGGGTGGGGCAGGGCCAGCAAGGGACAGGAGCCGCGTGTGCTGCGACTTCTTTTCTCTGCAGACCCCGCTCCCCTGTGGGGAAGCGTGGCCACGGGGGTCTTGCAGAGCCGCAGCTTTTGTGGCCCCAGATCATGCTGGGGGGGGGCGGGGCCAATGGCAGGAGCCTGAGCAGCACGCATGCTGGGGGTTGCTGATCCCTGCCCTAGGGTCCTGAAGGAACTAGCTGAAGCAATATTAGTATCATTAACAACTATCTATGGCTATGTCTACACTTACCGAAGTTAGTTAGAATTAGTTAATTCGAATGAACTAATTCAAACTAATTTTAGTTAATTCGAATTAACTTAATTCAAATTAGCATGGCCCCCACTGGAATTTTCATTTGAACTAAGCAAGTGCATGCTTGCTTAATTCGAATTAGTCAATTGCATTAAGCTCAATGGGCCGGTTAGTTCAAACTAAGCAGTTAGTTCCAACTAACAAGGCCACATTGACTTAATTTGAATTAGTTAGTTCGAATTAAGGGTTAGTTCGAAAGGTATAATCGAATTTATTAGTTCAAATTAAGGAAGCCCTTAATTCAAACTAATGAAAGCCTAGAGTGGCCAAGGCTTAAGTTAGTTCGAATTAAGCTTCCTTAATTCGAACTAACTTGCCAGTGTAGACATAGCCTATAAGAATTTGTGGAGGAGTGGTGATGTGCTAGGGCAATGGTGTTCAAACTTAGGGTTGCGACTCAGTACTGGATCACAGATCCTTGGGTGCTGGGTCGCGGCAGCCCCTGCTGCTGCCACTGAAAGATTAGCATGTATTACTCAAAGGCTATGTCTACACTTGCTAAAATTAGTTCGAATTAGCCACACTGGAATGTTAGTTCGAATTGGCAATCCCCATTCATTTCAATGGCTGGTTAATGCAAACTAAGAAATTAGTTTGAATTAACATGGCCACATTGGTTAATTCGAACTAGTTAGTTTGAATTAAACCTTTAGTTTGAATACCCTATTCAAACTTCTTAGTTCAAATTAAGGAAGCCCTTAATTTGAACTAACTAAAGCCTAGTGTAGCCATGGCTTTAGTTAGTTTGAATTAAGCCTCCTTAATTCAAACTAACTTGCCAGTGTAGACATAGCCGAAGATGTAATTGTTGGGTCACAGGAATAAATGATTTCTTTCAACTGGGTCCGGAGGAAAAAAGTTTGAAAATCAGAGGACTAGAAAAGGGCAAACAATATCGATTTTTTTTTTTTTTAAAGGGGGAACAAAGAGAACATGGGGAATTATAGATCATTCATTTGACCTTTGATATCTGGAAAGATATTTGGGAAAAATATTAAACAATCGCTTTGTAAGCATGTAGAAGATAATAGAGTAGTAAGTAAGAGCCAACATGGATTTATCAATACCAATCAAACCAAACCAATCTAATTGTCATTCTTGACAGGCTCACTGGGGCTATGTCTACACTTGAAAAGTCAGGTCGATTTTATAAAGTCGACTTAACAAAAGTGGACTTAACTTTTCTAGAGTAGACATAGCCCCTTTTTGACCTTATTAAGTTGACTTAACACTTTAAGTCAACTTAATAAGGTCAATTTAGACACTAATCCCCATCCACACTGGTTTTAAGTCGATTTAAATCGAGGTGTTAAGAAGTCGACTTAACTTTTCCTTAAGTTGACTTAAGGAACAGCTTAAGTCAACTTAAGAAAAGACCAGTGTGGACATGGAGTAAGTTAGGTTGACTTAAAGAGGCTTAAGTTGACCTAACTTGTAAGTGTAGATGCACCCTGGGCTAGTGGATGGGGGGAAGGAGCAGATATAATGTATCGTTATTTTAGTAAGGCTTTTGACACAGTCCCACATAACATGCTCATAAGGAAGCTAGGTAATGAAATATAGATGCACTTACTTTAAGATTGGTGCAGAAACAGAGTAATTATTAATGACTCCCTGTCAAACTGGGAGGATGTATCTAGACAGGTCATCCAGGAGTTTGTCCTAGGTCTGGTATTGGTCAATATTTTCCTGGAGATTTGGGTAATGGGTGGAGAGTATACTTATACACAGGGCCAGCCCAGCCATATAGGTGAACTAAGCGGTCGCCTAGGGCACCAGGCTTTAAGGGCAACGGAAGTGAATTTTTTTCTCTATTTAAAAATATATATTAATATGTTCTCTCTTATAAATTAAAGTATTGCCCTCTGACAGGGGTGTCAAAGTTATAGTTCACCTAGGGCATCAAAAACCCTTGGGCCAGCCCTGCTTATACATTTAGCAGATGACATTGAACTAGGAGGGATTGCAAGCACTTTGGAGGAGAGAATTAGAAATAAAAAAAACTCTTCATCAATTGGTCTGAAATCAGTAAGATGACAGTCAGTAGAGACAAGTGCAGAGTAATAAACAATTGACTAGGCGATAGTACCTCAGAAAGGTATCTGGGGACTATGGTGGATCACAAATAGAATATGAGACAACAATAGGATGTAGTTGTGCAAAAAGCCATCATAATTCTGGGGCTTATTAACAGAAGCATCATATGCAGGAAATGGGATTTAGTAGTTCTGATCTTCTCAGCACTGAGGAGATCTTAGCTGAATTATTGTTTCTAGTTTTGAGCACTACATTTTAAGAAAAATGTAGACAAACTAGAGGGAGTTTAGTGGAGAGAAACAAAACTGATAAAAGGTTTAGAAAACCTGACCTGAAGAAGATAGGTTAGGAAAAAAATGGATATGTTTAGTCTTAAGAAGACTAAGAAGGACCTGATAACAGTTTTCAAATATGTTAAGGGCTGTTAAAGAGACAATGGGGATCAATTGTCCCCCCGTCCACTGAAGAAGGACAAAAAGTAATGGGCTTAACCTGCAGCAAGAGAGGTGTAAGTTAAATATTAGGAGAATGTTCTGACTATAAGGATATTTAAGTACTGGAACAGGCTTTGAAGGGAGGTTATGAAATCTCTGTTACTGGAAGTTTTTAAGAACAGGTTAGAAGTTAGAACCGCTCAGAGATGGTCCTGGGGTACTCATTCCTGCCTTAGTGCAGGTAACTGGACTAGATGTCCTCTAAAGTCCCTTCCAGTCCTAAATTTTTATGATTCTATAACACAGTGATGTCTAGCGATGTGAGTTCCTCATGCTAATTATAAACAAGGAGTCCTGTGGGACGTTTACAGTCTAAAAAATTTATTTATCACATGAGTTTGTGGAAGTGATCATGTGAGAAATACATTTTAGTCTTTAAAAGTGCCACAAGACGCCTTGTTTATTTTGCTGACTTAGACTAACACAGCCATCCCTCTGGAACTTGTCGTCATGCTAATTATGTTGTGTTAGAATATACTTTATCAAGTTTTAAACTAGTTTATTTTTAAACTAGTTTTAATTTCATTGAATGTCCCCTTGTTCTTTTACTATGAAAGAGTAAATAGATACTTCTCATTTACCTCCTCTATCCCATTCACTATTCTGTATTCCTGAATCATCTCCCACTTATTCTTCTATCTAAATGAAATATTCCATCTTGTCAAGCTCTCTTCCTATGAAAGTCTCCCCAAGCCCCTACCTATTCCCACCACTCCTCTCCAAATCTCCTCTGTTTCTGTTATACCCTGTTTGTGATGGGATGACCAGCACAGAACACAGCATCCCAGGAGCTGTGCCAGCCTCAGTCAGGGACCCATGGAGTCAGTCAGGGACCCATGGAGCCTCAGAAGGGAATGGCCCCCCATTGTCGATTGTCCAGAGCCAGACACACAGGGAACCACCTCTGCCAAGGGATCCCTCAACACCCAGGGGATGTGGACGGTGACCGCACCAACAGGGAAGCCGAAACGACTTGAAGACCTGTGGGATGACCCCCAGCAATGACTGAGTAGGAAGTAGCTCAGGGGGCTTGAATGGTGTATCGGGGGAGGCACAGGGTAAGAGTCAGTGTGTTTCGTGTGGATCCCTGCTGACTCAGTACTGGATCCTTCCTGCTGGCACCGCTAGGGCCCTGAGCTGGGGCTCAGTGGATCAGGAAGGGCCTGAGCCCTTCTACCCAGGTCACTGTGCCCCCATGGCAAACATCTCCATTACTGACTCTGGCCGCTAGGCCGTGCTCCCCTGAACCCAGGGCCCATCACTGACTCTGACCACTAGGCCATGCTCCCCTGAACCCAGGGCCCATCACTGACTCTGGTTGCTAGGCCATGCTACCCTGAACCCAGAGACTACTACTGACTCCGACCAGTAGGCTGGGCTGCCTGATCCATGGGAAAGCTAACTGGGGTAGACTGGTGCAATGTCAGTCCACAAAAACTCTGTAGGTTTAACCAAAGCCAGGGAGATGCCTTTATCTTCCCATGCCCCCTTCTGAATCTTCCTATCAGGAGGCGACAGGTGGGTATTCTCAGGATCGTCCCCGTGAGTTCTATAACACCATTAGAATATTCGTGGTGGTATTTTCCATCCCATTCCTCATGCACTCTAGCACCTTGTTCACTTTTTCAACTGCTGCTGTATATGTAGATGTTTTCACTGAGCTGTCCAATGTGATGCCCAGGCCTTTTCCTGAGTGGTCACAGTTAATGTAGGACACAGTGTTCTGTGTGAGTAGCTGAAGTTATTCCTTCTAAGGGGTCCCATCATGCCAATACTCTGCAGGGACTTGGCCAGCCTCAGCCCCAGGCCTGCAGAGCAAAGGCCACATGCCGGTCCCTCCCCACCCCGCCCCCTGGGGTGGACCAGCCAGTTGAAGATGGAGAGGGCATGGAACACTGCACAGAGCAGCACAGGGAGGGTGGCCTCTGGTCCGTGGTGCCCCCCTCTGCACTGAACGGGCCCTGGAGGCAGCAGGAGACAAACACAGGGCCCAGGCCAGTCACCCTGCTTGCCCCCTAAAGACAGCCCTGCATGCAGGTTTGGATGCCCCTCTTTTTCTGTCTCTAACTCAAATCCCAAACTCAAATGTTCCTAAAATACACAGGTGCCAAATGCATTTTTTTCTGAATCCCTGGGGTGACCCTTACCTGGGATAAGGGAGTCACTGCGGCAGTCGTACAGCATCCCCAGCTGGAACGGGCGGCCCAGAGTCGGCATTTCGACTGTGTCATCTGAGTTGGCCATTGTTCAGCACTCAGACGCGTTCTCCTTTGCCGGACCGGCAAGAAATAATCGGTTTTTTTTCAGTACCTAGGGAGCAGATTTAGAATCAAGTCACTGGCCTCAGTCTTCAAAGGTTTTTGTGACTAATGCCCTGGAAAACAAATTTGTGAGCATGAACCCATATGATCTCTGTGCTGCATGCTCAGGTGCAGCGTACTTGGGGCTCAGAATTTGCTTCTGTATGTTGGGGTCGACCAATAGATGTACAATTTGTAATGAGACATTAACATGAAATGTTGGATCAGAAATGTAATGGTAAAACTGAACCAAGGGCCTCATGTTTTCATACTGGCCAAACTAACCTCTAACTGAACTTTGTGCCAGCAGGAAAGCTGAGTCCTGTGCCTACAAAACCTGGCCTTGTGTCTGTTTATTATTTGGGCCTTTGGCAAAGATAAGATAGAGTTGTAAAAGAAAGGTATGTCATCTAATGTCCACAGGAAACAGGAGAGGAAGAAAGTCACTTAGGTTGCGTCTACACTTACGAGTTAGGTCGACTTAAGGAAGCTTAAGTCGAACTAACTTATTCCACAGCCACAGTGGACTTTCCTTAAATTGACTTAGTCTGTTCCTTAAATAGACTTAAGGAAAACTTAATTCGATTTAATAAAACCTCATTTTAGGTCAAATTAATGCTTAAGTCAACTTAACTTAAGCCAGTGTGGATGCCCTAAGTTGACTTATGGCAGGGGGACAAGGGAGCCCCTGCTCCCTTCTCCCCAGACCTGTGGCTTGTCTGCAACAGAAGCCACGGTCCTGGGGAGAAGGGCTCCCCAGCCAGGGTTTCAGCCAGAGGGAATCCCCTGCTGGAACCCTGGCTAGAGATCCCCAGGGGGCTCCCTTCTCCCCAGGAAGCTGCTAGTGGCTCTTCCCAGGGAGAGCCAGCCCTTCGCAGGGCTGGCTCTCCCAGCTCCCTTCTCTCTGGGACCGCTCAGGTCCTGGGGAGAAGGGAGAGCAGGGTTGCCTTCTCCCTGGGACCCCATTGTCTCAGCCAGAAGGGAGCCCTGCGGTCCCTTCTCTGGGTCCGCGTTACAGCTGATAGGGGATCCCTGGGGTCCCAGGGAGAAGGGAGCCGGGACGAGCCGCTAGTGGCTTCCTGGGGAGAAGGGAGCAGGAGCTCCCTTTTTCCCCTGCCCTAAGTCGACTTACCCTGTAAGTCGATTTAGGGTGTCCACACTGCTTAAGTCGACTTAAGAAGTTGACTTAAGCATTAAAGTCGACTTAAAAGCAGGTCTTATTAAGTCGACTTTAAATTTTCCTTAAGTCGACTTAAGGAAACTCCAGTGTGGATGCAGAGTAAATTAAGTCGACTTAAGCCTACTTAAGTCGACCTAATTTACTAGTGTAGACGCACCTTAAGAGACCATTTCCAAATGGGAGTTAAAAGGAACTGCTCCATTTTGTAACTATTATCTATACTTACAGAACCACAAGCCACCCCCCCACCTTCTCACTGCAAAACATTTATTTCAGATTCCATCGCACCAGCCACCCCTTGAGATGAGTATTATAGGATGTTGTTTTAAAGGTTAAATTCGGTGAATGTATGAAACTTTGACTGTGTCCACATGAGGGGTTAGTTGGCACTGAGCTGATGCATATTAGTTGCTGCACACTATATAAGCCACACTGAAAGCATGTGCATGAAATGGCTGAGCCCTTGTTAAAAAAATACATTCTCCATTTGTAGGGAGAGATTTCTGATGTTTTAGGGAATTATGTCAAATATTAGGAACTGTTATGGATTCGTACTTAGTAGTGTGAAAATCTGATTGTCCTATTGCTCCTAGAGCAAACCAGAGCTTAATAATAAAGAAGCTTAATTCGAACTAACTAAAGCCATGGCTACACTAGGCTTTAATTAGTTCGAATTAAGGGCTTCCTTAATTTGAACTAATAAGTTTAAATAGCCTATTCGAACTAAGGGTTAATTTGAACTAACTAGTTCGAATTAACCAATGTGGCCATGTTAATTCGAACTAATTTCTTAGTTCGAACTAACCGGCCCATTGCCGTCAATGGAGATCGCTAATTCGAACTAACTAATTTGAACTAATTTTAGCAAGTGTAGACATAGCCAAAGATAATTGGATTGGTTTAGGTGTAGATGGAGCCTCTGTCATGTTAGGCAGTACGGCTGGTGTTGCCACAAAATTCTTCTACTTAGTTTAAAGATTTTGGTATAGCTGAACTATGTTAGTGAATAGAAACTTGTGGTTCAAAGTGGGTTTGCATGAATTTATTTTGTGACTCAACTTAGGGGGCTCCAGGGCTTCCCCACTGCCCTCCCTGCCAGGGTGGCTGGCACAGCCACAGCCTGGCGTGCCCCCCCAAAGGGAAGGGCAGAGCCCTGCCCACCCTGCCCCTATGCCCTGCCAAGGTCCCTCTCCCTCTTTGCACCATTGTACCAAGGTACAATACTTCTTGGGGATGTTTCAAGATGGTATATACTAGTACCTATTTTGGGCTCCTGTCCCTGGCTGGCCCACTGGGGGATGGGATCAGCAGACCCCGCCCCCCAGGAGCATGCCACTCCCCGTCCCCCATGGACATTCTCCTTTCATTGACAAATGGGTGAACCAGAGCCCATGAGTCCAACAGTGATTGGGTGATGAGTCCTGATCTCTGTAGGAAGGTAGTTATAGACTCATAGACTTTAAGGTCAGAAGGGACCAGTACAATCATGTAGTCTGACCTCCTGCAAAATGCAGACCTCAAGATCTCACCCACCCACTCCAGCAATAGGCCACCAACCTATGACTGAGTTATTTACCTCCTTAAATCCTGATTTAAGGACTTTAAGATACAGAGAATTCACCGGTAGGTGAACCATGTCAACTTAGGGCTACTCCATGTCGATACTGGCTTAAGTCGGCTTTCTAAAGTTGACTTAAGCAGCAAGTCGACTTAAAATGAGGTTTTATAAAGGTGACTTAATTTTTCCTTAAGTCGGCTTAAGAAGCTGCTTACGTCAACTTAAGGAAAATGTAGTGTAGACGCAGAGTAAATTAAATTGACTAAAGCAAGCTTAAGTTGACTTAATTTGTAAGTGTAGACGCACCCTTTGTTCCTAGGTGTGTATGTCATATGATTCACAATGGGCTATGATCTGTTACTTTCCTGTTCACTTTTGCAATGTGTGTAGTTTGATGCAAAATGTGCCCTGCAAAGTTCCTTTTGAATGCTCTGCCTTATTGTTATGGTATTCTGTTTCCTGCAGCATCTGTGTACAGTTGTGAAACATGTTTACAGGTATTTTACATGACTCAGGGCTATCTCTCAGCACTGAGGCTGGAGAGGTGCATGACAAAGGCAATGCAAATTGAGATCCCTGGCTCAGTGGGCCAAAGTGAATCACACAGCAGCAAGAAAGAGGGGGAGGTCTCTAGTCCTTCTGTAACAAAGAAGAAGGAGGGGGAAGTGGGATTTTGGAAAACAAACACACACACTTGGAACTGTGAGAGGCTTTTGGCCAGAGAATCTCCATCTTGAAACATCCCCAAGAAGTATTGGTCCCTGCCCCAGGATAGGCAGAGACAGGCTGCTAAACCATTATTCAGCCAGATCTAGTGAGTAATCTTGGTCAGTGACAGTGCTTTTTCTCTAAGAAAAAGGGTTCTGGAACTCATATCTTGCTGACCAGCCCCTAGAAACTGGAGCAGTGTGCTTCTTTCTTCTGCTGATCCTGGACCCCAGCTGAGCAGCGGGACTGGCAGAGGACAAGAGTGGCATGCTCCTGGGGGACGGGGTCTGCTGATCCCATCCCCCAGTGGGCCAGCCAGGGACAGGAGCCCAAAATAGGTACTAGTATATACCATCAGAAAAAAAGCCCTGGTCAGTGATGATTGTTAGCCAGCATCTTGTACCTTTTATTTGATTATGGTAACTCCTGACTCCTTTATTAAATGATTGTGCATTGATTTGCTATATACTCATTTAAAATCATGTTCTAATCAAAAACTACTATTTGTTTTATCTAAAGCTGTGTAAACTTTAGAGAGTGTGAACGGGCAGAGCTGGACATTCTCCTTTCATTGACAAATGGGTGAACCAGAGCCCATGAG
>ML688403.1:18078-39368 GCA_007922175.1 Pelusios castaneus
ATTTAAGGACTTTAAGATACAGAGAATTCACCGGTAGGTGAACCATGCCCTGTGCTACAGAGGAAGGTGAAAAACCTCCAGAGCCCAGGCCAATGAGCCCTGGGGGAAAATTCCTTCCCGACCCCAAATATGGCGATCAGTTAAACCCTGAGCACGTGGACAAGTCTCAACAGCCAGTTATCCAAGAAACAATTCTCTGTAATAACTCAGAACCCACCCCATGTACTCTCCCCTCTTAGGCCACTTGTAAATCCACCACACGTAGCCAAATATCAGTCAATTTCCAAAATAGGCTAATCATTCCATCCCCTCCATAAATTTATCAAGCTCAGATTTGAAAGCAGTTATGGTTTTTGCCCCCACAACTCCCCTTGGAAGGCTATTCCAGAACTTTACTCCTCTAATGGTTAGAAACCTGCATCTAATTTAAAGCCTAAATTTCTTGATGGACAGTTTATAACCATTTGTTCTGGTGTCCACAGTGGTGCTGTACTCAAATAATTCCTCTCCCTCCCTGATGTTAATCCCTCTGATGTATTTATAGAGAGCAATCATATCCCCCCTCAAACTTCTTTTGGTTAGACTGAACAAGCCAAGCCTCCTGTCTAGGACGTTTCACCAGAATCACACAAGTTAAAGTATAGATATAACACCAAATGCCTAACTTCTGATACAAATACAATTCCTAGACATAAACTATATAATCATTTCCAGAAAAGTACTACCTTTCTATTGATACCAAACATGACATAGTTCCTATGTATTATATCATTTATGAGATATGAACAGAAAATAATATCATAAACGCTTCCCTAAATCCAGACAGCGTCACACCCTACCCACATGCCCTGCCAGGGTCCCTGTCCCCCTTTGCCCCATTGTACACAAGGGGTGCCCCCCATGCCACCGTGGACCTGCCCAAGGTCCCCCTAGCCCCTAGAAGTCGACCTAGGCGTCCAGTGTGGACGCTCTAGGTCGATTTTGTAAGTTCTCCTTTAAGTCGACTTTAATTTTAAGTGTAGACGCACTAAGTCGACTTAATTAAGTCAATTTAGTTAAAGTTGACTTAAAATTACAAGTGTAGACATAGCCACACAGACCACACATACCTGGTGCTGCCTGTTCAGCTTGCAGAATCTCCCTCTGTTCTCCCCTCAGAGGCTGCAGCTCACTTCTGTGCTGGTTCCCAAGCTGCTGGGGATTTCTTGGAAATCCCCTGGGTTTGTATGACTTCTCTTACCTATTGTCAATGCTTCTACTGGATGGAAACAGATTTCAGTTTCTGTTCGTGTCCGGGTTTGGGGTGAGGAGATCAAAGGTGCTTGGTCAGCAAAATCTTATGTGAGCCTTCTGTCGGACAGACTCTAAAGTCAGAAGGGGCCAGTACGATCATCTAGTCTGACCTCCTGCACAACGCAGGCCACAGAACCTCACCCGCCCACTCCTGCAATAAACCTCTAACCTATCACTGAGTGATTGAAGTCCTCAAATCATGATTTAAAGACTTTAAGATGTAGACAATCCAATGGCAAGTGAGCCATTCTCCATGCTACAGAGGAAGGTGAAAACCCCCGAGAGCCCTAGCCAATCTGCCCGGGGGGGAAAATTCCTTCCCAACCCCAAATATGGCGATCAGTTAAACCCTGAGCACGTGGGCAAGTCTCACCAGCCAGACACGCAGGAAACAATTCTCTGTAATAACTCAGAACCCCCCATCTACCCTCCCTTCTCAGGCCACTGGCATATCCCCCACCCGTAGTCAAAGATCAGCCAATTTCCAAACCAGGCCGTCCCATCATCCCATCCCCTCCATACATTTATCCACCGCAGTTTTTAAACCAGCTAGATTTTTTTCCTCCCACAGTTCCCCTTGGAAGGCTATTCTAGAACTTTACTCCTCTGATGGTTAGAAACCAGTGTCTAATTTCAAGTCTAAATTTCCTGAGGGACACCTTTGTGACAGGATGCACATCCGTGTACCCCTAGGGCATAATCTGTGTGACTTTTCTGTTCAATTTTGCAGTGTAGTTGTGTGATTTGATGCTAAATATGCTATACCAGTTTCCTTTGTGAATGCTCATAACATATTTACATACATACATAATTACCATGGTGCCATGTTTTCTGCAGCAACATGTGTGTGCAGATGTGAAGCATGTTACAGGGTTCAGACTCTCAGGACTCTCTCTAGCACAGAGGCTGGAGATTTACATGTCAAAGGGGATGCTAATGCCCTCCCTGGCTCAGGTAGAAGTGAAGAGAATCACACAGCAGGGTGAGGCGGGGGCTCTCAGCAGTTTGTAAAAACAAGGACACAGAGACTGTGTGGGAGAGAAGCTGCAGGCTCTGGCCTGGGAGACTCCATCTTGCAACCAACTTCAAGCAAGATCTGGGTCCTGCCTGGGAGCAGGCAGAGAATGGCTGTAAAACACCGAATAGCCGAACACCTTGCGCATAATCTTGGCCTGTGAGGTCAGTTTAGGTAGAGAGGTTAGATGAGGACGTGGTTTATACCTTTTATTTGATAGTGGCCACTCCTGACTCATTTATAGTATGATTCTGCCTTGATTGGCCATGTTCCCACTTGAAATCGGACGCTGATCAATAAACTGGTCTTTGTTTTATCTAAAGCTGTGAGATCTTTAGGGTGAGGATGTGGGAGGCTGGGCACAATCCACTTCTTTGTTGAGTGGACGGATTTGAGACTAAGGTGATTGGGAGTGGGTCCCAATCCCTGTAATTCAATGGATCCCGGTGTTGTGTCTGGGGATGGGTGTGCTTGCTTGGGGACCAATGCCTGTGTGGCTAGTGGATTTACACCCACTGTTGGGACCAATTACACGCTGGTGGCTGGTGTGGACTGACTCAGGAGTGAGTGGTCACCCAGCAGAGTGGGGTGAATTGGGGTTCAAGAGTGGAGTTCGAGGGGTCATAGCAGCACACCAGACCGGATTTGGGGAGCAGCCTGTTACAACCTTGTATCCATTTGTTCTTGTACACACATTGGTGCTGTACTCAAATAATTCCTCTTCCTCCCTGTTATTTAACCCTCTGATGTATTTATAGAGAGCAATCATATCCCCCCTCAACCTTCTTTTGGTTAGGCTAAACAAGACAAGCTCTTTAACTCTCCTCTCATAGGGCAGGTTTTCCATTCCGTGGATCATCCTTGTAGCCCTTCTCTGCACCTGTTCCAGTTTGAATTCATCTTTCTTAAACATGGGGGACCAGAACTTCACACAATATTCCAGATGTGGTTTCACAAGCACAGAGTACTAACACCTCCCTGTGGTTGCGCCAGGCAGCAGGTGTTCTTCGTGATGTTATTATGCATCTGACACGTCTGCTTGGCTGCGTGTGTGTGTGTCTCTGTACGCATGCTCCCTCTGGATTACTCCTGGCTCAGATCTTTAAGTGTGGACTCAGCCCAGTGATCTAGAGCCTCTCTTGGATCTTAAGCAGGGACTGAGTTAGCCTGGTGATCCTAAGCCGAGGTGTTCCTTTGGTTAACACTTTGGGTTACCTTTAGCTCAGGTCTTTGGTGAGGACTCAGTTAGCTCAGTGACCTTAAGCTCAGGCGTACCCTGTGTGTGAGAAGTAAACTGAGGCAACACTCACGATCGAAGAAACCAACATGACCGTGGATCCTTGTAGAAACGAAGGTGCCAGGCTAGTCTTTATTGCAATGTAGCAAAATGGCAAACAATCTATCTCAACAGATTTGTTGGCAGCATTCGTGCTCGCAATGCAACAGAACAGCTCAACTGATGGCGGGACTCTCCGTCACCCTCTCGGGCTGCATGAAATCTGGACTCTCGGGCTCCTGCTTTTATACCCTACGCGGACCTACTGACTCAGCCCCCTTTGGGTACAAATTAATCTTGATTGGTTCACATACCCCTTTTCTGATGCCACCCATAGATCTGATAGGTGCACACATCATTGGACATCTTCATCAGGGTGTCAGATTTGACCGTGACATTACCGTTAGACTTAGCCAGAACATTCCCTTCAGGTTTGACCGAAACCTTATGTTCAGGTCTGACAAACATCACCTTTATCTCCTCGGTGCAAGGCCGAACGCCTCCTCCCTTTCAGGTATCTTTCCCCTCTTGCTGTAGCTGCGGCTGACTTCTTGCCAATTTCTGTGATGTCAGACTATTCCTGTCAACTTGACCATTTATCCAGCTCAGGCCTGCTGGTTTGATCTGCTTCACTAGTCTTTAAGGCTTAATCCTGATACTTTGTCTTTTTAATTTAACCTTTTGCTTTCTCCTACACTCCCTATCTCTACTGGAAGTTTCTCATCCGATGCATCCTAGAACCACATTAGCTTTTTCACAGCCACTTTGAATTCGTGGTTTATAGTCATCCTGTGATCAGGATGACCAGGTCCTTCTCCTCTTCAATCCCTTCCAACTGATGTGTCCCTAGTTTATAGAAAAAATTCTTATTTGTCCCTAAATGCATGACCTTGCACTTTCCAATATTAAATTTCATCCTATTCCTGATACTCCAGTTTACAAGGTCATCCAGATCTTTCTGTATAGTATCTTAATCCTTCTCTGTATTGGCAACAGCTCCCAACTTGGTGTCATCCTCAAACTTTATTAGCACATTTCCACTCTTTGTGCCAAGGTCAGTAACAAAAAAGTTGAACAAGATCGGTCCCAAGACCAGTCCCTGAGGAACTCCACTAGTAACCTCCCTCCAGTTTGATGGTTTGCCCTTCAGCATGACCCGCTGTAGCCTCCCCTTTGACCAGTTCCTTATCCACCTTTCTATTCTCATATTAATCCCCATCTTTTCCAATTTAACTAATAATTCCCTGTGTGGAATTGTATCAAATGCCTTATTTAAATCTAAGTAAATTAGGTCCACTGCATTGTTTGTCCCCCAAAAATCTGTTATCCTCTCAAAAAAGGAGATCAGGTTGGTCTGGCATGTTCGTCTTGTAAAGCCATGTCCATTTTATCCCAGTTACCATTAATCTCAATATCCTTAACCATTTTCTCTTTCAGTTTTTTTTTCAAGACCTTGCATACTACCAAGGTCTAACTAACTAATAGCCCTGTAGTTACTGGGATCAACTTTTTTCCCTTTCTTGAAAATAGGAATTATGTTAGCAATTCTCCAGTCACCTGGTACAACCCCCAAGTTTACAGATTCATTAAAAATACTTGCTAATAGGCTAGTTCCTTTCATATTCTTGGATGGAGGTTTTCCACCCCTCCTATTCCAATTTAGTCTCATTAAGCAGTTCAAGTTTGGCTTTTACCTCAGATATGGAAATTTCCATCTCCAGATCTTCATTCCTGTTAGCCACACTACCAGTATCCCCAAGCTCATCATTAGCCCCATTAAAACCAGAAGCAAAAGTATTTAAGTAGTTGGTCATGCCTAGATTATCCTTAACCTACATCCCATCCTCCGTGCTTAACAGTCTCACTTCTTCCTTGTTTTCTTCCTATTTATATGGCTATATAACCTTTACTATTGGTTTTAATTCCCTTTGCATGGTCCAACTCTGCTTGGCTTTTGGCCTTTCTCAGTTTACCTCTACATGTTCTGACCTCCAAGAGGTATCTTTCCTTGCTGATCCCTCTCTTCTTCCTCCCTTTGTTGACTTTTTGTTTTCTCTTAATCACTTGTCTGAGATGCTTACTCATCCAGTTTGGTCTACAACTCTTGCCTATGAATTTCCCCCCCTTCCTTGAGATGCAGGCTTCTAATAGTTTCTGCAACTTTGACTTGAAGTGATTTCAAGCCTCCTCTACCTATACATCTATGAGTTCTTCAGTCCAGTCCACTTCTCCAACTAATTTCCATAATTTTCTAAAGTCAGCCCTTTAGAAGTTGAAGACCCTAGTCACAGATTCATTTTTGTTTATCCTTCTATTTAGTTTGAAACTGAATTAGCGTGTGGTCGAATGGAGGTTGTCCCTGACAACCAGTTCTTCTATAAGGTCCTCACTACTCACCAATACCAAATTTAAAATGATATCCCCTCTCATTGGTTCAGTAACAGTTTAGTGAAGGAATCCATCAGCTATCACATCCAGGAAAATCTGGGCCCTCTTATTACTACTAACACATATCCTCCTGTCTAGATTTGGGAAGTTAAAGTCTCCCATAATCATAAACTTCCCAGAAGCATTTACTTCATTAAAGCCCTTAAAGAGGTCTCTATCCATGTTCTGTCTCCTGCTAGAGTTAGGGTGCCCCACAGTTACCTCATCTCCCCACTAGTGGTAGTTCTTCCAGTGGGGGCACAGTACGGCCAGGAGGGGGTAGGGACCCGGGTCCACCCGCTCCTCTGGGTCCCAGTTCAGGGGCCTACAAATAGCAGCTGTTTGCTGCAGTTGCTGTGTGCACAGTTGCATAAATTCCCTCCTGGGCTAGTTCCCCCCGGTCTTTTCAGCTTCTGATACACCTGTTTTCCAGTACCTGGGAAGTATCTAAGTCCTGCTTTGCAAGTCTCCCCTTCCAGGGGTCTGGCACCTTCTTCCAGACTCCTCTCTGCTTTTCTCTCAAACCACACTACTCCTCAGCGTGATACAGCACTCTCCTTACCCCACCTCCAGCTTGTGCCCTGTCTGTTTGGAGCACCTGGCTAGGTCTTTAATTGATCTCAGGTGCCCCTAATTGCCCTGTAGTAACCCTGGTTAGTCACTAGGGAACAAGGCTCTCAGCATTCTGAAGTTTACATTCCTTCCTTCTTTCACTCTAAGACTGTCTGCTGCCCTGGATATCTCACGTATGCAACACCCAAGGACTGAGAACCTTCCCACAAGAAAAGGCGAGGGAAGAGTCACATTGCAGAACACATCACACCTCCCCTGTGAGGTAAGCTGAGAATAGACTGGAATAGAATAGACCATATTCTAGAATGCAAGTTTTCTTTTATTGGATTGTTATTCACTCCATGACTTATTGTTAATTTTGGATCTATATTTTTCCAACTTATAATCACTTAAAATCTTATTGTAGTCAATAAACTTATGTTTGTTTTATCTAAAAGAGTGCAATGAGAGTGCATGGAGGGACTTCACTGGGAGTGACAGAGCTGGTGCATATCAATGTCTTTGATAAACTGATGGACAAGTGTATATGAAGTTGCAGGGTGCAGTGGGCAGCACTGAACCCTGGAAGACAGTAGTTCCTGGGGTTTCATCTGGAACTGGGAGTGTTTCCTGGGAGTTATCCCATGAGTAGCTAGCCAGAGGGTTCCTCCATTGGCTGAGGAGCTGATTACATGCAGGAGGCTGGGCGTGAACTGACCCAGGACTGGGGGCTCACCCAGCAAGGTGGGGTAAGTTGGGGCCCTGGAGTGAAGAATTGAGGTGACCCAGCTGCACACTATTCCAGATTGCAGGAGGGGAATGTCACAGCTCCGCATTAACTAATGCCCAGAGCTCTGTCTGTGTTTATCACAATTTTACGGATTTAAAAAGAAAATGTCTACAATAAAGTCCTTAATATAAAACGTTATCAAAGCTAGTCAATTTCAAGGATGGAATGAACTGTAGGAGTGAAATAAAACAAAACTGACCAATGTGACTTGTCATATTGTCTGTTCTTGAAATTGACTTAATTTAGCTGTTTTCTGCAGAGCTCTTGTAACCCTGTTGGGCCCAGGATATTAGAGCGACACGGTGGCTGCAGTAATTTCCTTTTCTGACCAAATCTTGTTGCACAACCTCTATGTAAACAAGCTGAGAGTGCTGTGTAAGCTGGAAAGCATCTCTTTCACCGGCCGAAGTTGGTGCAATGAAAGATGCGACCTCCCCTGCCTTGCCTCTCTGAATGGTGGTAAAATTCATTCTGCGCAGGCTCTGTGACATACAGGTACAGTGCAATCATGTGAGCACCTAATTATACTCATGCAAATACAGAGCTCATGCAAATAAAGTGCCACTGAACAGCTCTGCTGAGCATCCCACACCCAATTCCTCTGCAGTCAGGCTGCAGTCCCTGAGGGCATGTCTACACTGGCACAGGATTTAAAGTCAATTTTGAGCCGCTGAAATAGGAAAAACAGAGGAGCGTGATCACACCACATTCCTTGTGCTGAGTTTTTGCATCCCCAGTGCTTGCCATTAGGGTGAATGTTGAAGTGTTGCGCTGTGGGTAGCCATCCCACAATGCAATGAAGCGCTGTGGCTTGTGGGATGTCAGCTGACCTCCCATGGTGCAATGTGTCCCTTTCCTCTCCCTTCTCACAAACAAATAAACAGGAAAAGATTTTCATGCCATTTTTATCTGCTGCACGTATGGAGCCTGCTCATCTCTGCAGTGTTATTGACAGCATTTCAAACACATCTTGGCTTATTCTACAGTATTTCCAGCAGTGCAGCAGGATCCCCAGTGCAGAAACCTGTGGTGTTATTGAGGCTGCCCTGTTAGAAGCCATTGAGTGAAATACAGCCTGCACAAAGTAGGAATTAACACTGAGCCTGTAGGCCACGGAGCACCGGTTCTGGGCCCGGGAAACAAGCACAGAGTGGTGGGACCACATCATGCTGCCCATGTGGGATGATAATCAGTGGCTGCAAAACTTCTGGCTGTGAAAAGGCACTTTCCTTGACCTTTGCAAAGAGCTCACCCCAGCATTGCAACATATGGATACTCACGTGAGACCAGCTCTTTCTGTGGAGGAGAGAGTGGTCACCTCATGGTGGAAGTTTGCAATCCCAGACTGTTACTAGTCAGTTGCAAATCAATTTGGAGTTGGGAAATCCACCATGGGAGCTGAGTGCTGCAAGTGTGCAGGGCTATAAATAGACTTCTGCTGAGAAGGGTGGTGACTTTGAGAAATGTCCAGGACATAGTGGAAGGTTTGTGCTGCTATGGGGTTCCCAAAATGTGGGGGGCAATAGATGGGATGCATATTCCCATTTTAGCTCTGGATCACCTTGCCAACAAGTACATAAACCTCAAGGGGTACTTCTCTATTGTACTGCAGGCCCTTGTGGATCACAGGGGCCATTTCACAGACATTAATGTGGGGTGGTCGGGGAAGGTGCATGATGCTTGTATCTTAGGAACTCAGGTCTGTTCCAAAAGATTCAGGCAGGCACTGTCTTCCCCAACCAAAAGATCAGCATTGGGGATGTTAAAATGCCAATAGTGATCCTGGGGGATCCTGCCCACCCCTTGCTCCCTTGGCTAATGAAGCTATACACCAGACACCAGGACACTGATAAGGAGAGTTTCAATCATAGGCTCAGAAAGTGCAAAATGGGGTAAAATGTGCATTTAGCCATTTAAAAGGGAGGTGATGGAGCATCCTGACTAGGCTTGATCTGTCTTAGAAAAATATACCCACAGTTATAGGGGGACAGGACCTGGACAGAGCATCTCTTAAAGGGGGCATCGTGAAGCTCTGCCTACATGCAATGGTGTTGAAGCAACCACATATTGCACCCTGCCCCTCCCTCTCCTTTATCAGTTATGGGTGGGAATGGCTACCACAACTTGAGGTGCAGTGCAGACTCTGTTCTTCCTGGAGCAAAAACAGGTACCACAATGTGTTGGACGGATCCCACATGATCGGCAGCAACTCTTGGTGCATTTCCCAAACCTGGACCTATGCTGCTCTTCTGTCCTCCACGTCAAACTTTTATTTCTCAGACAGGGAGAGCCACCATGCTCTGAGCTCTATATCTGCTGCTGTGAAAGTAGCATAGCCTCTGAAAACATGTCATCCTGGGACTTATGCTTCCTTTTCCTAATCATTCTAAGGCACTCTGTGGGAGTGGACTGTCCCGAGGTCGATGAATCCCCTCTAAGAGCAAAAAACACAGTTCCCATTGTTAGGTGGGCCAACGTAATGCAAAGCACCAAATATTGCTGCCAGAATTTCCCCAGTTTTTCAAAACTTTACTTTAGAAGCACATTCCAATCTCAACATAACACAGTGGTCAATCACACTGCTCAGACTGCCTGCTTTGCAATGGTAAGCTGGGGCCCTGATCATCTGAGGGAGATGCCCCTAACCCATTAGAACAGGAGAGAGAGCATGGTGGAGAAGCACAATGCATGATGCAGGGCAGGGGAGGTGGAGGCAGAGGAGGAGGTGGATGTCTTGGGAGGCCAGGGGAGGTGAAGGCCTTGTTTGGTGACAATTTTTGCACCATCTTACATAGATGACCACGTGCAACATCAGTCTTCTGAAAGTCACGTTAGCCAAAAGGGAACAGCTTCCGCGAGCAGCGGGGGACAGGCCTGGCTCATATGCTGTCCTGCTGTGTGCCGCGATCATGCCTCCAGCTCTAATAACTGAGTGGCGGGGCAAAGTTTCCTTCCGTGGTTGAGGAGAGAAGCCAGGCCTCTTCAGGAACCTTCTTGCAAGGATTTGTGTATACCTGTGTGAGATGTTTCAGACTTCTCCCAGGACAATAACGATAGCATTCGCTTGCTCATTGACACTCTACACAAATAGTCATGTTATGCCAAGGGAGGGAAAAATCCAGGCCATGGGCCTGATCCAGCATGCAGGATATATCTGTAGCCCAAGGTCCAGAGTGCTTCAGCAGCAACAGTGAGAACTACAAGTTCTGGACTACAAACTGCAGCATGTTGGGAGTACTTCCTGGCTCCTGCCAGGAAACAACTCCTACCCTCCCAAGCAGTTTGTAGTGTCTGCATGGACTGAAGCTGGGACCATGTGGCAGACAAGCAGGGAGGAGGCCAATGGAGTGTAATGCTGCTGTTATGTCTCTTGCAGAATAAAACCGTGTTCCTGGGGAATTGGTCTGAGTGGGTCTGGTCTGAGTTAACCCACACAAACACAACGCAGAGCACACAGAGGAGCATCAGGCCTTGTTTCCCTAACTTGTGTAAAAGGCCACCAGAGCAGACTGCCCCTATCTTGAACACCCTCATGCTGGGCCAGTAGGCAGGAGGGGCTACATATCCTTGAGTCCTGCCTCCTCCCCCCGAGGGCCAGATCCACCCCATCACACCCCTGGTCCACCACTCACACCAGCTCTGTTCCCACCTGCTGCCACTCCCGAGGCCAGTTCTCCCCACCTGTAATGGCTCTCCACCACCCCCATATGGTTTATGCCCCATCTCCAGCTCTGTGCCGCTGTGCTGCCTTCTCCCCACACTGACGCTAACTCTGAGTCCCCTGGGTGCCCCGGTGAGCCGGCTTTCCCCACCCTCATCTCTGTGCAGAGACAGTTGGTTAAAACATTCACCTGTTGTGCCTTCCCCTGCTTCACGGTCACTGATGCCATCCTCAGATGGGCCAGGCTGCTCTGGGGTGACAAACAAATCCTGGCTGTCTAGGAGAACTGATAACCTGCTCTCTCGAACCCATTTTCCTTCTCCTCCAACTCCTCCTTGTCTACAGAGTCCTCCTAATTCATTCTGGACTCCTCTGGGGTATCGATGTTGCAAGATGGCGACTGGTGGGGTCACCACCAAGAATTGCATCCAGCACCTCATAATACCTGCACATCTTTGCTCAGGACCCTGGACGACTGTTCGTCTTACTAGTCCTCTTGTATGCCTGCCGAAGCTCTTCAATTTTAATGTAGCACTGCTGCGTGTCTCTGTTGTGGGCCCTCTCAATCATACCATGCAAAGTTTTTCATAAATGTCCCGATTTCTTTTGTTGCTTCGCAGCTGAGCGAGCACTGACTCCCTGCCCCACAGGCTGATCAGATCTAAGATCTCCGGATGACTCCAAGCTGGGGCACGTTTGCTGTGCTCAGACACCATTACCTGCTCAGGTGACAAGCTCTTCACGCTGCCCAGGCAGAAAGTAGAATTCAAACCTTCCCGGGGCTGCAGGTAAAGGAAGAGGTATTTGCTGATGATGGGGCCAGGGTGAGGCAGAGCAGGAACACCAGAATTGCAAGAACAGGGAATTCTGGGATGGATTCCAGAGGACAATAACATCACATTACACTACTCTCTGTCTACACTGACATTGAATCAAATTATTAAAATTGAACAAAATTTTACATTTCCTGCAGGGGTGGTGTTAAAATGCTGACTTATGATGCCAGTTAGCTTGACTTTATCGCTGTGTGAGTGTAGATGTAGGCTGTAGAGTTTTGACGTAAGTGGTGTTACATCAACCTGAGCTCTCAGTGTAGACCAGGCCTGAGTTGGCAATTTCAGGGGCATTTCAGGGATGGCAGCTGGGAGTGGGATGGGGTGACAGGTCTAAGGGAGATAATGGAAGATGTGGCTGATGTGAGGCTGCTTGTCGCTGAGGGTGCGAAGGTTTCAGCAGACAGGGCCGCGTCAGGGCCAAGTGTCTGGAGCATTGGAGGGGTCAGGTGGAAGCTGTTCTATGTGAGAGTGACTCTGAACTGAAATTCTGACAGAACTGGTTTTGAGCCACCAAAGAGACGGCTCCTGAACTGTATAGAGAACAAACCACATGTTCCAGGCCTGGCCACATACTCCCAGTTCGGAGACAGCAAGGGAAGGAAACTCCGTCTCAGTGTGGGTAAGGCATGCATGTGTGCAGGGGCGGTTTCTGGGTGCCCGGGCAAAAGTCAAGGATGGAGCCCCCATACCCCATCCTTGACTTTTACCTCCTGCCCCTCTCCCCCCAGGGCCCATAGCCCTGCTGCAGCCCCTGTCTTCCCCCCAGCTGCACTGCCAGGGCCCCCACCCTCGAGTCACTGTCCTTACCTCCCCCGCAACCCCCTGCGAGGTCTCCCTGCCCCCGCCTCTTCCCAACCCCCCTGCCAGGGCTCCCAGCCCTGCGCTATTGCCCTGCCTCCCTCCAAACCCCCACCAGGTCTCCCAGGAGTCCCTGCCCCATGCTGCTGCCCCCCTCCCCCCAACCCACTGCCATGGCTTTCAGTCCTTCAGCTCCCCACCTCCCCCCATCCCCTGCCATGGCCCATGGTTCCATCCTGCCCCCCAACACCCTGCTGCCAGGGCCTATGGACATCACTTAGCTCTGCTGCCCGCTCCGACCCCTCCCAAAAGATGCTCTTAGTGGGTAGGCAGGTGTGTCGCGGGGCCTCGGCTCCTGTGGGGCCCGGGGCAGCTGCCTGCAATGTCCACCCACTAAGACCACCTATGCATGTGTGCACATGGACACCTTACACATTCTGCAAACGCAGCAGATAGTGCGATGGGAAGGGAAAGAAAAACTTGTCTGAGTGTGGGAAACAGAGAACTGCATCTGCTGCTGTTTCAAAAGAAGGAACAGAAACCTCAGCAGTGTGCTGTTTCCTTACATCTGTTCCCGAAACAAATACAGGAAGGGAAAGAGAAGCTATAGCAGTGTGGGTACCCTCTCTCAATTGTCACAGAGTAGGTAGAGAAAGACAGACTTGATCATGAATATACTTAACTCTCTTTCATAAATAAACATTTTCCTCTCAGCCTGCCCTTTTAGCCATCCTGGAACTTGAGATATTTCAGATGGCATGAGAACATTTTCCAGTGTTACTCACAGGTATCTCACCATTCATGGAAGTTACAAGAATGGGAATGTGGGCGGATGAAGGCGGGAGGGAACAGTGGAGGAGAGGTGGCAAGAGGCAGGAGGAACTGGTAAACAGCTGCCTGATAGTAGGTGGGAGTGCTGAATTTTCACCTGCTCTGACCCCCCATGCAGCCTCCCAGCCCTACCATTGCCCCCTCCCCCGCACTGACCTGTTCTTCCCTTTGCCAGCCTGCTGCCCCCCAATGTTCTCCCAGACTCCCCACTCTTCTCCCCTACAACCTCCTGGCTCTGCTACCGGCCCACTCCAGTCTCCCAGCCCTGCCACTGGGCCCCCATCAACTCCCCCTTCAGACCTCATTGGGGCCCTGGCCACTGTTTCCCCCCTGGGGGCTCCCTGCCCCCCTCCCCGCACTTGGCTACTGGCTGCCGCCCACTTGGCTTGTCCTCCCCTGATCTGGCCACTCCTGCCCTGGCTGGTGCATGAGTGGAATGTGAACCAGTGGGCTGCCAAGAGATTTAAAACAGCCGCAGCCTGGCGGTCCTTCCCCCTGTGGGACACTGGGCAAATGCCCAGTCTGCCCCTCCACTAAGACCGCCTATGTCGGTGCGTAGGTGTCTGGTGTGAGATTGCAGATATGGGTGGTGAGCAACTATGGATAGATTATGGAGTCCATGGCTATGACAGAGATCGTAGAGGGAGGGTGTATGTCTAGACAGTGGCCAGTGCATTGCGAGCTACTGGCTGGATTACAAATAAAATAAGAGGAACAATAATAATAATCAAGGCACTTTTTAAGACTAACAGATTTATTTATCACAACAGCTTTTGTGGGAGAAAATCCCACTTCGTCAGATACATGAAATGGAAGCTGTAGTATGTCAGGTGAATAAATAAGTACAGAGAAGGTCAGTTCAGTCTTTTACAGCAAAGCAAACAAGGTTTTGGATTCAAACAGTGTGAAACAATAGATAAGAAGGAGAGAATGTTAAGAGGGAAAAATCACCGTTTTAATGGAAGAGCCAGCCCAAATCGCTATTTAGACATGATGTAATGGTGTCAAATCTGCATATGAATTCCAGCTCTGCGGCTTCATGTTGTAATCTGGTTTTAAAGCGTTTCTGTTGAAGCGCTGTTACTGTTATGTCATTCACAGAATGTCTAGGGAGAGTGAAGTGTTCCCCTGGTGGTTTTTGAATGTTACCTTTCTTGATCTCAGATTTGTGTCCATTTATTCTTTTATGCAGAGACAGTCCAGTTGAAGCAATGTATAAGGCAGAGGGGCACTGTTGGCACATGATCATACATATCACACTGGTGGACAAGCAGGTGAATGAGCCCCTGATGGAGTGGCTGGCTTGGTTAGTTCCAATGACGGTGTCACTTGAGTAGATATGTGAGCAGAGTTGACAATGGGGTTGGTTGCAGGGTTTTGTGCTTGCCTTAGTGTTTTTGTTATATGGTGTGTAGTTGGTGAGTATTTGCTTAAGGTTGAGGGGCTGCTGTAAGCGCGGAGAGGTCTGTTTCCCAAGGCTTGAGAGAGTTGGGGGTCATCTTGTAGGACAGACTGTACGTCCTTGATGATGTGCTGGGGAGGTGTGACTTGGAGGCTGAAGATGTTGCCTCGTGGCATTCTGTTGTTTTCCTTGTTGGGCTCGTCCTGTAGCAGTTGACTTCTGGGTACCTGTCTGGCTCTGTCAATCTGTTTCTTCACTTCCCCATGAGAGCATTGTAGTTTTAAGAATGCTTGATAGAGATCTTGATGATGTTTGTCTCTGTCGGGGGGATTGGAGCAAATGCGGTTGTATCTTAGGGCTTGGCTGTAGACAATAGATCGTGTGGTGTGTCCCGGATGAAAGCTGGAGGGATGTAGGTACCTATAGTGGTCAAGTTCCAAAGGCATAGCCATGTTGGTTTATTGCTGAAAAACAACTGAGTCTTGTGGCACTTTTAAAGACTAACAGATTTATTTATTGTATGAGCTTTCCTGGGACAGAATCCCACTTCGTCAGGCACTTTGAAGTGGTCAGTAGGTTTCCAGTATAAGGTGGTGTTTATGTGTCCATCACTTATTTGTACTATAGTGTTCAGGAAGTGGATCTCCCTTGTGGACTGGCCCAGGCTGAGGTTGATGGTAGGATGGAAATTGTTCAAATCTTCATGGAATTCCTCAAGGGCCTCCTTTCCATGGGTCTAGATGAGGAGGATATCATCAATGCAGCACAAATAGAGGAGTGGTACTTGGGAAGGGAGCTGAGGAAGTGTCATTCTAAGTCAGCCATAAAAACATTGGTATATTGTGGGACCATGTGGGTACCCATAATGGTGCCGCTGACTTGAAGATATAAATCATCTTCAAATCTGAAATGGTTGTGGGTGAGCACACAAAGTTCAGCCACGAGGTATGCTGTGGCATCATCTGGGATGGTGTTCCTAATGGTTTGTAATCCATCTTTGTGTGGGATAAGTTCCAGAGGGGTAGCCATGTTAGTCTGTATGCAGCAAAAAACTAGAGTCCTGTGGAACACTAAAGACCAATAAATTTCTTCGGGCATAAGCTTTTGTGGGCTCCAACCCACTTTGTCAGATGCATGGAATGGAAACAACATTAGAGAGGTATATATACATGTCAGAAGGAGTAACATAATAATGGCAAGTGCTGGCAAAGTCAATTCAATGGGGCAGGAGAGGCTCATTCACACCAGTTGAATAGAAGGTGAGAATGTGTGAAGACTGACAATTACTTTTTCATAGAATCATAGAATCTTAGGGCTGGAAGGGACCTCATGAGGTCATCTAGTCCATCCCCCTGCTGAAAGCAGGACCACTCCCACTAAATCACCCTAGCCAGTGTATTGTCTAACCAGACCTTAAATATCTCCAAAGACGGAGATTCCACCACCTCCCTAGGCAACCCATTGAAATGCTTCACCACCCTCCTAGTGAGAAACTTTTTCCTAATATCCAACCTCGATCTCCCCAGCTGTATCTTGAAACCATTGCTCCTTGTTCTGTCCTCTGTTACTTGTGTGAACAGCCTAGCTCCCTCGTCTTTGGAGCACCCCTTCAAGTAGTTGATGGTTGCTATCAAATCTCCCCTCAGTCTTCTCTTCTGCAGACTAAATAAGCCTAGTTCCTTCAGTCTCTCCTCAAAAGTCATTTGCCCCAGCCCCCTAATCATTTTCATTGCCGTCCATTGGACTATTTCTAATTTGTCCACATCCTTTCTGTAGTGGGGAGCCCAAAACTGGACACAGTATTCCAGATACGGCCTCACCAGTGTCGAATAGAGGGGAATAATCACATTCCTCGATCTGCTGGTAACACTCCTACTGATGCAGCCCAATATGCCATTGGCCTTTTTGGCAACAAGAACACACTGTTGACCCATATCCAGCTTCCCATCCACATCGGGGGAGGAGCATTTCAGGGTGTGCACTGCCCCTGGTTTGGCGACAAAAGCTGACTTTAGGTGACAAAACACAGTACCGTAGACCAGCCCAAAGTCATTCTCGTAAGAAGGTTCACAGAGGTGTGATCTGCTGTGTTCTCACGGCTGGATGTTCCAGTCGCTCCCCGGGCCAGTACCTGAGCGCCTCTGCCATGCACCGAGCATGCCTGTTCCTGCCCAGCTGAGTTCACCTCCAGTTAGTGGCCTGCTCCTGTCTCCTCCTCAGGTGCAGTCTGGGCAGTTAACTGGCCTGCCTAGGAGATTAGAGACTTGGGGAGATGTCTCCTGCCCTCATTTCCCTGAGCTGTTCTCACAGCTCATCCCTCCTGTGTCCTGCCTCCTCCACCAGGAGATGTAAATGATTCTGACTCTTCATGGCATCCCTCCCTTCTCCCTGTGGGACTCCAGGGCTCTTCAGCTCTTCAACTCTGTTACTAATAGCTTCCCCTGCAGCTCCTTCCCTTGCCCAGCAGGATCCCCAGCCCCTCTCACTCAGCGTCTCGGAGTTCTCACTAACCCCGTGGCCCGCCGGGGATATCAGTTGGCAGCTCCTTCATGGAGCCGTGAGCACGGGCGTGTACCTGGCACGGTTCAGCCCTTGCCCCGACACTTGCCCCTTCTGCGGCGTGAGGGAGACTCTGGTGCACGCCTACCTCGACTGCACCATGTTGTAGTCCCTCTTCCGGCTCCTCCAGAACCTCTTATTGAGATTCTGACTGCACTTTTCCCCACACTTGTTCCTATACGCACTCCGCATCTGTGGCCCCACAAAGTTGCAGGACCTCCTCGTCAGCCTCATTCTGGCTTACGCCAAGGTAGCCATCCTTTCTGCTGTGTGGTCTAGTTAACAGCCAGTTAATGTTAATGCAGCTTTGCCATATATGGGGGTGGGGGGGGCAGCCTACAGCCCCAGCACAGCACTTTCCCCACGAGTACAAAAAGCAGTGGGTTTGAATGCAGCCCCTGAGAAGTCATCACGGACCGTCAGTATCTGGCTTGGCTGTGAGGTGCCGTGAACTCTTGGGTCCCCCTTCCTTTGTAGCTCGGGGGACAATGGAATCCTGGCTTCTCCCCGTTGTCATAAGCGCTTGATTTCCAATAAAGAGGGTTGCTTTAAGACCGAGCCTCAGTGTTTATTTCCACAGACTGGTATCTAAACGAACCCCTGCCTTTGTAAGACCATGCCCGTTAAAGAAACTCTATGATAAAATTGGAGTTGGTCGATGTGATTGCAGAGCCACTGACCATTATCTCTGAAAACTCGTGGCGAACGGGGAAGGTCCCGGATAATAGGAAAAAGGCAAATATAGTACCTATCTTCAAGAAATGGAAAAAGGAGGATCCAGGGAACTACAGACCGGTCAGCCTCACCTCAATCCCTGGGAAAATCATGGAGCAGGTCCTCAAGGAATCCATCCTGAAACACTTGGAGGAAAATAGAGTGATCAGGAACAGTCAACATGGATTCACCAAGGGCAAATCATGCCTGACCAACCTGATTTCCTTCTATGATGAGATGACTGGATTCTTGGATGCGGGAAGAGATGTTGACGTGGTATACCTCGACTTTAGCAAGGTTTTTGATACAGTTTCCCACAGCATTCTCGTCGGCAAGTTAAGGAAGTATGGGTTGGATGAGTGAATCATAAGGTGGATCGAAAACTGGCTAGATCATCAGGCTCAACGGGTAGGAATCAATGGCTCGATGTTTAGCGGGCAACCAGTAACGAGTGGAGTGTCCCAGGAGTTGGTCCTGGGTCCAGTTCTGTTCAACATCTTCATTAATGATCTGGATGATGGGATAGATTGCACGCTCAGTAAGGTCATGAATGACACCAAGCTGGGGGGAATGGTAGATACTCTGGAGGGCAGGGACAGGATTCAGGGATACTTGGACAAATTGGAGCATTGGACCACAAGAAATCTCATGAGGTTCAACAAGGACGAGTGCAAAGTCCTGCACTTAGGACAGAAAAATCCCATGCACTGCTACAGGCTGGGGATTGCTTGGCTAAGTAGCAGCTTTGTAGAAAAGGACCTGGGGTTATGGTGGACGGGAAACTGGATATGAGCCAACAGTGTGCCATTGTTGCCAAAAAGGCCAATGTCATACTGGGCTGCATCAGTAGGAGTATTGCCAGCAGATCGAGGGATGTGATAATTCCCCTCTATTCGGCACTGGTCAGGCTGCATCTGGAATATTGTGTCCAGTTTTGGGCTCCCCACTACAGAAAGGATGTGGACAAATTAGAAAGAGTCCAGTGGAGAGCGACAAAAATTATTAGGGGGCTGGGGCACATGACTTATGAGGAGAGACTGAAGGAACTAGGCTTATTTAGTCTGCAGAAGAGAAGACTGAGGGGGGATTTGATAGCAACCTTCAACTACTTGAAGGGGTGCTCCAAAGAGGAGGGAGCGAGGCTGTTCTTGGTAGCAACAGAGGACAGAACAAGGATCAATGGTTTCAAGTTGCAGGTGAGGAGGTAGAGGTTGGATATTAGGAAAAAGTTTCTCACTAGGAGGGTGGTGAAGCATTGGATTGGGTTACCTAGGGAGGTGGTGGAATTTCCGTCTTTGGAGATATTTAATGTCCGGTTAGACAAAACCCTGGCTGGGGTGATTTAATGGGAGTGGTCCTGCTTTTAGCAGGGGGTTGGACTAGATGACCTGATGAGGTCCCTTCCAACCCTATGATTCTAGGGTAACTCAATCCAAGGCTGTCCCCTATGACCAGTTTTCTATGTGGTCCTCACTACTCACTAATATCAAATCTAAGGTGGCGTTCCCTCTTATTGCTTCAGTCACTAGTCATAGATTTCCAGATTCTAAGGTCAGAAGGCACCAATACGATCCTTTAGTCTGACCCCCTGCACAACATAGGCCACAGGACCTCACTCACCCACTCTTGTATTAAACCTCTAACCTATGACAGAATTATTAAGGTCCTCACATCACAATTTAAAGACTTTAAGATACAGAGAATTCATTGGCAAGTGAGCTGTGCCCCATGCTACAGAGGATGGCGAAAAAGGCGAAAACTTCCCAGAGCTCTAGTCAATCTGCCCTGGGAGAAAATTCCTTCCTGACCCCAAATATGGTGATCAGTTAAACCCTGAGCATGTGGGCAAGTCTCACCAGCCAGTCACTCAGTAAAGAATTCTCTGTAATAACTCAGAACCCCCATCTACCCTCCCTTCTCAGGCCACTGACATATCCACCACCAGTAATCAAAACTCAGTCAATTGCCAAACCAGGCAGTCTCATCAGACCATCCCCTCCATAAATGTATTGAGCTCAGTTTTGAAGGCAGTTATGTTTTTTGCCCCAACAGCTCCCCTTGGAAGGCTATTCCAGAACTATTGGATGAAGGAATCTGTCAGCTACCACATTAAGGAAAATCTGGGCCCCATTACTAGCCCCTGTCCTCCAGTCTATATCTGGGAAGTTAAAGTCTCCCGTAATCACACAGTTCCTGGCAGTATGTACTTCCTTAAGAGCATTATAGAGGTCTCTATCCATGTCCAAATCAGATTCTGGTGGTCTGTAGCAAACCGCAAACACTGATCCTGGGGAAACTCTAGTACCTTTCTTCCCCACTGTTATAGTTGCCCCGACAGACCCTGTTTTATCTAATCCATCACTTCTATTACCTTTGTAGTCTTTGTCATTAGTGATATACAGCGCTGCTCCATTACCTTTGCCTTTGTTTCTGTCATTCCTAAGCAGTGTTGCCTGAGCTCTGGTTATTCAGTAATTTGGAGAGGGTTAAAGGCCCGCCAATGGATTTAATCAGAAGTCAATGAGGTTCTTAGCCCATGAATTAGGCTACCGAGAATTCTGCAGGGACTCCCAGAATGTACAACAGGAATATTCAGCACCAGTGACCAAATACGTATATATTCAGAGATTTTATTAAAATAACATAAATTGATAGACATAAGAAATGAAGGTAAATGAATATATGGATAAATCAAATTAAATGGATAACACAATGGATAATGATCTAAATACAATCCTCTTGATTAGATCTATGCTATATTTCTACTGTGTACTTTGGATTAATATACTCACACCCTTTCCTGATGACCTACTTGAGGGATGGATCTGATTCCTCAACGCTGGTGTGGCTGGGTAGACAGTAGCTAGAGCTAAAAGCCGTAAGACTAAGACTGTTGATAATACTTAAGTATCTTAAAACAAAAGATTCTAACTAACAAAAAAGATCAAAGAAAGAGCAGTTGATGAACACACCCTGGCAGTACCGTTAGTTGTTTCTATCCCCTAAGCAATATGGGTCCTCCTTCCAAGTCTGAACTTGGTGAGTCTCAAGGTGCTAAAGTCACAGCCGCATATGGAAGCTTCTTACTCTTTTTCTCGGTCAAAGGTCCCAAAGACATATATGCTGAGCTTTCATA
>ML688406.1:1642-12733 GCA_007922175.1 Pelusios castaneus
GACACCATCATCCAGTCAGCACCAGTCTCCCTTCCTGGTGTGGTGGGCGCTGTGGTGCAGGAAGTGCCAAATGCCCCATCATCTTGTGCGGCTTTCTTGCCAAAATGGAGGTGTCAACACAGAACTTGAGTTCAGAGAGATGAGCATGGAAGAGGTTGTATTTTAAGGAAACTCACATCACACTATGACATGCTACAAACATGAGATTTTCTGTATTTCTTTCACTTTCTCTTTCATTCTGCATTTCTTGTTTTAAAAATACATAAACCTTTTTTATTTAACGTTGGGCATTTCTATTACTTGTACTTCACAGTTGCATATTCAGTCTGAAACAAAAAAAGGAAAGATGAGAAATAATTAATTTTATTTGGGAAGTTCAAAGGTCATCAACTGATTGGGTTTTGTATGATAAGAATATGAAAATTATATTTCAGTGGTGCAAATTTCCCTTCAGTTCTTGGTTGTGGTCTTTTATCTTGAGTACTGGCTTTAGTGTGTGTGTGTGGCTAGATGGTACATGAGGTTGGACTGGATGTTCTGGTGTTCTTTTACAGAAATACACACTGTACTGTTTCTCCATCCGTCACCTGCAGCCATCTCTCAGTAGGAACCCAGCAGTTCTTTTTACTATTCCTTCCTCCCCCCAGTGTCATTACATTATCTCTCTCTGAGCTACCAGTGGTGGAAATAGCAGTTTACCTCTGGCATCTGTCTCATAGGTATTGGATTCCCTCTTTGGACTGCTCTCCCTGAAACAGACAAATGGACAGTGAGTGATAGGGATGTGTGATGAATGGCTTCTTTGTATCTGACAGTTATGAATGAGTTACCTCTGTTGGAGCACTTCTTCCAGAGCAAGATGAACAGCTGGATAAGAAGAAGGATGGAAATGCAGGGCAGCCCAACATAGAGTACAATCCTACAGTGTCTTGCATCTCTTCTCTCTGCAGAGCGTAAAGAAACACCTGTCAGGACAGATCGGCTGCTTATCTCTACGTCTGATGCAACACCCAGGACAAAGGGAGATCTTTTCCCCATAGCTCACCCATCACTCTGGTTTCTTTGTCCTGTTGCTCTTCTTCTGTATGTGGAGGGAGGGAGATGTGTAAAGGACAGGAGCCTTTCCAAAATCATAGTGGCCAACAATCTGCCATGTAAAGTGTCTTTCTGCCTATGCTCCAATTTCTGTAATGTGTGCATCTTTGACTTTTGTGATCAGATTCTAGCTGGTTCCTTTTTTCCTGGAACACTTCTGTTCTCTCAAATTTGTGTAGTTATTGAAGGGGTTGACTACACTTAAAAGAACTGCCACTCTGAGTAGCCCCTTCTGGCTCATGAACTGAAATAAGCTGTGCTGTGTAATGTACCCTTATATGTTTAACGTACCCTTATCCTGGTAAAACTACATCTACACTAAGGCTTTTATTGGCATAGCCATGTCAGCATGTAACACCATGACCCAACAGTTACCCAGTAAACGTATAGAACAGTACTAATCCTGCTGGCTTCCATTGGACATTATTCCATGGAGCAATTTCTGGCATTGCAGCATTATTTCTAGTTATAATGGCTACTGCTTTGCCCTGTGTCATCTACATGGGCTTCCAGCTCCGCCTCTTGGCATCTGCTCAATGATCTGCTACATCTCACTGTCAGGAAGCTATTCCTGACATTCACCCTCCTGTTCCCTTTGTTGTTTTTCTTCCTGATGTTCCTAGTTATTCCCCTTTAGTTTTTCCGAAATGACCTTTCTATAGCCTTGCTCTGCTCACAAGGAGGGGAGGATTAGGGCTGTTTGACCAGAAACCCATTTCTAACCACTGAGGTTAGAACCATAAAGGTTTTCAGAAAGGCTGGAGTGGAAAAGGTGGGCGACAGAGGAACAACTACAATTGTCTCCCCTACAGCTCATGCACCCTCTCAATGGTTTCCAAACACTCTTTTCATTCCCATGAGTTTTCATTCACCTGAGCCATCCTGTCTGATTCTGTCTATTTCTCTAGCTTTCAGTAGACGTCCCTGACTCTTTGGCTATGTCTTGGAAAATTAAGTCGACTTTGTTAAGTTGACTTTAAGTTGACTTAAAGTTGACCTGACGTCGACCTTATTAAGTTGACTTAACAAAGTGACAATACGTTGTTGACTTAAATCGACCTTGTTAAGTCAAGTTAACGGCTATAAGTCGACTTAATAAGGTTCACTTAGCACTAATCCCCCATCCACACTGGCTTTAAGTCAACTTAAGAAATCGACTTAAGACTTAAGTCGACCTCAGAGGTGGTGTTATTAAGTTGACTTAATAAAAGCCCAGTCTCGATGTGGCTTTGTTTAGATCGACTTTAGGAGGCTTAAGTTGACCTAACTTGCAAGTGTAGATGCACCCCTTTTAGGGTGCCCAGAAACCTTTGTTAGGGAGTAGTATAAAAGCCTCAGTAGGAAGGTGAGTTTTGATGATATGATACCAGACCTGTGATTTTGGAGGCTGTGGCATTGATGTCTCTCCCTGCGCTGCTCTCCTTGGCTATACAAGTGTAGGTCATCTCCTGGTTCCAGGTCTCAGAAGGGATTGTCGTTAGACTCCAAACACTAAAGACCCCTTTCCCATCTATGGTTCCAGCATCCATCAGACCATCAAGTGCCTCCTCACCAGTGTCCCAGAGAACTGATTTCCAGGGAGGAGTGAAATCAGAAAGCAGGCAGAGCAGAGGAATAACAGGGGGAAGCTCAGCCTTCTCCTGCACAGAGGGCACCAGGATGGAAAGTCTTGGCACAGAGACATCTAAAAAAGAGAGAGAGAGTTGAGTCTGAGAAAGTAGAGATTGGAAAAGCTATCTCATACCCTTCATCCTAGGCTCAGCCAGTTTCAATAAGAATAATCTACCTTTGTGAATATCAAATCGGATTGCTAATTTAACAGGCTACCTGGAATGCAGAGAAGCATTAACACAGAGTATTGATTTCGTGCTTTTTATCAATTGACCTAAAAGTGCTTTTACATGGGAGAGTCCTTGTTCCCACTCTAAGGATGAGGAATCTGAGGTGCAGAGAAATATAAGGTTAGATTTTCCACAGGGTCCCAGGTTTTCAAAACAGATTTTGATGGGAACATTTAAGAATCAGGTCATTTATTTGGGCTCCTAAATGGGAACTACTGGGTGCTGATTCCTCTTAAAAATCTCATCCTTTGTGCCCAGTGATTCAGAAACAGAATTCCACCCTCCTACTTCCCCAGTCCATGTCTTGGATTACTCACTGAAACATGCTGTCTTTTTTCACAAACACCAATCTGAAATGCCGAGCAGTCACAACCTTGCAAAAAAAGGCCATTTTTACACAGCACCACCTAGCATTAGCTTATCACTGTTCTCAGACATTAGAAACTCACCTGTGACAATTAGTTGGGTCCCATTCCCGAAGTTTAGCTGTAGATTCACAGAATCAGAGAGGCCACAATAATATATTCCCGAGTCTTCTCTTTGTAGGTTATTGATAATTAGAGAGAACTGATTTGCTGCAGTGTTCCCTTTACCCGAGTATTTTCCATCTGAAATTGCATACTGAGAACTCTGATAAATCCACTGCAAATTTCCACTTTGTTCTCTATACCACATCACATGCCATTCTTTTTCTGAAAGGTTGCAGTCCAGCTGCGCAGTCTCTCCAGAGCGCAACCACAACTTTGCTGGGTTTTGCAGAATTTGTATCACTTTTTCCGAGTCAGTCACTGAGCAGGGGAATAAAGGAGTGTGTTAATACAATGAGCCCTGGAAAACGTTCAGCTTGTGCAATATACTGTATAGAGGAAGGGATTGAAGAAGAACAGTGTATTTTGCCATTGAAAATGAGAGTCCTGTGGCACCTTCAAGACTAAGAAATTTCTTTGGGCATAAGCGTTCATGGGCTCCAACCCAGTGCGTCAGATGCATGGAGTGGAAACTACGGTTGAGAGGAACATTTCCACTTCATGCATTTGACAATGTGGATTGGAGCCCATGGAAGGTTATGCCTGAAGAAATTTGTTAGTCTTTAAGGAGCTACTGGACTCTTGCCGTTTTTGCTGTACACAGACTAACACGGCTACCCCGCTGGAATTTGCCATTAAAGTTCATTTAAATTTTTTATGTATTTCTAGCCATTTTTTGTTAGGGTTCATGTAGCCTATGCGGGAACGAATATAGTGTAATAGGAAAAACAAACCTCTGAGTTCTGAACTGATGGATGTAGATCTCCAGTTCCCTGTTGTAATCATAAGAGTACACATTCCCGCTTATGCTTACCCAAATGATTGGCAAAACACTTTCATTTCCACCATGCAGAAGGCACTCAGAGCTCAGTTGCTGGTCAGTGTGTTCGCTTCAGAGTGGAATGTATTTAAAAGTACAGTTTGCAGCAGTTAGGGGAATCCAGGGACGACTGTATGATTCCTTGCATTTCTTTGCATGACCTAATAATGGGACCTGTGTTTTTTGCTCATTACAGCGGATTTATCGACCATGGGACACTCGATCCCCACAAAATGCCTCAAACAGATTAGAAAGAGGAAGCATAAATCTCCAGATGACATGCTCACCGAGATCATGTGTTCCTCCACAGAGGCAGAATCAGAGATCTGTGCTTGGCAGCTGTCACTGTCCAAGGATAGAGAAGCGGTACAGGAGCAGGACCGCGAAACACAGCAGGAGATGCTGCGGATTATGCGGGAGCAGTCCAAAAGCCTGTGGTGCCTGGTTGAGCTGTAGGAAGAGCTGTGGGCACAGAGGGCCCCCGACAGCTCCTGGAGAACACACAAGAACTAGGGGTAGCCATTCCCTCCCACCACCGACCATCGAGGAACAGAGCCAGGCTGCAATATATTGTTGTCTTACCAGCCTTGTGTTCTGGCTGAGCTCTCCAATGACCATTATGAAAAACACATGCCCCTGACCACCGCCCCTAGCCATGACCCCCAAACCCATCAATGTTTATGCAATGTGATGTCGCCGTGAAAAAAGCTAATGTGGTTCTAGGGTGTATCAGGAGAGGTATTTCAAGTAGAGACAAGAAGGTGTTAGTGCCGCTGTACAAGGCACTGGTGAAACCCCATCTGGAATATTGTGGGCAGTTCTGGTCCCCCATGTTTAAAAAGGATGAATTCAAATTGGAACAGGTGCAGAGAAGGGCTACAAGGATGGTCTGTGGAGTGGAAAACCTGCCCTATGAGTGGAGACTCAAGAAGCTTGGCTTGTTTAGCCTAACCAAAAGAAGGTTGAGGGGGGATATGATAGCTCTCTATAAGTATATCAGAGGGATTAATATCAGGGAGGGAGAGGAATTATGTGAGTACAGCACCAATGTGGACACCAGAACAAATGGTTATAAACTGTCCATCAAGAAATTTAGGCTTGAAATTAGAGGCAGGTTTCTAACCATTAGAGGAGAAAAGTCCTGGAGTAGCCTTCCAAGGGGAGTTTTGGGGGCAAAAACCATAACTGCTTTCAGAACTGAGCTTGATAAATTTATGGAGGGGATGGTATGGTTAGATAGCCTATTTTGGAAGTTGACTGATATTTGGCTACGCGTGGTGGATATACAAGTGGCCCAAGAGGGAAGAGTACGTGGGGTGGGTTCTGAGTTATTACAGAGAATTGTTTCTTGGGTAACTGGCTGTTGAGACTTGCCCATGTGCTCAGGGTTTAACTGATCGCCATATTTGGGGTCAGGAAGGAATTTTCCCCCAGGACTGATTGGCCTGGGCTCTGGGGTTTTTTGCCTTCCTCTGTAGCACAGGGCATGGCTCACCTACCGGTGAATTCTCTGTATCTTAAAGTCCTTAAATCATGATAAAGAGCTCAGTCATAGGTTGGTGGCCTATTGCTGGAGTGGGTGGGTGAGGTCTTGAGGCCTGCATTTTGCAGGAGGTCAAACTAGATGATCGTACTGGTCCCTTCTGACCTTAAAGTCTATGGCTATGTCTACACTGGCAAGTTAGTTCGAATTAAGGAAGCTTAATTCGAACTAACTTAAGCCATGGCTATACTAGGCTTTCATAAGTTCGAATTAAGGACTTCCTTGATTCAAACTAATGATTTCAAATATGCTATTTGAACTAAGGGTTAATTCGAATTAGTTAGTTTGAATTAACCAATGTGGCCATATTAGTTCGAACTAATTGGTTAGTTCGAACTAAGTGGGCCATTGATCTCAATGCAATTTGCTAAGTTCAAACTAAATCTTTCTAGTTCGAATTAAGTTAGCCTATGAGTCTATGAGTCAATAAAGTAAATTATGTTTTCAACATCTGAGTTTATTTCTGGGAATGCAGTACAATAGATTGTGGATAACAGAATGCGAGGGGGTTAGTAAGGAGGATGTGGGTTGGGAATTGAGTGCCCAGGGATAGCAGGCACAATCTTCACTGCTGCTCATGGTGAAAACAGGTTTTCAATGCCTCCCTAAAATGGATGACGCCGCACCAAGCATGCACAGTAACACTTGCATCTTGCTGCGCAATAGTTACGGTCAGCCTTTTGGCCTCAGCAGCCTAGCCTTGAGGGACCCTTTCCCCACATGCTTCGCAAATATTATGCAGCACACAGCAACACATATAACTGCGGGTATATTTTTCTTGGAGAGATCCAGCCTAGTCAGGATGCTGCGCCACCTTTAAATGCCCAAATGCACACTCTACCGCCATTCTGCACTTGCTGAGCCTGTGGTTGAAATGCTCCTTATTGGTGTCCAGGTGTCTGGTGTCCGGCTTCATTAGGCAGGGGAGCAACGGTTATGCTGGATCTCCCAGGATCACGACTGGCATTTCCACATCCCCAATGCTGATTTTCTGCTTGGGGAAGAAAGTGCCTGCCTGCATCTTTTGGAAAAGTCCAGAGTTCCTAAGGATGTGCGCGTCATGAACCTTCCCTGACCATCCCACATTAATGTCTGTGAAGTGACCGCTGTGATCTACAAGGGCCTGCAGGACCACAGAGAAGTATCCCTTGTGGTTTATGTACTCGCTGGCAAGGTGATCTGAAGCCAAAATGGGGGCGTGCATCCCATCAATGGCAACAACATGGTTTGGGAAACCCATAGCAGCAAACCCATCCACCATGTCCTGGACATTTGTCAAGGTCACTACCTGGCTCAGTAGGAGTCTCTTGATGGCCCTGCACACTTGCATCACTACAGATCACACGGTGGATTTCCTGACTCCAAATTGATTGGCAATGATCAGTAGCACTCTGGCATTGCAAGCTTCCAGAAAGCGATGACCATCTGCTTCTCCACTGTTAAGGCCGCTCTCAGGAGAGTATCCATACTCTGCAGTGCTAGGGTGAGCTCTTTGCAATGTTGAAGGAAAGTGCCCTTTCACATTTGGAAATTGTGTCGCCACTGCTTGTCATCCCAGACAGTCAACATGATGCAGTCCCACCACTCTACACTTGTTTGCCAGGCCCAGAAACAGCGGACCGCTGACTACAGATGGAGCCTCACTGCCTGCAGAAAACAGCAATTATTCCGTTTGATGGTTTCCAGCAGGGCCACTTCAGTAACTTTGCATGTTTCTGTACTGCAGATCCTGCTGCACTACTGGAAATACTGCAAAACAAGCCGCATTGTATTTGAAATGCTGTCCATAATACTGCAGAGATGAGCAGGCTCCATGCTACAAGCGGAAAGAAATGGCACAAAAACGATTTCTGTTTCTTTGCCAGAAAGAGGGCAGGGAAGGGGGCACATTGCATCATGGGAGGACATGACACAGTGCTCCGTTGCACTGTGGGATAGCTACCCAAAATGCAGCACTTCTACATTTAAGCTAAAGTTAGCAGTGGGGACGCAAGAAGCCGGAGCAGGGAGTATAGTGTGAATATGCTCCTCCACTTTCATTAATTTGGCGTCTAAATGTCAAATTTAAATCTTGCACCAGTGTTGACATCGCCTTAGAGTGCTGGCTCTGAGGCAGCACGGAGGCTGGGCCCCATTCCTAGCATGTCTTTTGTAACCTGGCTCCCTGGTCTCAGCCCCTGTGGTCTCATATTTGGCATATACAAATCTGCCCTCCATTTCCATCTCCAGAATGGTGGATGCACCACACCTGAGTGCAACTGTGACTATGTGGGTGAGATCACAATGCCCCAGGCTGGACCTAGCTCCTCGGGATAGAAGGTGTCACTGCAGGGTGGTCTTGTTCTTCCAGCACCCTCATGGGCCACTGTTCCCTCCCTTTCTTATGGTTGTTTTCTTGTACCCCTGCCTAAAATTGGTTAACTATTGCCATGATAAACTATAGTCCTAGCTATAGCAGAGATCCAGCCACACTGGGACACCTGAATAACTTGGGACCCTCAGTGTCATTTTCAAAATTGATTTAGCTACTTGGTAGTCTAAGTCCCACCCTGCCTTTCCATGATACCTAGGATCATGATAACCAAATGTCAAGGTATTTAGGGGTTTAAACATGTATGAAGTTGCCTACGGTATGTCCACACTGGAGCCTTAGGTCGACTTAAAGAAGGTTAAGTCGACCTACAGACCCCTGCGTCCACACTAGGCTTTTGTGAAGTCGACTTAAGCGCTTCCTTAAGCCGACTTAATAACACCATCTCTTAAAGTCAACTTAACGCTCAAGTCGACCTTATTAAGTTGATTTAAGCCAGTGTAGATGGGGAATAGCCTTTAAGTCGACCTAATTGGCCACAAGGCCAATGTTCCCTCTAAACAGATGATGCAGCTGAGCAAGATATTATACTTGTTGAGCGGCAATTTAGGAGGCATGGTGCCTCATGGGCAACAGTTTTTTTATGCTGGAAGCATAAGCAAGCCTAAGTATCTTAATTCAAAAGAAATGCATAAATGTGGTCTTTTTGTTTGAACTTTAATAAAAATATTAAAATGAAATATTGTAGTTTTATTAATTTACTATGGGTCAGTCTGGAGAGAAGAAAAAGAGCTGTGGCCATCGGGGCTGGAGAGAGCCACAGCCGGGGAGATTGGGCTGGGGAGAAGGGGAGAGCCGCGGCAGGGGAGATCAGACTGGGGAGAAAGGGAGAGCCGCGGCCGGGGAGATCAGGCTAGGGAGAAGGGGAAGGTCGTGGTTGAGGAAAGCCGCGGCTGGGAGATCGGGCTGGGAAGAAGAAGGGACGCAGGAATTGGGATACGTGGGAGTCTGTAATATTTGCGACTGCAGCTGGGTGGCTGCACACCCGCAGCCTAGAGGGAACATAGCTCCAAGCCCCTTCCCAGAGTTCCTGGCCACTCCTCTGTCAGCCTAGCACCTGCCAGTGTGGACACAGGCAGTCAACTGGAGTTTTCAGTGTGGACGCTCTAAGTCGACTTAACAAGGTCCACTTTAAGTTGACTTAAAGTGGACCTTGTTAAGTTGAATTAACCGAGCCTCCAGTGTAGATGTACCCCTGATGAAGTTTCCAAGATCAGTAGGATTTAGGCACCTAAATCAGTTGGGTACATTTGAAAATTTGCCCTAAAACCTAAAGAGAGATTGATATCAATTCACTGTACACTTCATCTTCTCCTTTACAAGTCTATTGAAAGCAAAGACACAGACAATCACTGTAATAGTTTTGATTGTTTTTTTTTAAAAAAGATAACACAGAAATTAAGTCAAATGGAAACCAACCTTTAAAAAAGCCACAGGCTACAGGACAAATAGCCATGTCTGCTGCAAAGGACCTGTTGTTTAAGAACATGTTAGAACTTGCTGCTCAGGTAGTTGCACTTGCTACTGTGGCCAATTTCAGCCCACAGATTTTGCCACTTTCCTTTTGTTTGCTCAGCTATCAAAACGCTTGGGCTGATTGTTTTTCAGTTCTCACTCCGCACGTTTGGTTACCAGGGAAGTGTGAACTGCTCCCCTCAGTTCATCTGTAGTCTGTATATGGCTTGAACAAAGGTGAAGCGGAACAATCCACTGCAAAAACTGAAAGCTAGCGTTCAACAATGTGAACCAAATTAATGTTCCAACTCAAGCCAGAGAAAATGGTTCAGTCACTAGTTATCCGCTATGCAGCGTGGGGGGGCAAGGGATGGCTAGACCACGGGACAGCGATTTGGATTCTGTCCCCATCTCTGCTCTTGGGTTATCTTATGTAAGTCCCAGCCCCTCTCTCTTCCTCAGTCTCCCAATCTGTAAAATATTACTGACCTCCTTTGTAAAGCACATTGGGATCTACTCATGGTGAGTCTGGAATTATTATAGTTATAAATGAGGAGCCAAACAACAGGCTCAGGTACCAAAGCCACCCATAATCAGCAGCCCTATTAACGGTTGGGCTGATCTCTCAGAATCACAAAACATGAAATAGTTCTATCAGTTCTTTCTCTTTGTCCCTGTTGAACATTTATTCCTTCCATAGACTCTCAAGGTCTCCTTATATCTCCCCCAGGCTTCCCTTTGACCACAGCTTTGGGTTTCCCAGCTCCCCTTTCCCACATAGGCCTGCAGTTACTGCCTCTGCCCTTAGAAGCTTCCCTGTACTTGCCCCGAACCATCCTTGTCCCTCTTCTTTCCCCGTAGCCTCCCAGTCCTCCTCTCATGGGGAGCTGGGGCAGATCCTGGCTCCCCCAGCTACCAGGCTCCCTGGCAGCCCTGCTGCTGGAGCTGTCCGTGGAGGGAATGCAATCACCTGCGCCCAGTCCCTGCAGCAGCTACCACACTCTCACTCCAGTCTGGAAGCTGGGGAATCCCTGGCCATGGTGACCAGAGAGCAAGTGTGAAAAATCAAGGCAGAGGGTGGGAGTGAGGGAGCAATAGAGGCCCATTAAAGGCAGATTCTGGAATGTTGAGACTGTCCCTATAAATCCAGGACATCTGGTCACCCTGTCCCCAGTGCAGCGAGACCCTTGTCCTGCCCAAGGTGGCACTGGCCACCACCCGCAGCATGGGGCTGCTAGAGGTGAAGTTCTGGGAGCGGCTCCTGGGCCAGATGGGTGGTGGGGACTGGTCTTTGGGTATCTGTGTTTGGAAGCTTGGCTCAACTCTGAGCCACCACAACATCCTTCATCCCTTTTTATCTCTGTGGGAGGCTGGCTAGGATATAACGAGGAGCAGCAGGAGGCAGCGTGGCCAAGAGGAACATGACTGTCAGGTTCTGC
>VOCT01085264.1:0-11178 GCA_007922175.1 Pelusios castaneus
AGATGAACAGACCTTCAAATCCCAGCAAGAGACTCTCTTCTCTGCTCGCAAGCTGGGAACCAGCACGCCCATACCTCTCTGGCACTTTTCAAGATGAACGAGTTTATTTATTGCATAAGCTTTTGTGGGAGGTGTTTTTCTCCCATGAAAGCTCATGCGATAAAGAAATGTTAGTCTTTAAAAGAGCCCCAGGACTCTGTTGATTTTCAAGATTCCTTGTTGGTTTTACGGAACTCGACTGACACAGCTCCTCCTTGTCGATACCTCTGTGGGTCCCTCTTTACTCCAGTTTGGGCCCTGAACACGTCTGCATGTAACAGGTGATCATTAGCTGCGGTTTTTCTTCAGGGACCGGCTTCCTGTGGTTTGGTGTGGAGATGACAATTTGCCTTCCTCTCTCCCCAGCTATTTCCTAGGAGTGCCACTGAATTCTGTCTATTGCATTGTTTGAATGAGTCCTTTGAGGCTCACAGCACTTCCTAGGGTTTGTTTTAGCCAGGTCTCCTCCCCAGAGCTGTTACAGACCATCCCCCAGTAATACATACAGACTCCTATTTTTAATGCAATGAACTCCTAGGATACTGAAACTTAATTCAATATGCTTGGACTTAATTCAGTAAGGGTGGTCCAGGCTATTGCAGGAAATTACCATCTCTGTCACCGCAGTGTGTGTGTCTGTATCCATCTGTCTCTTGGGGTCCTCTTAGATTGTCAGATCTTTGGTGCAGTGACAGGTTTTGTTGTAAAACAAACAAGGAGTCCTGTGACACTTTTAAAGACTAACAGATGGATTTATCGCATGAGCTTTCGTGGGAGGAAATCCCCCATTGTCAGACACTTTGAAGTGTTTTTTGTTGTGTGTCTGTAGAAAGTCCAGCAGAATGGGATTCTGGCCCATGACTAGCAATTCTGGGTGCTACGGCCAGAGAAATGGTAAATGATGATGATGGGAGGTTCTGAGCAGCGGGAGGGAGGGTGAGAGGAGAGAGCAGGGGGCTCCTAAAAACTGTGGGGGCATTGGGGGCACTGGTGAGCGGGGGATCCCAGGGAGCAGCTGCTGTAGGGGGTGGGACACTTGGAAGGCGGGAAGCCATTGAACTCAAGGATCTGGCAGGGTTGGTGTGGTTAGAGTACAGGGAGAATGGGCGCTGGGTAGTGGTGCTAGGAATGGGAGGGTGCAAAGGGACACATTTCTGGCAGGAGCCCCTGGGAATCAGGACCAAGGAACTCTTGAGACAGTGAGAGGATGGGGTGAAAGTGGCTGGGGAGCAGGAAGTTGGGGAGAACTGGTAGCAAGGAGGGCTGTGGGCAATGGGGAGGGAGGAGAGAACACAAGGATTAGGTTAGTTGCTCCTCGGGCCCCAGGAGATGGGGAAGGGGGAGAGCAGGTAGGAGAAGAGGTGCGGGGGGTGATAGTGACTGGCAAGGGTCGCTGCCTGTCTGTGCCCTTCCTCGTCTCTCTGAGTGCCCCTCCTCAGCTGTTGGGTTTCTGGCTTCCCCCTCCAGCAGGGCCTGAAGGAGCTCTGTGTTGGGAAGGAAGAGTTCTGGGGGACTTTCCCTTGGCTGAAGTCTTCCCTTCGTGGGACCTGGGATTTAGGTGCCCTTTGATCGTGTGTGTTCCTGGCTGACATAACCAGAGTTAAATCCTTCATTGGAAAAGGGTCCTGCACATTTGAGCCCTGGGACACTGGCTTCACTTTTTAATTGCTCCAAAATGGGATGGGGTTGAAATAACAGAACTAGTTTTCTGTGTGTCAAATGTCCCATGAACTCTTAGGGGACATCTGACACACACAGAAACTGTTCTCTATATTATACTGTCTCTGCCCCAAAGATCTGACAATCTAAGAAGATAGCCAGAGACAGATGGATACAGACAGACATTGGTGTTACAGAGATGGTAATTCCCTGCAGTTCATCTGATCCCAATTGTCTTTGTCCTGAAGAGGGCTTCCAGTTTCTACACCTGATGTCATCTTCCCCCGGTGGGACGGAAAGAGCTGTGGGCCTCAAATCTCCAGGCCTCAGAGGAAGGACAGATCCAGAGAGTGCCTAAAGCAAACGTGGTATTTCTCACAAAGACCTTGTGAGCTCTCCACGTTCAGGATTGTCTCCCACAAGTGTCACATCCTCAGGGCCGACATTGATGATGACTTCCTACCTATCCTGACTAACGCCTGGTAGGAGATACTGCCCTGAACTCACTTCCCCCTGTGTGTTTGGCTGGGAGCTGGTTACAGAATTACTCTGCTCCTCACTTCACTTTGGGGAAGACTTTGTGGAAATTCAATCCCAGATTTTCTCTTCTCTATCTCCAGCTGTTCTTCTGGTTTGTTTGCCCTTTTCCATTCCTGTTTCTGAGGTTTTTCTCTCTCTGTCCAGCAGGTGATGGGATGGTGTGTGGGACGATGGAGCAGACTCCGCAGCAGGAAGATGATGAGCAAGTGGAATCACATGGGGTGTTACTGAAAAGATGCAAAAGGAGGGTGTCCAGGAGTGCTGAGCAGGGAAAATTCTGTGAAAGTCAGCACAGGCCAGAGAAGAGACCAAAGAAACAGCCAATGCAGAGTGTTGGTAAAGCTGTTAATTATCAGGGAACTCACGAAGGTCTCAAGGAAAGCAGGGTCCAGCAGGGAATCTCCATGCGAGAGAGAAATAACACGTGTGTGCAGTGTGGGAAGGAGTTCAGGAGTCACTCAGGTCTTATTAGACATAAGAGGATTCACACAGGAGAGAAACCCTATGAATGTTGTGAGTGTGGGAAAACGTTTACTTGGAACTCAGCCCGTATTGGCCATCAGAGGATTCACACAGGAGAGAAACCCTACGAATGTTGTGAGTGTGGGAAAACGTTTGCTTGGAGCTCAGCCCTTATTAGCCATCAGAGGATCCACACACGAGAGAAACCCTATGAATGCTGTGAGTGTGGAAAAACGTTTCGTTGGCGCTCCACCATTATTGGACACCGGAGGACCCACTCAGGGGAGAAACGCTATGAATGTTCCCAGTGTGGGAAAACCTTCACTGTGCACTCAAGCCTTATTAGACATCAGAGGATTCACACAGGGGAAAAGCCTTATGAATGCTGTGAGTGCGGGAAAACCTTCAGGCGGAGCTCAAACCTTATTAATCATCAGAGGATCCACAGAGGAGAGAAACTCTATGAATGCTAAAAAAACAACTGAGTCCTGTAGCACTTCTGTTGCAGGTGGGACGCCCGAGGATGGGCTGGGGCTAGCAACGGTTCGTTTAGGTTCATTGCCCAGAGGGCGCAGCACCAATAACCACACCAGGGTGGAGAAGCACACTAAGATTTATTTGAGATCTCAAGCAAGCACACGGAGACAGGCACATCTCAAATCATGCGCACCTGCACTCAGTTGCAGTGACTCTTATATAGCTTACTTCAGTACTTTTCCCTTGCTGTGTGAGAAAATATCCCACCCTCCTCCTCTTTCTCTGGGTTAGAAGCAAGCTTTCAAGGCTATGTTATGTTATCTGCTTATGTTTCCTGGAACCGGGGGACCTCCTTATATGGTGCTATTGTCTCCTGCCTGCCGCTGAGTCTGGACCAAGGGCCTTCATCGGCACTCATGCCCTTCCACCCCCTCCAGTTACCCAGTGTGCACCCTCAAATGCAGCCAGGGTCACCAACACTTTTAAAGACTAACATTTATTTATTGCATGACCTTTCGTGGGAGAAAATCCCACTTCATCAGATGCTTTGAAGATGGGAAACTTACAGAATGGGAGGAATTAAATGCAGGGAGTGTAGGACATAGAATCAGGTCAGGCTGTAACAGCAAATCAAAATAGATGTTGGGATTCAAACACGAGAACAGCACATAGAGGAAGCTGAGGTCAAATCACCTGCTGTAATGAGAGAAAAATCCATAGTCCCTGTTTAACCCCAAGGCAACTGAGTCAAATTTGCATATAAAATCGAGTTCTGCAGTTTCTCTTTGAAGCTGTGATTTGTGATTCATCTGTTTCAGCACAGCTATTAACAAGTCGTCAGTGGAGTGAGCAGAGAGATTGAAGTGTTCCCCTATTGGTTTTTAGTTGCAATTTCTGATGTCAGATTTGTGTCCATTTATTCTTTGGCGCAGAGACTGCCGTGTTCGTCCAATATATAAGGCAGAGGGACATTTCTGACACATGATGGCATAAATCACTTGGTGGATGAGCAGGTGAATGAGCCCTTGATGGAGTAGGTGGCTTGATTAGGTTGCATTCTTAAAACTACAGTACCCACCCGCAGAAGTGAAGAAACAAATTGACAGAGCCAGATGGGTACCCAGAAGTCAACAGCTACAGGAGAAACCCACGAAAAAAACAACAGAAAGCCACTGGTCACCACCTACAAGCCCCAAGTCAGACTTCTTCAACACATCATCAAAGATCTACAGCCTGTTCTACACGATGATCCCTCACTCTCTCAAGCCTTGGGAGACGGACCTCTCCTCACTTACAGACAGCCCCCCAACCTTAAACGGATACTCACCAGCAACTACAGATCAAACAGCAGAAACATTAAAGCAGGAACATATCCCTGCGACAGACCACGCTGCCAACTTTCCCCTCATATCTACACTGAAGACACCATCACAGGACCTAATCAAGCCACCTACTCCATCAAGCGCTCATTCACCTGCTCATCCACCAATGTGAGTTAGGCCACCATGTGCCGGAAATGTCCCTCTGCCTTATATATTGGACAGACAGGACAGTCTCTGCGCCAAAGAATAAATGGACACAAATCTGACATCAGAAATCGCAACGCTAAAAACCAATAGGGGAACCCTTCAATCTCCCTGCTCACTCCATTGACAACCTGTTAATAACTGTGTTGAAACAGATGAATCACAAATCACAGCTTCAAAGAGAAACTCGATTTTATAGGCAAATTTGACTTAGTTGCCATGTGGTTAAACAAGAACTATGGATTTTTCTCTCATTACAACGGGTGATTTGACCTCACCTTCCTCTATATGCTGTTCCCCAGTGTTTGAATCCTAACACCTATTTTGATTTGCTGTTACAGCCTGACCTGATCCTGTGTCATACACTCCCCTGCATTTAATTTCCTCCCATTCTGTAAGTTTCCCATCTTCAAAGCATCAGATGAAGTGGGATTTTCTCCCACGAAAGCTCATGCGATAAATAAATACGTTAGTCTTTAAAAAACAACCGAACGCCACTGGTCACCAGCTACAAGCCCCAAGTCAGACCTCAGGACTCTGTTGTTTTTCTACATTAGACTAACACTGCTACGTCTTTGGAATTCGATCCTATGAATGCTGTGAGTGTGGGAAAACCTTTTCTCGGTATTTAAATCTTATTACACATCAGAGGATCCACACAGGGGAGAAACCCTATAAATGCTATGAGTGTGGGAAAAGCTATACTCAGCATTCAGCCTTTGTTAGACATCTGAGGATCCACAGAGGGGAGAGAACCGATGAATAGAGGCCTGCGTGGACACAAATGTGGATCTGCATCTGTGAGCATCAGTATGTAGCCGACCCCGTATTGAAAAGCCATTTTCTGTTCATCTGCATCTGCACCACGTCCCTCCAGCAGCTCCCCTCTTCCTCACACAGTTCCTCTGCCGTGAGAAGGGGCGTTTGTGTGTGTGTCTGTCTGTGTATTGTAGTATAATTCAGGAAGGAGTGACTTCAATATGCACACATGGTTGTTTGGTTTTATTTCGACATAAATCTTCTACAACAGTCATACAGTCCTGGCTTTTTCTGGGGGACCTGCCTGTGTCAGCTCCTGAAGTCCTAGAGACTAAGAGCTGCTCCCCTGCCCCATCCCCCAACTGACTTCTACAGCTTTCTGGTCCCCGAATAGCTGCAGATCCCACCCACAGCTGATGGTGACCAGCCTCCTGCCCCTCAATCAAGCCCTGGGCCACCCCTGAGTTTCTTGGACACAGGCTGGTGGGGGTGGGGGTTGCCATCTTCCCTCAGCCAGCTTCTGAACAGCTCAGTTATGGGGGTGCTGAGGGCTGGATAGGTAGCTGGGGTGGGGGGCTGTTATGGGTGGCCAGCCGCCCCTTCCTAGCTTCCTCGATCACCTTTTGGGCAGCAAGCCCCAGAGCACCCCTCCGTGAGCTGTTCAGAGTGGTGGCGATGGGAGGGAGGAGAGGTGGGTTGGCCTTGGAACAGCTCGGGTTCTCTGTGTTGTGAAGGTTGCAGGAATCCGGGCTGGTTCAGAGGCAGGGTCTCAGCAGCCCATCCTAGGCACAGTGGGCAACAGTGGTTTTTTATTGCCACCTCTTGGTTCCTCTGGTCCTGGCATCCATTGGGCGATGATTCACATGGATTCTCTCTGTACTAGCACCTGTGCATTTCTGGCTGGGAGCTTCCTCTACTGCTCCGCACATGCTCGCTATCTCCGCTCCCTTCCTCCTCGGAGCAGCTGCAGCCAGACCCATCTGAATTCATTCTCCTTGTCCTTTACCCCGTGACGGAGGGTAAATTCTCCTCTGCTTCGCCACACTGGGGGGAGCGAGAGGGGAGAAGGTGATTATCACCTTTGAAATGCAGAAGTTGTATCTGTCTGGGGATCACTGGACTCCCTGAGGATCAGAAGGGCTGTGATGTACAGAACTACTCACAGTGGGTAAAACTGTTCTGCAACTGGAGTGAAGCTTCACTGTCCAGTTATGGGACAGCCACAGAAACGCACCGTGTCCACTTGCCACTTTTATGTCACTCTAACCACATTTGCTCTGTAAAGTGACTTTCATACCCACTACACGTAGGATTTTGGGGAGCTGCGCCCTGTGTGGCCGTGGAGTGCCCAGACTCAAAGCACTTCCATGTCATTTAACAAGCAAGCATTCTGTTAGTTCACATCAGCGAGGGTAGGAAGGGAAAACGCAGACGAGGAAAACTCACAAAGCAGGAGTTCTGTGGCTCTTTTAAAGACTAACAAATGTATCACTTGAGGTTTATGGGTAAAATCCCTCTTCACCAGAGGCATGAAAGGGAAAAGTAGAGTAGGGACGGGAATACAACACTGAAAAGGGTAAGTCACAAGGTCTGTTCAAATTTTTAACAGGACAGCCGCAAACCTTAAAAAATACTCCCCAACAACTCCCCCCCCCCCCCCCAACACGAGAACCCCAACAGGGATTTACCCTGGAACAGACCCCACTGCCACACCTACCCACATGCCCACTGAAGGGGCACCAACAATAAACCAAAACAAAACATCCCCCCCCGCAAGGACTCATTCGCCCGCTCATCCACCAATGTTGGATGGGCCCGGGGGGGGGGGGGGGGGGGGGGGGGGAGAGCAGCTGGGTGACTGCCCCTGGCCCCATGGTTTGGTGGCTCCCAAGCAATCGCTGTAACACCCAAAACAAGTGGACACAGATTTTGTTGCTTGGGTTTTTCTGAGCACACTCATCGACGTGCCAGAAACAGCCAAGTAGCAGTTTTTGCAGAACGCCGGTTTTTGGTGCTACCTCGGCTGGGAGACAGTGTGACGGCAGGATTGGCCCCAGGGAGTGGTGTGAGGGTGGGATCCAGGCTGGGGAGGTCGGCCTCGCCCAGGTCGATTCACCCTAGCTACTGCCCACCCCTAGAAATGGCCCTGGTCAACACTGCCTTTCTGCTGTGTCCATTGGCCAAACTGTCCTGTCTGTGCAACAGAGAAAATGGACACAAATTAGACATCAAGAATGGTAACATTCAAAAACCAGTAGGGGAACACTTCAATCTACCTCAACTTTCTGTGAAAGATGTGCTGGTTACAGCACTTCCGTAAAAAAAAAAACCAAAACCCCTGGAATGTGGAAGTGCAGACTTGGAATGGATGGACAAACTAGATCCCTTCACAGTGCATTTGAATCAAACTCTTGCATGGCTGGGTCATTACATAAGGTGATCGCCCCTTTCAACTCTCAGTTGCAGCTCTGCCATTCCCTCGCACACACAGTTTGAATCAAAACTTGAGCTATTGGATGCGACTAAATCGGGAGGCCCTGACAATCTCCATCCGAGGATAGTAAAGGAACTGGCTCATGAAATTGCCAGCCCTGTAATGAGGACTTTTAATGAATCTGAAAACTCGGGGGTTGTACTGTACGACTGGAGAATCGCTAATGTAGTTCCTATTTTCAAGAAAGGGAATAAAAATGATCCGGGTAACTACAGGCCTGTTAGTTTGACCTCAGTAGTATGCAAGAAATTTGAGAAGGAGAAAATTTTGAAGGAGAAAGTACTTAAGGCTGTAGAGGATAACGGTAACTGGGATAAAATACAACATGGCTTTACAAAAGGGAGATCGTGCCAGACCAACTTGATCTCCTTTTTTGAAAGGATAACAGATTTTTTTTGGATAAAGGGAATACAGTGGACCTAATTTACTTAGATTTCAACAAGGCATTTGATACAGTTTCACATAGAGAGTTATTAGTTAAGTTACAGAAGATGGGGATTAATATGAATATAGTAAGGTGGATAAGGAACTGGTTATTAGTTAACAGTGGGTCATACTGAAGGGTGAACTGTCAACCTGGAGGAAGGTTACCAGTGGAGTCCCTCACGGATCTGTCTTGGGACCGATCTTGTTCAACCTTTTTGTTACTGACCTTGGCACAAAAAGCAGGAATGTGCTAGTAAAGTTTGCGGATGACACCAAGTTGAGAGGTATTGCCAATACAGAGAAGGATCAGGATACCATACAGAAAGATCTGGATGAACTTGTAAACTGGAGTATCAAGAATAGGATGAAATTTAATAATGGAAAGTGCAAGGTCATGCATTTAGGGACAAATAACAAGCATTTTTCCTATAAGTTGGGGACACCTCAGTTGGAACGGACTGAGGAGGAGAAGGATCTGGGAGTTCTGGTTGACCATAGAATGACTATGAGCTGCCAATGCGATGTGGCCGTGAAAAAAAGCTAATGTGGTTCTAGGATGTATCAGGAGAGATATTTCAAGTAGAGACAGGGAGGTGTTAGTGCCGCTGTACAAGGCACTGGTGAGACCTCATCTGGAATATTGTGTGCAGTTCTGGTCCCCCATGTTTAAAAAGGATGAATTCAAATTGGAAGAGGTGCAGAGAAGGGCTACAAGGATGGTCTGTGGAGTGGAAAATCTGCCCTATTAGTGGAGACTCAAGAAGCTTGGCTTGTTTAGCCTAACCAAAAGAAGGTTGAGGGGGGATATGATTGCTCTCTATAAATACATCAGAGGGATTAACATCAGGGAGAGAGAGGAATTATTTGAGTATAGCACCGATGTGGACACCAAAACAAATTTAGGCTTGAAATTAGACGCAGGTTTCTAACCATTAGAGGAGTAAAGTTCTGGAATACCCTTCCAAGGGGAGTTGTGGGGGCAAAAACCATAACTGCTTTCAAAACTGAGCTTGATAAATTTATGGAGGAGATGGTATGGTTACCCTATTTTGGAAATTGACTGATCTTTGGCTACGTGTGGTGGATTTACAAGTGGCCTAAGAGGGGAGAGTACATGAGGTGGGTTCTGAGTTATTACAGAGAATTGTTTCTTGGGTAACTGGCTGTTGAGACTTGCCCATGTACTCAGGGTTTAACTGATCACCATATTTGGGGTCGGGAAGGAATTTTCCCCCAGGGCTGATTGGCCTGGGCTCTGGGAGTTTTTCGCCTTCCTCTGTAGCACAGGGCATGGTTCACCTACCGGTGAATTCTCTGTATCTTAAAGTCTTTAAATCATGATTGAAGGAGGTAAATAACTCAGTCATAGGTTGGTGGCCTATTGCTGGAGTGGGTGGGTGAGGTCTTGAGGCCTGCATTTTGCAGGAGGTCAGACTAGATGATCGTACTGGTCCCTTCTGACCTTAAAGTCTATGAGTCTATAAAACCAACTTGCTTGGTGTGCTGAAAACAGCTGGACTGGCCAGGTGACGTACCGTTCTCCTCTCACATCTGGGAGCTCCTGAGAATCCCGGCCCTGTGCTCCTGGGGATGGGAGCCGTTACCCAAGACAGTGCGGGCTGCTGTGTTCCCTCAGTTCTCCAGCCTGGGTGTCGCTGACCCTGCTGTGCTGCGAGACCCCCTTCTGTCTGCTCACACAGCCTCCAGCATGGAAATCGCTCCTGGCTTCCCTGGATGAGAGCTATCCCTGCCAGTCAGGAATTACATTGCAGGAGGACACCAGCGAACTCCCAGGCTGAGTGGACGTGGAGGGGGATCAGTGCTGAGAGCAGAGATTTAGGGCAGGGCTACACTCCCACTTAGGCCGATGTAACTTACATCACTTGGGTGTAAACGAGACCCACCCCCCCCCCACCTCCCTGATTAGGTGACCTAATCACCCTCTCCCTCAGTGCAGTGTTGATTGGAGAGCGTCTCCCACCACCACAGCTCTTCGCACAGCGGTGGAGGAATTATGCTGTGGGGATGGGAGAGGGCTAGGGGCATCGCTGGGCAGGGGCCCATGGGCCTGTGCCCCAAATGTGTTTGGGTGTGCCTGGAGCTGAGCAGGGGGCCACAGGTCAGCATTGCCTGGGATCCAAGGCTGGAGCCTTTTAAAATCTCCCGCCCTGCTGTGGCACACCCAGGCACCTGGCCCTGGAGCAGGAAATTTAAATCCTACCTGTGGCCCCGGGCTTGGCCAGGGAGCTCCATGAGTCCAATGGCTGTAGGATCGGCCCCTTGTGCTTCAGCAAGTAAGTAGTGGGGCTGGGGGACTCGGGTCCGGCTGAGCCACGTGCGGGATGGGAGAGAGCTGGGAGTAGGCAGGCTCAGGGGCAGGGGAAGCCAGGTCAAATCTGAGGCTTGGGGGACTGGGGAACAGGGAACTGCTCAGATCCAGAGCCGCTCTGGGCTCTGCTCAGTGATGGGGGAGCTGCTTGGAGCCCTACCCAGGGCTTGGGGAGCCACTTAGGGCCCTGCTTGGGGTTCAGGGCTCTGCTTGGGGAGCTAGTTGGGGCTGCTCAGGGCTGGGGAGGCAGTTGCCCGCTGGGTAAAATGGAAGAGGTCGGGGAGACTCCCGCATTGTGCAGGTCACACTAGATGATTATGTTGGTCCCTTCTCACCTTAGTGTCTATGACTCGGCCAGGCTGTGGGGAGGGCTGGGGTGGGGACTGGGAGACAAGCGATTTGCTGGGGTGCAGGGGGGGGGACTGGACTAATCATTTGGTCATGCTACTCTCCTGTTCTCCCTCTCC
>VOCT01085276.1:0-16723 GCA_007922175.1 Pelusios castaneus
GTGAAACTGGCCTACCTCATCCTGTTGTAGTTTCTCCAGCAGAATAGTCCCAACAATACCCAGCTTGGTTTCAGCTATCCGGGCAATCCGCAGGGCAATTTTGCCCTTTTCGTGTTCATTGGTATAGTCCAGGAGGGACATGACCTCGTTGTAAACAGCTGAAATTAAATTAAAGGATTCTGCTGGTTATCACTGAGAGTGGGAGTTGGCGCTGGCCTCTTTAATTCATTATCCAGGAACGTCTCTGTAGGAGCATAAACACTGCGAGAAGTACACCTGGGTATTGTGTAAATTTTCTTTCTTTCTCAGCATGGCCAGGTGTGTTTGCTGAACTATCCAATAGGGCAGGCTCCTAAATACACTTTTTATTAAACTCCATATCAATGTAGAAGCTTAACTTTAGTCTCCCAGATTTCAAAAAAAGGCCTTAGTCTTATTTTATGGTAGTTCAAATACTTGCAGAGAACACCCAGAGACTTTCAACTGGTCCACCTCCCACCTCCTTCAGGACCTCAGAATATGAGTACTTATTTTTGATATACCATCTTCCCTTTTTTCCTGCCTGTCCTTCCTGACCCAGCTGTACCCTCCATAGCAATATTCTAGTCATGAGATTTATCCCATCAAGTCTCTGTGATGGAAGTTAACTCATAATTGAGCTTATGTATAAATACTTCTATTTCTTATTGTTTATTCCCCATTTCCTTGCTCCTGCCCTGCCGACCCTGCTGTGAGGGTGGGATGCCCATGGCCGGTGCTGTTCAGGAGGCTTGGGAGGGGTTAAGTCGACCGTCAGAGCTGGAGTTATTAAGTCAACTTAAGGAAGGAGAAGGGGGGAGATGGGGAAACAGAAGCTTGCTTTAAGGCTCTCAGCCATACTAATTGCCAGCACACTATGGTAATTAACTGTGCACTGTTCAACAGTCATTTATTGTGAAGCTACAACCTCATTCTTAAGGTCGCCTTCCTGTCCCCATAAGTCTTCACATAGAGCCTGCTTTTTTGTTATAACAAATCGGGATTCCAAAGAGAAACTGCAGAATTGGAATTCATATGGAGATTTGCCACCGTTGCCTCAGAGTTAAATAGTGACTAATGATTTTTTCTCATTACAACAGCTGATTTGACCTCACCTCCCTCTAGATGCTGTTCCCCAGTGTTTGACTCTAAACAGCTGCTTTGATTTGCTGTGACAGTCTCACCTGATCCTATGACCTACACTTTCCTGCATTTATTTTCCTCCCATTCTGTAAGTTCCCCACCTTCAAAGCGTCTGATGAAGTGAGATTTCTCCTACGAAAGCTCATGCGATAAATAAATCTGTTAGTCTTTAAAAGTGCCACAGGACTCCTTGTTTGTTTTGATTTTACCTGCACAGCTAAGTAACAGCCATTAGTGAAGCAATTGGGAGGCCATGGAAGTCTGGCCGTCCTGCCTGAGCCACACATCCTAGGAATGATTGCAGAGCCCCTGGAAGGCCATATTCTCCCACAAGTCCTTTCTTTCTCCCTTAACTAAAGACCCCATTTGAGGTCAATCAAGATTGAGTAAGAAAGTTCCTTGGCCATCCTGAAAATGTTTTTAGTAACATGCTGGGAAAGTTTTCACCATCGTGAGTTTTCCCTGGTATGAAAGTGGTTGTTTGCTGAACTTTAGATACACTGTGATACTGGAAAATATTTCAAAAGCAGCAGTTCACAGTTGGTGTAAGAGGAATAAATAAAGCCTACGGCTAATACAAAGAAAAACTGCCACAAGCCATTGGCCTGCTACCCGCAGTTCCAATAGTGTTTCTTTATAGAAAGCACCATCTTGAACAGAACAGCCATATTGTCCTTCATCGGAGGGTTTGATACTGAGAATCTTCAAGGGAACATTTCCATCTGTAAGTCCAGCTTCCAGAAACTCTGTCCTTCCCCAGTACTCTGGCATCTGCCCTTCATGCTTATCCGTCCCACCATGGTACAGGTGCACAAAGGACAAAACTTGTGATAGGATCCATCTCACCTCCATGTCTGCAGCGCTCATCCTGGGGGACCGGGGACAGGGTAGCACAGTTTCCCCATTCAGGATGGCAGTGAGAGGGTCATGGAGTCCAATCACTGTTAACTGGGCTGGAAATGAACCAGGAAAATAATAATAAAATAAGCTCAGAGGAGGGTGGTAATTTTCTAGGAAGGACACAGCCCAAAGGTTCCATTGATACAAACTTTCCAAAAGTCCAACCAGCAGCAGACACCCGGCATGGAAAAATTCAGCCCAAATGTCTAGGAGAGAACAGTGCTCACGTGGGCGGAGGTGGGGCTGTGATATAAGAACACAACCTCAGTGTATGGGGCAGACACACAGAACTGAGAGGGTGTGAAGGTGATAATAGACAAGTTTGGCGCATGGCAGAGGCATGGAGACCTGAGCTGAGAATAGGTAGGTTAAATACAGGGAATTTATATTTTATAATATCTGGGTGGTGCAGAGGAGAGCCAGTGTGTTGCAGTGTGGAGCCCCCCTGGCTGGGTGCCATAACCCTGGCACTGATCGGGCCCTGGCCTGGTGCTCAGTGGAGCAGGAGGGCCTGAGCACCCCCCCCTACCCGTGCACCGTGCCCTGTGATGATTGCATGTATTGACTCTGGCCGCTAGGCCATGCTGCCCTGAGCCACAGGGTCGTGCATTGACTCTATAAGGCCACAGAGACACCTCCTCGCTTATGCCTCTTGGACTTTCCCCACCCAGGGGCACTTGGCAGGGCAGGTTAGTGGGCCATATTTGGTCTTCTTTCACCAAGGTGTTCCTGAGCCAGAACCGTATTCCTAAAGCCAATTGTTTGACCCTTATGGTTCAATATTTCATATGATCAAGCAACCAGATAACCAAACTCAACCAAATGTGTTGCCTAAAGACAAAACAGTTGTGTCTCCACAGCAACTAGCAGGATCCTCTTACACCAATTGCCTTGACTTTGAGTCAGAGATGCAACAGGATCATTTTGCCCCAGGAGGCAAGAGATTGTACATCCCTTGGCAGGTCTCTGTGGAGCAATAATTCCCACCTGGACTTCTCAAGGAACCCTCAGGTGCGGTGGGGAGGGTTCAGGGCAGTTCAGGGGACTCCTCTGCTCCAATCCAGGCTCTGCTACTCAATCACAGCAGAGCTGAGACAGGAGGCTGGAAGGTCCTGGGGAGACATCCCCTGCTGCTGCAGCTCCAGAGACATTGCCTTCCTCCTCGCCCCTTCCAACAGGGGGCAGGACCTGCCCGTGGATGGGCATTTCTCCAGGTCACAGATCAGCCCTCGGGAGCTCCTTGTCCCTGGCATGTTCCACGGAGCCTCCAGGACCCCGGACTCCAGCAACAACGGCTGCAGGGACTCAGGAGCCGCTCCTTGGAATGCCTGGAGTGGGGGGCGGAGACAGAACAGGCGGGAAACTCCCAGCACAGCCAATCAGAAGACAGGATGTGGAGACAAAGGGGCTGGTTTACATTTGGTTGGTGGCTGTTGGAGGAGTGGCGGGAGGGAGAAGCGTCACAGCTGGGAGGTGTCCAGTGACCTTCTCCTGCCCCACTGGGAGACTCTGAGCCCAGCAGAGCCCAGCAACCCGGAGACAGAGGAGCGGGTCCCGGCCAGGCTACCGAGAGCCACCGACCCGTCTGTGGGAGCCCAGAGCAGGAGCCTCAGCACCACCTGCCCTTTTAGGGCGAAGGCCAGGTAAAAACCCCTGTTTGGCTCGTGAGCTGTCAGGTGCCCAGTGAGTCCAGCCTGGCATCGCCCCAGGGAACTGACCCCAGCTCCCATTCTAGGCAGGGCTCGCGGACTCCAGACAGGAGGACAGGGCAGGGTGGCGTTGGGGACCTGATTGGGTGGAAGGATTAGGAGTTTGTAATGTTCCCTTCCTGCAATCTGTGTATCCCCAATTCTCCACTCCTGGGCCCCCACTTACCCTGCTTTGCTGTGGGAACCCTCACACCTGGATCAGCTCACGCCCCTCCTTCTGCGTGTAATCGGTCCCTCCCCCAGTGGAGGGGTGTTCTGACTAGTCACCCATGGGAGAGACCCCAGCGAACATGACAAGTCCCACATGCACCCCTGGGAACTATCATCTAGCAGGGTTCAGTGCTGCCCCCTGCTCTGCACTGAGACACTACATTAGTGCTGACTTTTACTAGTGCCTTTGAATGTATTTTATAATATTAATATTGGCTGGTTTATTATTATTATTATTGCTGTTTATAGAGTATATCATTTTAATACAGCTGCATTGCAATAATATTTGGTTTGGGCAGGATTGATATTTTTATAAAATTTATTTATTATTATTTGGCTGTATTGCATGCATACATACACACAACCTTCTTTAATATTTACAATAGTAGAATTCATTGGGAAACAAAGTGTACTGATAATTTTATACACATATTTATTTTATATTTATATAATAGTTATTTATTAAATTAATTTTAATGAGGGTATGCAAATTGAGTTAATCTTTATTTATAAATATATTTAATTTGGATTTTAATATTATGTAATGTGTGCAGCTTTGTAAACTAATTAATTGAATTACCCCTCCCCCCATTTTTTAGAATCATGTTAAGTGTTTAGTAGCCTATAATATTGTAATTTTTCGTATTGAGGCTTAGGGGGAATCTTTTGTATGTGTTTGTAATGCAAACATGATATATTATTATCATATAGGGGTGTAAAACATGCATCCCATGGGCTGGATACGACCTGCAAATATCTTTCATCCAGCCAGTGACTATGTGCCATGAGACCATGTTCTCTCCCTAACAGAGATAGAGAGGGACAGAGAGTGTGGTCTCCTGGAGCACAAACTCATATACAGAGCGCTCTGCGATCCCATGAGACTGCCCTAGTATTCTGATTGATGGTATGTCTTACCCACTTGAAGTACATTTAAGTCAAATCTGGCCCGCCATAGCAAATGAATTTGACACCCCTGTTACTATTCATGCTTTAATTATTGGCACTTGGGCATTTATTGTGAAATATAACATTTTGATCAATGGCTTAAGGCTTTTTTTTTAGGTGGTCGCCTTATCTTAAATTAATTCTTTTCTTTTATGATGTAGCATTTTATTAAATTTTTGTTGGATGCCAGCTTAGCCTGGGTTTTAAACACAAAACTATGCTCGTATGAAATGTAAAGCTTTGGAGGTAGCATTTATTATTGTTTCTTGAGAGATTTAATAGGCTTGGGTGTGATTTATTGTTATATATATTTTAGGGTATAATTATATGTTAAGTGTATATATATATATATAATGTAAGGCTGATTCTGTATGCACTATTGGATTTGACAAGGCTTTATGATTTTTTCTTAGGATGCTTTAACTTATTAGCTACAATTTTTCAATTACTTGCATTTAACATTTTTGCTGAGGCTTTTGCTTGGAACTTTCATGTATGTTGGTGATGTGTGTTACCCAGGTGTCCATTTAGTGCAGCCGTTCTCATATTAGGAGTATTAGAAAAAATGTGGCATGAGGATGTAGGTGGGATATGTTAATATTTTGCCTGCCTACGTGTACTTTTACAAGATGTACCTTTGGGGGTTTTAGCACTTGGCTTTCATCATTTTTTTTTAATATTAAGTTTTTAACATTATTTTTTGGGCTCAGGAGCACAGTGAACGACTACATTAGATATGTGTTTATGTACATGACTATACTGGCGAAGGGATTATGAAAACCTATGGTGGACAGTATACATTTACCTCAGTACCAAGTGTTTCCTTTGGTTTGTCTTATGCAGTGGAATATTTGTGTGCTGTAATAGCTAAAATCTGCTTTGTTGTAAATTACTTCAGACTGATTTTGACACCATCACAGTTTGTTGCTAATTTAATTCAGTTTGTGGAAATAAATTACATTATTTGGACCAGCTTGGAGCAGGGGAGGGGTACCTATTTTGTTTCTATTAATTGTGACTTTCCCCTAAAATTATAGAAAGCTATTATTTGAAGCTTTAAAGCATTCACTTTTAATCACACTGTGGTGAGTCCGGGTACAGTCCTGCACCTTTTGTTTGAGATTGCGCAATTGTTTTCGTTTAGCCCAGCACGGCACAGCAAACACACAAAGTCAAACTCCAATAGCCAGTTCCCCAGGGGTAGCTGCGTTAGTCTGGTTCAGCAGAACAAACAAACAAGGAGTCCTGTGGCACTTTGGAAGTCTAACAATTTTATTCAGCGCATGAGGTTTCATTGGTCCAATCCCACTTCATAACATGAGTGAAATGGAACATTCAGTCTCTGGGTCATCTTGGACATATGCAACTTGGTTCTACTAAAGGATTTGATTTTGTGCTTTTGTATGGAATGGGTTACCTAGGGAGGTGGTGGAATCTCCGTCTTTGGAAACATTTAAGGCCCGGTTAGACAAAACCCTGGCTGGGATGATTTACGGGGAGTGGCCCTGCTTTTAGCAGGTGGTCGGACTAGATGATCTCATGAGGTCCCTTTCAAACCTAAGATTCTATGTTTCTGTGTTTCTCTGGTTTTGTGTAATAACTGTTTATAAAAGAAAAACCCTGAACAAAAGTGGGATTCATAGACTTTATTAGAATGAATTATTTATAGATATTTGTTATATTTGCTATCATTTAGTTGCTTAAAATAATATGGCCTGCTAGAGGAATTGCACTGTGGCATTTTATATTTTCTTTTATCCTGTAGTTCAGGTATTGCTTTTTTATGCTTTGAGCTATGGAGACTGAAACCAATATAATGTTTTGTTTTATTATTTTTAATTTTTATTTGCTACACGCTGGGGCTGGCTTTATTTACTGTGAACACAGATTTTATTTATTCTGGGCTTAAAGAATGTGCAAAAATTTTTGAAACGTAGTTCAGCACTTGATTTCTGGTTTGCCATTTTGGGGGGTTTAATATGGGGCTAAATTCATGATTCATGTCTGAAAATATTTGTACTGAGTGCATTGAGCACTTGCTGATATAGGCGCATAATGTTTTATAGCCGCTGTGACACACACTGATCAGCTTTCCATTTGAGCTGGAGCTTCTGTGGGGACCACCAGTGTTCTAGGGATTGTGTCTGGTGTTCTGTTCTAGCTTTAAAGGGGGGGAAACCCATGGGCTGATTTTGTAGCTTTTAGAGTTAGGGGTAAAGCCAATTTCAAAGTTTGATTGGTGCATTCTCGAGCTCCCAAACTTTGAGCACAGTGTGGTTTATGCTGTTCTTGTTTTATGCAAGTGTATTTTAAAAGGTTGCTGCTGAAGTGAGGATGTTTTTGGGAGTGCCCATTGGGAGAAGAAACGATTTACCAGTACTTTAGCTGTGGCCCGGGCAGTGTTTTTTCAAGTGGGGAAGGCCTGGACTCATTTGGTAAATGGATAAATAATTACTAAGCAGTGAGGATGGCTTGTTTCCCTGGTGGGTAACTTAATGTGATTCATTTGGAGGCAAGTTCAGGGTTCTCTAAGCCTTTGGTGGCCTGATGGGCCTTTTGAAAAGAAATATTTGGGTTGTTTACTGTACAGGCTCGGCAATTGGTTCCTCAGTATTGTCTATTTCGTTTTCTATTGGGCCTCATTTTTACTGTTTTTAACCAGTTTTGAGGGCTCCTTTTATGAACTGCTTGTATTAACATTTTACTGTTTTGTTGTAACAATTTATACTTCTTTATTTTATTTTATTTTATTTTATTTTTGGCCGTACGCAAACCACTTGACTACTGTTTAATTTCACTTATTTAGTTTCTTTTCGTGCAGTAGCTGTTGTTTGGTTTCATTACTTTTTCAAGGCTGCTAAATTTAAAATGGGTACAGATTTTCGGGGGTTCCCTGATCAGTGGCTATTGGGGTGATGGGCACCTGCCATTTTGGACCTCTTTCTGCTCCCTTTATCGCTACTTTAGCTGACTTATTTATTATTTTGCTTTTGATTGATATCCATGGAGGAGGAGGAGGAAGAGGACGAGGAGGAGGAGGAAGAAGCAGCTTGTTCTGATTAACTGCATATCTCAGACTCTGACCCCACTGCCCTCCACATTGATACTCCCCGGTTGCCCCAGGCTGGGGATGGTGGGGGAGGTCTGCAAGCTGCCTGGCCTGTGAGCCCCGGCCAAGTGTGCAGATCCCAGCCCCAGTGTCCAGCTGGAGCAGACAGGTCCCCTGAGGAGAGGCTGCCTTGCCCAGACTCACAGCTTCTCCCTGATTGGTTCCAGGATGGACGTACTACGGCGGGTGCTGAGGAGGAGGGTTGCGCGTGTGGCCCCAGCACCTGAGGGAATCAGCTACCATCAGCCCCAAGAGAAGAGCGGACCCCCCATCCCAGCAAGGGGAAAAGCAGTACCTAGCCAGCCGAGGTGGTGGACGCACCCAGTTTTTCTGCGCAGGAGGAGTCCAGCACCTGCAGCAGGGACCGGGAGGTCAGAGGCGTTGTCCACCAGGAGATGGAGGTGGCCCATGTTCCAGCTGGGCAAGAGAGACACAAAGCAGGAGAGGAGCTGGACAAGACATCTCTGGGGCTGCTTCTGCCGGAAGGCCAGCCCCCAGGAACACAGCCCCACAGGCCAGCAAGATACAGCGCCCCGCTGTCTTCCTCTACACCTCCCCGCCTCCCCAGAGCAGGAGATGGGGGGTCCCAGTCCCATCACGGGCACCAGCAGCTCCGCCTGCTCCCGAGGGGACAGCAGCAGCTCCCTGGAGCCTCCCTGCAGCTGGGACTATGAATCCTCTCCGACAGGTGAGCAGAGCCCTGACATGGGGAGAAGGAAGGGGCCAGGCACACCTGCTGGAACAAGGGAGTATTAACCCTTCTCTCTGTGCCATGTACCATCCTTCCCCTTCCTTCTCCCAGCAGTATCAGCAAGCAGCCTCTCTCCTCTCCCTGATGCAGAGACCCTCAGTCACCAACTGCAGGGAAAAGATCTGTCCCCAGACGACAATCTGTTCGCAGAAGAGGAGCTGTCCCTGGAAGAGGATGTGACCCCAGAAGACGAAGTAGAGGACCATGAAGATCTGGCCCTAGAAGATTACAGCGAGGATGATGAGGACAACAATGACGACGACATCGCCATGGAGGAAGCTGCCCGGAGAACCGTCATGGAATATCTCCAACTGGGACAAATGGTACAAACATTTTCCACCTGAGTGGCAAACTAGTCTGTCCTGCCCCTCGTTCCATCCCAGATCCCTGTGGGCGGCTAGTCCGAGAGAATACACAGCCCCTAACAGGGACATTGATCCCCAAAAGTCTGGGAGCCCAGAAGCAGCGTTTGTCTCTGTGACGGAGCCCCCAGGACAGGGCTCGGGGATCACTCGGGACGCAGCCACTCTGCCACCCTTTGGGCTCTGTACACGAGCGCAGCTGCCTCCGGACCCTGGCTTCACAGTGTTCACCTCCCCACTCTACCCCGGCAGCCCCCATCAGCCCCTCTCTGGTCTCTGGGGAGCCCCACATACCCAAAATGGCCAGGCCCCTGCCTTGCGCTGAGGAGCCATTCACAGCCAGCGCGAGAGTCAGAAGGTTTGTTAGTTCTGGGGTCACAGCGCAGACACACCTGGCTGGCAGCTTAACTGGGGTTACAGCAGCAACCCCCTGCAGGGCCCCATCCTAAGGGCCTCCCCTCACCGGCCCCTCACAGGAGACTGTCCTCTCCCCCAGCTGCCCCCTGAGATGTCCCCTTGGCCCTCCCCGTCCTTTGTCTCCCTACTGGCAAGGTGACCACCCCTCCTTCTCCCCACCTGCCCCAGCCTTTTACATCTGGGTGGGCCAGAGCAGGGGCCCTGCCCCAGTCTGCGTCCCTGTGTCTGGGGAAACCTTCTGCCTCCTCTAGTGGTCTCTGAAATGGTCACACACACGGGTCGCATCACAGATATACAGGGGTAACATATGGGGAAAGTGAGGCACAGAGACAACTCAGCAATGTGGGGTTGCCTCACCCCACAAGCCCCGTCACAGTCCCTGACTCTGGCCATGCTAGAGGGAGCTGTGGGTATGGGGTGGGATTCAGCCATCTCTGAAAGGCATGAGCCCAGAAGCCGCATTGGATGGCCCAGAGGTCTCTGGGTAACAGGCTTTCTCTGTCCTCTCTCCCTGCGGGGTCCAGACCACGGCAAAGCACATCCGGTTCCTGCACGCCATCCCCCTCATGTGCTTCTGTGCAGAGAAGATGGGACGGGACACTCTGAAGCCCCACAGCTCCAAAGCCGTGGTGGCGGAGAGCATCGTGGTGCGTGAGACAGCTCTGGGTGCTGGTGGAAGGGCAGTAGAGCTGAGAGGAGAAGAGGACTTGCATGGACTGGAAGCAGATCAGTGCCTTGGGGCAGGGGGCAGGGACCCCTGGGCTGAGTACAGGACAGCAGCAGAAGGGAAATTGTGGGTGGCAGGACTGGGGCGGTGGGGAATCATGGGGCAAGGGGCAGGTGAGATGGAAAGAGGAGAGGGGCAGATGTGGGGGTGGGAGGTGGAGTAAGTTTGAAGGTAGGGAAGGAATTGGGGAGACTGGGACCAGCTCTGTTGGGGATCCCAGTATCCATGTGTGGGACCTGGGCAGCCTCCTCCCTGCTCCTGAATCTCACACATGGCTTTGTCTCCTCTGACTCTCCCAGGAGCTGCTGGAGGCTCTTCCCTTGGACTCTGGGCCCAGCTCCGTCCTCTCCTGTTCCTTGGTGGCCGTGGCCAAACTCAGGTACCAGGGCCCCTGCCCAGCTCAGCCAGCCTCTGCTCCATGGCTCAGAGCCGGGAATCTCCCAGCTGTGGTCTCCCACCTTTGGCAGGGATGGGGCCACACTCCCAGCTGTGCTGGGATCTCCCGACCCCCGGGCAGCGCTGCCTCAAAGAGAGGGGCACTGCTGGAGGTGCAGGGGGGCAGCAGGGCCCACAGGGAAGGCCGAGGAACAGGCGCTGTCCCAGCCCTGCACTGACTGGCTGGGTGACTTCATTCTCTGCCCTGCCTGGTGCCAGCTTCCATCCTTCCCGCGCGGTGTCTAGTTCCTCCTGGTCTGACGCACGTCAGTGCCTGTCTCATCCCCACTCTAACGCCAGCTTCTCTCTGCCCCCAGCAAACTGCGCCCAGCCCTGGAGAGAGAGCTGGAATCTCGCCTCCTGCGAGCCACCATGTCCCGGATCTTCGCCACGGACACGGTCAAGAACCCCTACGCTCAGGTACAGCCTCATCCTGCTCCTCCATGCTGGGGCAGGAGTGGAGTCTAATCCCTGTCTATGAGCCTGTATACTGTTTGGCGTCACCCCTCGGGGGTGTTATTCATTGAGGGGACCAGGCAGACGCCGGGTTCTTTTTCCACCGGGATTATAGCCCGGCCTTGATCTGATGGAAGGGAGGTGCTGACAGATACATCAGTAGTCAGGGGAACTAGAACTGAATAATAAATGGTTAAACCGAGCCAGCCGATAACCCAGGTAATTACCAAAGGAATTAAGTGCTGTTCCCATAGGGGAAACAGAAAAATGGGGAGTGGAGTGTCAGGAATTAACAGTACCATGGAAAATAGCAATAGAATAGAATCAAGAGAATTATAAGTACAAAGTGTTTATTACAGATCATCTTGGGTACAAGAAGACTTATATTTTTGCTTATCTTTTTTGTTCGTGCACTCTTTTTAACTGTTACACACTTGCAAGGTTTATCTTTGCTGTTATACTATGATATTCTTGTGCTGCAGCATGCTTTAGAATTACTTGTTATTTAATAACTAAAACTATTCTTATTACTCTGCACTTGCCCCTAGCAACAAAGGGGTGCCCCTAACTTCAAAGGGGATGGCAGGCTATCTACCTGTACTCCCAGGCTGGGGTGCTAAACTGCTTGATCCCTAACCTTAGCCCAATACCTTTTACAACCTAGGTTTGGGGAACTAAAACTAACTTCTAGTTTATCCAGTTGTTAAAAGAACAACCTTCCTGCTGCAATCCCTTTAAGGGGACTGAGCCCTACACATCCCTAACCTTATACCTATCGCCCCGTACCCTCGGGGACCAGGGTGCTAAACTTCCCTTACTGTTTCAGTTCCTCATATACCTGTTACTTATATACCTGTAGCTACTCTCGAACCAGTGTTCACCGAGGCCTCTTGTGATTTCTTAATACTCACCGAACTCCTTACCAATGTGTCAGTTTCGCCACCATCAGGGATCAGGTGCTGACCTTTCTTTGATGAGCTCGGGCCAACGTGCCAGTCCAGTCAGCTTCATGACTAGGACCTGACCTTTCTCTTTCTTCTCTGGACTGACCCCACTTGCTATAGTGACCGGAGCCACTGGGCGTCTTGAGTCAGTCCAAACCTGTCCGAAGGGGGTATCTGTGGGGCTGATATTTATAGAGCTTTAGCCCCCTGTGCCCCTCCTGTTTTTACAGAGGTTCTCACAGTCTTTGCCACATTGCCATCGATCATTTTAGTTAGCTGTCAGCCATTGATCATTTTAGTTAGCTGTAAGCTTATCAGGGAGTTCTCTTCTCGTTAGGGTGCTCGTTAGGGCTGCAGGTGCTTATTAGGTGACGTCAGAGTTCTGGCATAGGTTCACGTGAACTCTTATGCTAAGGCCTTTGAAAACTGGTTCAGGCTTGGGCCTATACTTGCTAACTACTACTCTTAAAAACTAGTTTCCCTTAATAATATAAATTCCCAATAACCTAATTCACTTTATACACCCTGCTCCCTCCCTGTTTTGCAGCTGTTGAGATAGGGATCGGTAGGAGAGTTGAGAAGAGGCTGGGGGGAAACCCAGGGCAGGAGCGTCTCTTTCTCCATGGGACATTCCTTCCTTCCTTCCTTCCTTCCTGACCCCTGGACAGCACCGCAAGGCAGCTCCCACCCACAGCAGCTTGGCTGTGTCCTGCCCTGCTATTCCCAGGCCCTGCAGAAAAGCCCTAAGATAAGGGTTCAGGACCCAGCTGTCCCTGTCCTGAGTTCTGACTAACTGCACAGGGATGGATTGGGATGGGAGGGACCAGGCTGTGTACAGGTCTCACCAGGGCTTCCCACACACCCACCCCACTCACCCTGTGGTAGGGATACCCACACTCCCATGGGGTTGCTGACTCCTGGCTGTCCATCCCGATTGCAGGCTCACTTAAAGATCCTGGAGCAGAAGTTGGACGAGATGCTGAGGAGTCTGCTGACTGCGACCCCGAATGTCAACAATCTCCAGCACATCTTGGAGGTGAGCATGGTGGGGCTGGGTCAGGGCGTTTGGGGAGTTCTGCTGAAAACCCCAGAGGGAGCTGCATAGGAAAGATACATACTCCTCTCACTGGGACACCCGGGGTCCTTTGGACTAAGGCAGGGAGGATCAGGCAGTTCTGTCCTTCCGGAGACATATGGACAGAGCTGGGCCTGCCAGCCTGGCTCTGCTCTGCCGTGTGTGAAGGGGAGACTGATGTTGGCCTCCTCTAACACCATAACCTGCCTCCTTCTCCCACAGCACATCGTCATCTGGATCCGCTCCAAATACCCCAGAGAGAGAGCCAGGGCTCTGAGGACCAGCGCCACCCTACTCCGATTCGCCGCCCTCCACCCAGAGTTTGACGTAAGTGACCTTTGAGTCCCAATCTCTGACCCCGCGCACAGACAGGGCAGGCTCCACAGGCTGTGGAATCGGGGGTGCTGGGGCCCTAGGTTAGGAGGGGTTCTCGGCGGACACAGCATGACCTGTGTCAGATAATGAAGGGGTAAGTTCCTCTTCTCCCTGCCAAGTGGTGTCCCCAGGGCGCAGGGAGGACTCTGCCCCACAGCCCCTGCAGCCAGATTGGGCCTGACCCTGGGCCCTTCTTGTCCCTGGAGGAGCAGGGAAATCAAGTCCTCATACAGGGCCCTGCCCTAGTTCCCAGCCTTGGAGAGTGGAGGAGCTGAAGGGGAGATGCTGATGGAGCCTCCTCCTCTTCCTCCCACCAGAACACGTCGGAGTTCCCCCAGTTAGGGCATCTGGTTGCACACCTGGGTCTCACCATCACCGACCCAGAAGAAGACACTGGCCGACTGGCTAAGGAGGGGATTTACCGCCTCTACGAACTGCTGCTGCGCCACAGGGGTAAGTGATGTCCGCGAGGCCCTGGGACCCTAGAAAAATGCTCCCATCATCTCAGATGGAGCCAGCTGGACACTGGAACCCTAGAGGAGTGAGTCCCTCCTCGGACATCGACACGGCTAGAGGAGGAGTCCATCGTGTCCCACTGTACTAGGGGCAAAAGAGAGGAAAAGTGCCAGTGGAACCAGCTTTGTCCCCAGAGCCCAGGGAAATGAGCCCCCTTGGCTCTGTCAGCTGAGGGGGGGGGGGAGGAGCTGCTGGGAGCCCTGGTGGGAAAGCAGCCCAGTGAGGGGAGGGGCAGTAGCATTGGGCACAGGGCAGGAAGGCCAGACTGGGGTGGTGCCAGCTGGATACCCAAGGCAGAGCCTGACCCCAGTGGGAGCAGGAGGGCCCAGCATTCAGCCCCCTCAGGAAGAGGGAGCTGATCCCACAGCCTAGAGTCCGTTGGGGTCATGGGAACCCCAGGATTGACACAATAGAGCCCCAGACACTCCCCCCGAAGGGAGTCTGGCTCTTCCATGGAGGCACCAAGACAGCGAGGGGATGGATGGAAACTGGCCCCGAACCAGGAATGACAAACCTGAGGCATGTCTCTCTCTCCCTTAGGGCTGAACATTTTTGAGGCGGAAGAGCTTTGGAGCCAGGATACACACACGGACAGGCGGCTCCTGGCCTTTGTCAACACGGCCAGGGTGGGGCAGGTAAGAGCACTCATCCAGGGCACCGCACTTGGCCAGCAGCTGCATCCTGGCTCCAGGACAAGAGCCTGCTGCTCATTCCCAGCTGGGAGAGTTCCTCCTTCAGCCCCAGGGGAGGCTGTCGTGGAGGGTCCTACGTTGGAGCCTGGCTAATGTCTGAGGCTGGTGCGGGGGGTGGATTCTCTCCGGCACAACCCAGACCCACTGGGATGGGAGTGAGACCTTCCCGCCCAGGCCATGGAGCTGCCTCGGGGCGTCTGGCCCAGCCTTGTTCCCTCTTGGTTTTAGGTCTTCGGGAAGCTCTTCTTGGAGGAGCAAAGGAAATCGTTCCTGCAGATGGTGCTGTAGGCCACCCACCACCCTGTAGTGCACGTCAGCGAGGCTGCGATGGTGCTCGCCTACGCCCTCCAGGGAAAAGCCGACCAGCTGCTGGGGGACACGGTGAGTGGCTGGGGTGTGGCAGGGTTTGGGGTGGGGTCAGCGCCTTTCCCCTCTGAGAGTCTGCCACCATTTGGGGGCCTGGAAGCAGTGAGGTGGATGGGGAAGGAGGGACTGAGGAGCCTGAGAACAAGAGCTCACCCTCCAAGGGAGTTTGGGGCTGCTGGGGAGGAGACAGACGCCTGTTCTGGGCTGGGTGGGTGACGCCATCCCTTAGACGCTGGAGGGGCTGCATGGGAAACTCTGCTGGTTCTAGGGCGTCAATGCCCCCATGCTCAGGGCAGCAGAGTCTCTGAGTGCTTCTGGTTCCCTGGCAGCTGGAGGACACATTGGCCAGGATTCGGCAGCAGCTCTTTTCCCTGTAGAGCCTCAAACAGGTGCCTGAGGGGCTGAACTTCCTGGATGACATTGGCAGCCCCTAAAGGGTCCCTCCATCTGCTAGAGCCCCTGTTCCTGCCTGCAGGTACCGTTGGGTTTCCCTGTCCATGGGGCTGGCGGGAGGGGAGAGATCCCCGGGCACTGATGTAAAATCTGCACTTTCTCAGTGGCCAGAGTGATTCCTCTGTCCCCAGATCACTTCCTCTTTGGCCTCAGTTGCTTTGTTCCCCTCTCAGCTTTCCTGGGATTGACCTTCTGTCCCCACCCCGTCTGCTCCTAGGGAGAGCTCTCCCGGCCGGTGTGGTGCATAGGGGCAGATTGTCAGGGCCATGGCCTGTCTCTGCCACTGGGACCCTCAAAGGTCCTCACTGGGGCTGGAAAGGGGCTGTTTTGCCCCATGTGCAGTATCCCCGGCCTGTGCCCTGGGTGACTTTATGGTTCTGGAGTAACAGGTAGTCACGGAGGTGATGTTTCGCAGGGATGGGCCGTTCCAGCCATTTTCTCCTCCTACCCTCTTTAGCTGGTGATGTCCTACACGGACGGCTCATTTGTCTGGCCTGGCGCCATCCCTAGACTCTCAGTGGAACTCATCGGAGACGAGTGCAAAGGAGGGAAGGTGCTTGAGGGACGGGGACAGGAACACTAGGACAGCCAGGGAGCAGCTGTGTCTGGGAACAGAGACACAGACGGGGTCTGTTCACTCCAAGTGGGGAGAGGCTCTGTGGATCCTGTTGCTCAGGAAGCCTGTTGTGGAGCAGGGGGACTGTGGAGACCTTTTGGATCCTGGTTCCCATGAACCCAGCCAGCTCCTCAAGAGACTGCACTTTGGGGGAAACCAGCTTTATTAGCATGGAAAGTGTAGGGACTTGCTGGTGTTTTCTGATGTTGGTTTGTGTTATAACCATTATTATCCACGGCTCTCCCCTGTTCTTAGCTGACTCTGGTCTCTCTTTATGGAATCTCCCTAGGTTTATTGTAAGTGCTGTGTGGGACACAAGAGCAGCGACTTCAGGTAAAATGGGTGAAGGGGGGCGCGCTGCTCCTTTGGGGGCAGAGGATCTGAGATTTCTGTGAGTAGCGAGTGTCGGGGGTGGATTCCAAGGGCAATGAAGGAAACGGACTTGGACCCTGGGCTTCATCGATGGTAAATCTGCAAGGCAAAGACAGGGCTGGCATAGCC
>ML688410.1:13934-28212 GCA_007922175.1 Pelusios castaneus
TTCAAAGCGTCTGACGAAGTGGGATTTTCTCCCACGAAAGCTCATGCGATTAATAAATCTGTTAGTCTTTAAAAGTGCCACAGGACTCTGTTGTCTTTCTACAACAATATCCCATAGTTATATTTGTTGGCCGTGTGCTCCATAATATCTGCAAGACAAAAGGGAGAAATGTTTCCATTAGATTGGGTTATGGAAGGAGACTGGGTGGCCACTAAATTTTGAGCAGCCAGATACCAATGTTGTGCTTGGAGCTCAGTGAGGAGCTCTGTGCCTCAAGGAGGCATTGAAAACCCCCAAAGTGACCCTATGTGATCTTAGTCTGTTGAGGGTAACACAGGTGGAAGGGGAGCAGTTGCTGCAAGTGTCTGGGTACAAGCCTGATCCTCATACAGCTTTGTTGTGTTCAGCGATAATGCCAGCACATTCAATAACAGGGGCATGAGAAAGTGATCCGCTGTGGTGGGAGAAATACGGCTGCCCTCCCAAGAAACCTTCTGCAAAGCATTGCAGAGTATCTCCATGAACATTTCCTGGAGATCTCCATAAAGGATTCTTGGGCCAGCACTGAGCATATAAACAGTCTTTTCTGGGGGCAACCCACTGCATAACTGGAGCACTAATGAGGAAGCCCATCCACCCCAGACCTAACCTTTTTTTCCTATTAATATTAAACCAAAAGAGGCTGTAACCCCAGCACTGTGATTTATATTACGTACTCACCAGATGTGCCTTCCCAGCGTCTCACTCAGTCAAGATGTCCTGCATCTGGCTGGGCTGCTCTGGGGTTAAAACCAGCTCCTAGCTTTTGGAAAGAATGGATTCCCCACTTGCCTGCCCCCCCATTCTCCTCCTCCTCTTCCTTGTCCACAGTCCTATCATCACTGAGCCAGGACTCAGATTCTCCTGAGGTGTCCATGCTGCATCTGGGGTCAATGGAGGAGTTGTGCTGAGAATCGCATGCATGTCCTCGTAGAAGCAGCATGTCTTTGGCGACAAGCCAGAATGACTGTTCACCTCCCTCGTTTTTTGGTATGCCTGCCTCTGCTCTGCTGCGTGCCCTTATTGTGCCTCTTCTCCAACATGCCCTGCAATATCTTTTCATAGAAATCTGCTGCAGCCTGAATAGATTCTTCTCCCCCCAGATCAATGAGCTCCAATCCCTAAGGTGTACTCCAGGCTGGAGCGCATTTGGGCCAGGCAGTAGCCATGATCAGTTGTGCTGGGATCTCTCCACTCTGACCAAACAGGAAATGGGAATTAAAAATTTCCTCGGGCTTGACCAGGGGAGGGGCTATAACCTGTGTATATGGCTGCAGAGCAGTGGAGTGAAAAACTCCAGAGCTGTCACTGTGAAGCATTGTGGGACATCAGTAGGAGTGTTGCCAGCAGATCGAGGGATGTGATAATTCCCCTCTATTCGACACTGGTGGGGCCGCGTCTGGAATACTGTATCCAGTTTTGGGCTCCCCACTACAGAAAGGATGTGGACAAATTGGAAAGAGTCCAGCGGAGGGAACGAAAATTATTAGAGAGCTGGGGCACATGATTTATGAGGAGAGACTGAAGGAACTAGGCTTATTTAGTCTACAGAAGAGAAGACTGAGGGGAGATTTGATAGCAACCTTCAACTACTTAAAGGGTTGCTCCAAAGAGGAGGGAGCTAGGCTGTTCTCGATGGTAACAGAGGACAGAACAAGGAGCAATGGTTTCAAATTACAGCTGGGGAGGTCAAGGTTGGATATTAGGAAAAACTTTCTCACTAGGAGAGTGGTGAAGCATTAGAATGGGCTATCTAGGGAGGTGGTAGAATCTCCGTCTTTGGAGATATTTAAGGTCCGGTTAGACAAACCCTGGCTGGGGTGATTTAGTGGGAGTGGTCCTGCTTTTAGCAGGGGGTTGGAGTAGATGACCTCCGCTTTAATTATAGCGATGGCTGAAAGTCAGCATATCTTAACGTCGACAAATATTTCTAGTGCAGACAGAGCGTAAGTCTGTTTCCAGCAAGTTATACCAGTGTAATGGACCTGGCAATGGAGACACGTGTTATGTGCACCTTTGCAGTGTAGACCAGGCTTACGTCAAATGCACTTTCTGTCCTATGCCAAAGGTATGCACTGAGTCTGTCTGGTTCTCTAGGGGCGAGAGCCGCTGCAGGCATTATATGATTGAGATGCAGCCCAATTCACGCTACGTGATCCTGGGGGAAGACCGAGCTCACACCTCGCTCATTGACCTAGTCCACTACCATCAAACCATGGGAATCCAGCCCTTCATGGAGATGCTGACTGTGCCTTGTGAGCAGGTGAGTTTTGGGGACTTCAGCCGTGCCTTTGGACAAAGTGAGGGGGCTCAGATTGTGCCTCCTGAGCTAATGGAGTTGTCCCAGCATTAGAATACCTTTTTGTTCCCATAGGAGGTATCCAGTACTTTACCAACTGGTCGGGCAGCCTGGACCGCTCCTACCTTTAGTTGCTCCGGAGCTCTAGGAGCTATGCCGTTTTCAACTCTTGACCTGTAGGCTGTGTGCAGCCCAGTCAGCACACAGCTGTGGCCCACTGACATCCTTAGCGCTGTACAGGTAGTCTAGATACTGTGTGCACACAGAGTTGCAAATGTGACACAAAGATTAATAGGCTGAGAGCCACTCAGCTAGGCACTGCGACGCAGATTACGGTTTGGGGCAAGGGTTGCTCCCATTACATCCCTAACCATCCCGGGGCAGCTGTAAGAGCCAGGCATGATGGCCTGCCAGCTACCATCCATGTGAGCGACTTTCACAGCTGTATTGCATCCCAATCCCCTCGCTGAGGTTCTGGAAAGAGGCACACTCCTGTAGCTAGGCACTCTGCTCCTGGTCCCTGTCTACTGTCCTTGGGATTCCTGCATCTGGGCATTTTGCTTCTGACTGGTGATTCAGGGACTCCTGCAGCTAGCCGTGGATCTCCTTTCTGAATTTTCCCCATTTTTCCCCCCTCAGAAAGGTGATGGGGACTCAGAGTATGAGGAGCTGAAATTCCCCACATTGGCCCCGTGCCCAACAGATGGGGAGAAGCAGCCTCAAGAGGAACAGGCTGGTCTTCATAGGCCATCTGCTGTCAACCACACCCAGCACGCAGGAGCAGCTGCTGTTCTCAAACACACAAGGTTCAGGTTACCAAAGAAATGCCAAGCGCAGCAGCTAACTCCAGGAAAGGAGGGAGTGGAACTGAGCCAGGAGCAGGTGGAGCTGAGCCCAGGTGAGGCTAGGGTGACCAGACGGGCCATTCCTCGCCTCTACCCCTCCATACGATTGGCGATGTGGGAAATCCAGCAGGTGAGAAGGCTGTAAGATTCTGTCCATCCGCCCCATATCCCTTGGCCACAGAAGCAAACTGTGTTTGTCCAGAATCTCTGTAGGTGAGTTTGCCTGGAGATAAAAGGGGGAAAAAGGCTCTCTACAAGTGGATGGCAGGGTCTCTTCCCTGCTGCAGGTTTTCCAGGCTTCTTATTTTCCATGCCCTGTGGTTATGTGGCTTCTGGATCAAGGCTATATTCATTGGAAGCTACAAGGTTTCAGGCTCCCTTTGCTCCTGGAGAGTAGATGGTGTGGGAGCCTCTGGTCATGACTGGCGCAGGAAGCCCCAATGTGGAGTGGTAGTGGGGGTTGTGTGTGTTGTATATTGGAGGGGGAGGCACTGCCCTTGATCACCTAACACTGTGCCTCTGCTTTATTCTGCAGTTCTCTTCCCACCCCTCAAATGGCTCCAATGCTGAGCTGCAGTTGAAGCCCTAGTATTGAAGGCAGGGGGGCCTACAAGAAGAGTGACATGGTAAGAGCAAGGATTCTGTAGTAGGGCAGGTAATAGACACAGCTTCTCTGGGGAAGTCAGATGAACAGAGGAACCATTCATCTCACTGCACCTGTGGCTGGTTGGAGATTTGGGCGTGGAGGGTAAAGTGGGAGGGCAGCTGCCAGCAGAAGCTATAGGGATTATGAGAGGGCTACACCATAGGGAGATCAAGGGGAAAGCTGCATTTTCATCTTAGGCTTTTATTGTTTCACTGGCACCACCGTGAGCAGAGTGCTTCAAAGATGATAACGGTGTTTTGCCTTGAGGAACTCAGTCTGTTAGATGCTGCAGCATGTAACAGCCAGGAGCTAGGGAGCAGTAGAGAATGAGGGTTATGGCTAGTTAATAGGTGCTCTGCTTTGTTCAGCTGTGTGAACAGCTTGTGGGTTTATCATGGAGTCCAGGATCAGAGTGCCAGTGGGGAGACACTGAGCAGGAAGCATTGAGGGTGCAGCTGGAGCAGTGAGGAGAGTAAGTGAGAAGCAGGGAGCAGAGCTATGCAAATGAGGTAGAAAAGGTGAGGATGTGGGAGGAGAGAGTGGCAAGCAGTGAGGTTTGAGCAAGGGCTGACACAGTCCTAGCAGAAGGAGAGGGAGGATGCTGTAGCTGTAACATGTAGGATGGATTGGAGCGGGTGTAGGGGCGGGTCAGGAGACCACAGAAAAGGAGGTGATCTCTGATCCAAGATGGCCGGGCAGGAAGCCTGTGCCAGGGGTTAGGGGCTGTGGAAGAGTGGCAGGATTGGAGGGAGGTATAGAGAAAAAGTCAGTGCTGGAGAAAAGACACGATTCAGAAAGCAAGGACTTTGAGGGCTTTATGAACAAGGACAGTGAGTGGCTACTGGCTCTCAGATGTTCCCTGATCACCCTTGATCAGCCTCAGTCAGCCTTGTGATCACCCTTCCCCTGTGTGCTTAACGAGAGGCCAGGGCTGACCTAGGCAGAGAAGGCCTTTAAAGCCAGTGGCTGAGCGACCAGGGGAACTTCTCAATTTAGGGCATAGAAATGAGATAGGTTGAGAAGCTAAAATAAGGAAAGAACAAGTTAAAAATTACTTGGACAAGTTAGATGTCTTCAATCACCGGGGCCTGATGATATGCACCCTAGAGTACTTAAGGAGCGGACTCAGGATATAGCTGAGCCATTAGCTATTATCTTTGAAAAATCATGGAAGACGGGTGAGGTCCCAGAGGACTGGAAAAGGGCAAATATAGTGCCCATCTACAAAAAGGGAAATAAGAGCAATCCAAGGAATTATAGACCAGCCAATTTGACCTCTGTACCGGGAAAAATAATGGCTAGTCAGCATGGGTTTGTCAAAAACAAATCATGTCAAACCAACTTAATAGCTTTCTGTGATGTGGTAATGAGCCTTGCGGATCTAGGGGAAACGGAAGATGTGGTGTATCTAGACTTTAGTAAGGCACTTGATACGGTCTCACATCACATTCTCATTAAAAAACTGGGGAGCTACAAACTAGACGGAGCTAGTATAAGATGGGTGAAAAACTGGTTGGGTAACCGCTCCTAAAGAGTAGTTATCAACGGATCACATTCCGGCTGGAAGGACATAACAAGCAGGGTGCCACAGGGATCTGTCCTGGGTCTGGTTTTGGTCAACATTTTTATCAATGACTTAGATGATGGCATAGAGAGCAAACTTATAAAGTTAGTGGATGATACCAAGCTAGGAGGGGTTGCAAGTGCTTTGGAGGCTAGGAGCAGAATTCAAAATTATTTGGACAAACTGGTGAAATGGTCTGAGATAAATAAAATGAAATTCTATGATTCTAAGTGCCAAGCACTCCACTTAAGGTTGAACAACCCATTGCATGCATACAAAATGGGCAATGACTGCCTAGGAAGGAGTACTGCAGAAAGGGATCTGGGTGTAATAGTGGATCACAAGCTAAATATGAGTCAACAGAGTAATGCTGTTGCAAAAAAAAAGCAAATGCCATTCTGGGGTGTATTAATAGGAGTATTGTGAGTAAGACATGAGAAGTGATTCTTCCACTCTACTCTGCACTGATTAGGCCTCAACTTGAGTACTGTGTCCAGTTTTGGGCGCCTCGTTTCAAAGAGGATGTGGAGAAACCGGAAAAAGTCCAGAGAAGGGCAACAAAAATTATTAGAGGACTGGAACATTTGACCTATGAGGGAAGATTGAAAAATCTGGGTTTGTTTAGTCTAGAAAAAAGGAGACTGAGAGGGGATATAACAGTTTTCAGATACCTAAAAGGTAGTTATGAAGAAGGAGAAAAATTATTCTCCTTAATCACAGATGATAGGACAAGAAGCAACGGGCTTAAATTACAGCAAGGGAGGTTCAGCCTAGACATTAGGAAAAATTCCTAACTGTCAGGGTGATTAAACACTGGAATAAGTTGCCTCAGCAGGTTGTGGAATTTCCTACATTGGAGGTTTTTAAGAGCAGGTCAGACAAACACCTGTCAGGGATGATTTAATGGGGGTACTTGGTCCTGCCATGAGTTCAGGGAACTGGACTCGACTGTCATGGTCCCTTCCAGTTTCTATGATTCTATGTGTGAAGCTGAAATCCAGGGATTCTGAGAATTTTGGGAGCTGGAGACTGAGGGTAAGGCAAAATTACCTGCAGCTCAGGCCAATGTTTGCTTCCTCCATACAGGCAGAGCTGGTTGTCGAGGTGGTGGGGAGGGAGGAAGGAAGGGACGGAGTCCTCTCTGCCTGAGTGTCAGCCTATGACCCTACCTAGGAGATTCATAGAGTGTAAAGCAGAAGGGATTTATTAGATGATCTAGGCTGACTTCCTGGATAGAAGAGGTCAGATAGAAGAGCTACTCCTGTATTGCGCCCAATAACTTCTGTTTAACTGATGCATCTCTAATGTACAGGAAGTGGGTTAGAGCCACGCCCAACCTGGCTGGTCAGAGCCAATGGAGTTGTGTTGATGTCACCGTTGTGAATCACTGACAGCCATCTCCTAAGAGAGGGCAGAGAGCTGGCTTCTCTCAGCAAGTTAGACCTTGCTGCAGAAACCGTCCCTTGACATAGATAGTCTGCGCCAATTGTCTGGCCAGTTGCCCTGTCCCAAATCTCCCCTATTGGGCTAGATTGGTAGGGAGGTTGTGAGAAAGCATCTCCAACATCTGGGTTTTTCAGGTCTCTGACTCCCTTCAGGTTGGCATCGACTTGTGATGGATGAGGGTCAGGTGCCCATGCTCATTCTGTCTGCTGCCTGTGACACAGCTGACCATAATGTCTTGCTGCTCTGTCTGCAGCTCCTAGCAGGAGTTGCCAGTGTGTTCAAGAGGCTCTGCTCCCTTCTTTTGAGAGATTGTAGAGATTAGTGTTGGACACTTACTTGTCTGCCCCAAGGCAGGGAGCCTGTTTGTCACCCTGTGACATATCAGGGTATAAGCCATACTGAGTAGCCGTTCTGAAACCTGGGGTGCCTTTTACAATGCCTTGTTGCTCTAGTCTCCAGCCTGAATTTTGCACATATTGCCTCTAGCACAAAGGTCACGCCCAGCTATGTCTGCATGTACTGTTGCCAGCCAGCCAGCCAACCAGACCTTAGTTCCTAACAGCCTTAGAGTCACCACAGGGTGACTCCAATGCACTCCCAGTTCCAGATTTCCCCCCAGAAACATATGTCCTGCATTTCCCTGCCCTCTCCTGGATGTTACCACTATATTCAGTCTGTTATTCCTTTAAGGGAATAATATTTATACACACAACTTGTCTGTGTAACTCCATATGGGCTAACACTTCAACTTGAGCACACTGGATTAGAGAAAACAAGTTTATTAACTACAGAGAGAGCTTTTAAATGAGTACAAGTAATAAGGCATGAAAGTCAGAAATGATTTCAGGAAAATAAAGAAAAAATGCTTACAGATGCCTAACTTAACAAACTATATTAGATTCAAAGCAAAGTTTTCTCACCACATGTTTTCAGTGGTTTTACTGACCATACTCTAGGTCAGGACCCCTCCTCCTGTCCAACGGCTGCTTCCTCTAGCTCTTCAAGTGCAGAGAATGTGATGGGCAGAGAGATAGAGAGGGATGCTTTGGGGTGTTTGTGTCTCCTTTTTATAGTTTCAGTCCTCCTCTTGAAAAACATTCACAGGTGATAACCAGGAGCCAAAGAGTCTATGTGGAAGGATATACCCTGCTGGATTTTTCACCTCTTTGTAGCTCCTTTGTCTTCCCTTCCTGCTTCATGACTCTCCTTATACTGCTTAAAGGCATATTGAACAGAGCACACGTTCCTTTGTTTAGGACAGATCTGTTTGCCAGCTTCTGTTTGGGCAGGTTATAAAGCTTAGATCATGTTATTAACTCTGATCAGGAGAATCTTATAACTTCCCATACAGTGTGACTGCACACATTTTAGCAGGGCAGTACTGACCAGCAACTTGAGTTTTCAAATAATACTTTGAGACATACAAAGGTTATTACAATAGTCTGTAGAGTGTGAATACAAGGGTGTATTCTGTCACATAACCCTATTGCTCAATGTGTATATGGGATCATCTGGGATAGGTGAGGAAGTGTACATCATAGTGTCCTCAGGCTGAGGACACCCAAGTCTGTATTCCCATTTCTCCCAGCATCGGCTGTAGGGGAGTGATTTATCTAGTGTCTGCAGGAGACTTAGGTTATAGACAAGGGCAGCTGTCAGCAACTCAGCACAGAGGAGACTCAAATAAGAAGAAGGAAGTCAGAAGGAGTGGTAAAGATTATGCTGGTTCCTTGATGAATGGGATCCCTCCATCACTTCTTAGGCTTGTAACCTGGGGCCTGTTCAGATTCCCAGTTGCTCTGGATTTCTAGCTGGCAGCAGTATTTGAGCACTTGAGTATCTGAGGAAATTGCATCTGATTCTTTTGGGATACAGAGATCTCTCTGGGTCTTTGTGATATCAAGGGTGGATCACTGCCATGGCTCTACATGGAATTGCACCTTCCAAACCTCCAAAACCTGCAGTGTAGTTTTCCCTACACTTGTGCACCAAGACCTGCAATGGCCCCACTTGCCCTCCACGGACAGGTTTCAATAGCTTAGGTCTCAAACTGCACCTCTCTCCCCATGGACACTGCAGCAGCTGACATAGCTAAATAAGAGGGGGGATCAGGGTGGGGAGTGGATCCTGGATTTCATAACATTCCCTCTGTCCCCCAAACCTTGTCTGACTTGATGGTGTTCAGTACATGGTTGAAGACCTGTCCATTCTCCTTGGTCTTCTTTGTGTGTATGGGGCAGTGGAGACCTGCTGGCAGCTGAGAAGGGCTCTTCAGGAGTTCTTGTGAAGATCTGAGTTCTTTTGATGACCAAACATTGCCGTACTTTGTGTCTTACATGTGTAGTCAGATGTACTTGAAACGCAACTATCACGCAATCTGCATTGCGAGTGCTTCGCAGACCTTTGCTAGCTCAGTATGAGAATTGCAGAGCCTGCCCTGCCTTCACCTTCCTTCCCTTTATTCTCCCCTGAGACTCATTTTCCTGCCTCTCTTACAGACAAACCTGGCTCAGGCCCTGAACACCTCTGGTGCCTGCAGGGCCCTGCATCATCTGGGGTGATGGCAGTCTTTTCCACACGCACGGGGCTGGCTCTGTATTCTATGGACAAGACACTGGAAGAGAATTTTCTGCCACTTACTGTCATGTTCTGCCACTGGGGAAGTGCTGTGCGGATCAGTCTCTAGTACTGGTGGGAGGAGGTGATGGCTTGAGACATGGCCAAGAGCTGAGATCATTGTGCAAGTCTGCATGGAAATCTTGGTGGTAATTTTTTAGAGAATAAATGCCCTGGACTTTAGTTAATCAGTCTGATCACTCAGGCCTTTAGCTCACAATTAGATGCTGATTTTCAATCTGTGCCGTTTAGAGTTTTCTCTGTGCTTTGGCGAGATCACTGTGGCTCTTGGACCCATCGCTTTGGCAGGCTATGAATGTCTTGTGCTGAGGATAGGAAATAAAACTGATTTGTTTTTTGCCTTTCTAGCATCAAAACCAGTACTGAGATTCTCACAGAAACAGGAAGACACAGCTGCCAGATAGAGCAGCTCCCTTCCCTGAGCCAAAGCCCTCACCTGGCTACTCCCCCATCTCTAAGCTGGGTTTTAGCCCAGAACACAAACAGGGCTGCATTAACTGGCCCAGGGGCCCCAGGCTGCCCCCCACCACAGGGACCCCCATCCTGGGGCCCACGCCCCCACCGCGGAGGCCCCAGCCTGGGGCCCACCCTGCCTCACCCCCTAACCCCTGTTGCTGGGGGGGCCCTGGCCTGAGTGCACTCCCTCCCACCCCCGCTCCTGTAAATCTGCTGGGCAGGATCATGGGATGCCGGGTGGCATGTGGAGCAAAAGGGCCCGAAGCAGCCCCCCAGAGCCACAGACCCGGGAGAGCTGCACCACTTGGAGCGCAGGCAGCACCAGCTGGCCCCGCCTCCCTGAGTGGAGCGAGTAGGCTCTGGCCCACTCTGCCCCCGGGAGCGGACCAGCTGGCCAGGGATGGGATGGGAGCCAGATCCCACTCCTCTGGCTCCAGGGCCAACCTTTCCCTCCCCAGTGTCGGCCGGGCAGGAGCGCAGTGTCTGCCTTCCTGCCTGGCCGGTGCTGAGTGGAGGTTTTCAGATTTTCATAGGGGTTTTAGGGGCTCGAACCCAGGGCCCCCTTTTTGCCAGGGCTTAAGACCCTAAAGCACCTTTGATAATCAGCCCTGAAGACAGACATGGAAGGACATTTTCCTGTCCTGTCCCCCATGCTGTGGTCTCCGTGGAATAGTAGCACTAAGTCTCCAGGCTGTCCAGAGTGTCCCCTGACCTGTGGCACAGAGCAGCTGGTGTTGCATTGAGGCAGCTCATTCATTTGCCATTTTCTGTCATTTAACACATTGAACCTAAGAAGACATTTTGGAACAGCTTCTCTGATGTTAGGTGAAGACTATGACATCTGTGTTCCTATTGTCTGCAGCCTTTTCTCTGAGTCCTGAGGTGCGGTTATGGTACTGTTCAAGAATTTGGTTTGTGGGCAAGGAAATGGGTAGTGATTGGTAACGGGGCAGAAGTGATATTCACAGGCAATTATACCACTACAGTACCCAGCTGCCCTAGAAGCCGTGAAGAGAAGGAGAGGAGAACATAGACGGCTGCACTTGTGTTATGAATCATGCCTCTATCTTTGTGTAGGCACCACGTTTGGTTCTTGAAATCTTATCCTCCTTTGGTGTCCATTACTTTGTCCTTTCCTTATTCTTCTCCGAAGTCTCTAATTGCTCCTCCAGCATGTTTTTCAGAAGATCTTCTTCAGGCTCCATTCAGCTTTTTCTAGTGGTTCCACTAACCTTAGTCCCTGGTCCCTTTTGCTTCTTCCTCTTCATTTTGTCTGAGAGAAATCTCCTCTGCAAACACATACCTCAACTACAGTCTCTTTGCTAGCATCTCATGTATTTACCTCTCTACTCCAGGCATGTCTCCTTTTTTTCCCCCCAAACTGCAGTCTCAGCATGTTTCTATGACATCTCTTCATGGATGTCTAGCCATCCACTAAAGTTCAACGAGCCTAAAACAGAGCTCCTAATCTTCACTGCCACCCTCCCCACAGCCAAAAGTGTCCCACTACCTCCTTTTTTGATTCCTGTGGACAACACTATCATGCTGCCTTGCCATTCCGGCCTGTAACCTGGGTGTCATCCATGATTTGGATCCCGCTTGAGGTCCTTACATGTTTAAATCTTGCCAAATGTTTCTGTGTAAAATCTCTTAAGAGAGTGGTTTTCAAACTTTTTTCCTCAGGACTCAGTTTAAAAAAAACATTTATGCTCAGAAACCAAAAATTACTTCTTTCTGCAGTGCATTCCAATTTTTTGGTGATAACAGCAGGGGGCACCACAACCCAGTACCTGAGGGTCTGGAACCCAGTACTGGGTCCCAATTCATGGTTTGAGAGAAACTGCAGAATTGGAATTTATATGTAAATTTGATTCCATTGCCTCAGGGTTAAAAAGGGACTATGGATTTTATTCTCATTACAACAGGTGATTTGACCTCACCTTCCTCTACGTGCTGTTCCCCAGTGTTTGAATCCCAGCACCTGTTCTGATTTGCTGACCTGATCCTGTGTCATACATTTCTTTGAATTTAATTTCCTCCTAGTCTGTAAATTCCCCATCTTCAAAGTGTCCGACAAAGTGGGATTTTCTCTCACAAAAGCTCACGCGATAAATAAATCTGTTAGTCTTTAAAAGTGCCACAGGACTCCTGGTTTGTTTTGCTGACCCAGACTAACACGGCTCCCCCTTTGGAACTGGGGTTATTGGTTCATCACAAGATGAGAATAAGCCACCAATGTGATGCTTGCCCTGAAAAAAGCTAATGTATTCCTTGAATGTATCAGGTGAAGTATTTCTAGTAGAGAGAGGGAGGCGTTAGTACCGTTCTATAAGGTTTTGGTGAGATCTCATCTGGAGTAGTGTGTGCAATTCTGGCCACCCATGTTCCAGACAAACTGGAACAGGTGCAGAGAAGGGCTTCTAGGATGATCCAGGGAATGGAGAACCTGCCTAATGAGAGGAGACTCAGTGAGCTTGGTTTATTTTAGCCGAACCAAAAGCAGGCTGAGGGGAGATATGATCTCTCTCTATAAATACATCAGAGGGATAAATACCAGGGAGGGAGAGGAATTATTTAAGTTCAGCGCCAGTGTGGACACAAGAACTAATGGCTATAAACTGGCCATCAGGCAAGGACCTCGCTGCCTTAGGGCGCAGGGAGCATGAGCCCCCGGTATGCCCAGCGGTGCCCTGAGTCCCACCCAGAGGCTGAAGCCGCAGGGCCATTTTAAATTTCCCGCCCTGCTTCTCTCCCAGACACCTGAGCTTAAGTGGAGCTGGGTGAGAAAAGTAAACAGCCGCTGGGCTCCCCAGTGCTGTGGTGGGCCAGGGGGCCTCAGGAGCTGGACATGGATGGGAGTGGGGTAAGGAAAAGAAAAGGGCTTAGGGCTGGGGTGTGCACAGCGAGCGGGGGGAAGGTTAGTGGGGGGATGCACTGTGGGGGGCAGGGTCTGTGTGCCCAGAATGTTCTTTGGGGGGCAGCAACTCCCCTGCCATCAGGAAGTTTAGACTTCAAATTAGTCACAGGTTCTATCCACTAAAGGAGTGAAGTGCTGGAATAGCCTTCCAAGGAGAGCTGTGGGGGCAAGAAACCTAGCTGGTTTCAAAACTGAGCTTGAGAAATAGATGGAGGGGATGGTCTGATGGGCAGCCTGGTTTGACACCACTGATCTTTGGCTCCTGGTGGCAGATCTGCTGATGGGACAATTGATGGGATGGGTTGGCATCCCACGGCCCCGGAGCTGCAGGGGCTCTTTAACAGACGCCTTGTGGCTCTGGAGAGACAGACCAGCAGGGGGGCACCTGGCCGGCCACGCTGCAGCCCCTAGCACTGGGGAGGGGGGCACCCGGCTGGCTGGGGATGGAGACCGCGCTGTCCTCCCTCTGTGCCGCTCTGCTCTCAACGCAGAGCGCCTGCCTCTCGCCGGCCGCCCCTCCCCAGGGGCCAAACAATGCTGAGCGGGGTCCGCAGCTGCTTGGCACGGCCACTCTCTGCCCCTGGGGAAGGTCAGCTGGCCAGGGGTAGGAAGGGGCAGCCAGAGACAGAGGCCGCACTGCCCTCCCTCTGCTGCTTAAGCAGAGCGGCGTCCCCGCCTGCCCCTCCCCAGGGGCGGAGAGCGGCCACACGGAGCTGCTGTTTTTGGTGGCAGGGCCCGCAGGGCCCCGCTCAGCATTGTTCAGGCCGCCTCGCCCCGGCCCTGGATTGACCCCTTTGGGCTCAGGGGGACAGGGTCGAAGCGGCTGAACAACACTGAGTGGGGCCCTGCTGCCAAAAGCTGCAGCTCCATGTGGCCGCTCTCCACCCTGGCCCATGTGTGGGAAGGCAGGGGTGGCGCCCGCAGCCGCGGCCAGGCTGGGGGAGTTTTCAAATCTCCCGCCCCTGCCTTCCCACCACAGGGGCCAGAGGTGGCTGGGCGGCTGCACTGCGGCCCCTGGCGCTGTGGGGGGAAACGGGCGGCTGGGACCAGACACCACCCACCCTTCGCTCTGCTGCCCATGCAGAGCAGCGGTCCCAGCTGCCCCTGCCAGCCACCCCTCCCCAGGGGTTGGAGAGCAGCCAGCGTGGGGCCGCTGCTTTTGGCACCAGGGCCTGGAGCAGGCCATTGGGCGGAGTTTGGGCCACTTGGCCCCCAGACCTCCCAGCGTGGCCCATTCAGCTCCAGGGTCGGGAGCAGCCTGGCCAGGGAAGGGAAAGGGGCCTGGGTTAGGGATGGGAGCCGACAGGGAAAGGGCACCGAGGGATCGGGCGACAGGAGTCGGCAGGCAGGTCGGAGCCGGCGGGCGGTGGGGAAGGGTCCCAGGGAGGATAGGGGAGCTGGCAGGGAAGGCCCTGGGAATCAGAGGGCA
>ML688410.1:28222-46386 GCA_007922175.1 Pelusios castaneus
GCTGGCAGGTGGGGAAGGCGCCCAGGGGTTGGGGACTCCTGGGAGCCGGCGGGCAGCAGGGAAGGGTTTCGATGGGAGACCTTAACACTGACGGTGTTTTGGAAGAGGTAAGGTGGTAGACTGCCTTTGGACCATGGAGGGAGAGGGGCTGCAGCTGGGCAAGGAGAGAGGGGGGGATTCAGCTATGCTGGGGGGGTAGGGGCAACAGTAGGGCTGGGGGAGGGGAGGGGCGGAGTGGCACATCTATATGCGGCTCTCAGAATATTTGTTTATGGGGGGAACGAGGTGGGGGGGAAATGGCTCTTCTCTTTTAGGTTGCCGACCCCTGGGATGGGGTCTGGGTTATTACAGAGAATTCTTTCTTGGGTGTCTGGCTGGTGACGGTCACCCACATGCTCAGTTTAGCTGCTCACCATATTGGGGTCAGAAAGGAATTTTCTCCCAGGGCAGATTGACAAAGGCTCTGGGGGTTTTTTCGCCTTCCTTTGTAGCATGGGGCATGACTCGATTGCTGATGAATTCTCTATACCTTAAAGTCTTTAAATCATGATTTGAAGGCTGTGGTTACAAGAATAGGTGGGTGGGGTTCTGTGGCCTGCATTGTGCAGGAGATCAGAATAGTCAGACTGGTCCCATCTGACCTTGGAGTCCAGGAGTCTTTGTTCTATTCCAGTCTCATCACTGCGGTATCTTCACACCTGCTAGAGGATGCTCAACAAGAGGACTAGCATTTGAGTCCTGGGTGATTTTTTTCTTCACCCTTTCTCTTGCCAAGGGGAAAATTCTGAGGTGCTTGGATTTAAATTTCGTATTTATTTTATGGCTGTGGGGTTGTCTGTTATTGAAGGGTATATCTTGAGTTGGGGGCTTGGTTCTTCGCCCTCAGCCCATGTTGAGTGGAGCAGGGGCTGTCCGGTCCATGCCTGCAGAGAAGGGCATTGGGTCTGAAGAGATGGGTGTCAGGTCCAGGCCTGGATGGTTCTTGAAACAGAGGCCAAGGCAGGGGCTAGGTTGGAAAGTTTGATCCTTCTTTCTGCATACCCAGCTAGCAGGGGTTGAGCAATATGTCTCATTCTGATTTGCTGTTCTCATTGAGGACGGAGGAGGAGGCCAATATCTTACGATTTCTTTGGAAATATCATCTGAGAGGCAATATTCAGGCCAGTTGGAAACATGACTGCTTGGATCTGCCCATCCCCTCTCCTGAGACAACTCTATGTGATTTATCTTTCTGGTGTGTGTTTTCTCCCAGTTCTGTATCATCTGCTAATTCCATTAACATCTTGTTTAACCCCTACTTGGAGGTCATCAGTAACCCTCAGCCCTCTGGAGCCCATCAGACAGCCTGCAACTCAATTCTTGCCCTTTTAGCTTGACCTTTTGGCTAGGGTTGTTCAGCCAATTTTCTGCCCATATGACCCTCTCAGAGCCAAGGCAGATGGAATTAATTCTGAGCGGGAATCAATGAGAGACTCTATAAAGGGCTTTATTAACTCCAAATCCATGTTTATGACTGTGATGCTAGAAAACCAGGTGCCAGCTCAAGCAGAGGTTCCCAGGCATCACATGAATGCTGAGAAGTACATGGTTGGAATCAGCCAAGCGTATCTGTGTGTTAGTCTTGGTAAAATAGGTGTTAGAGGTATAAAAAAGTGCTCAGGGTTTAAGCTTGTATTAACCGCTTGTGAATTGCTGCATGTGTTAATCTTATTTATAACCTCTGTGTAAGGGAATATTTGAGCATTTTCACTATTAGCCCCTGAGACTATGTAAATCACCAGACAGGAGAGAGGCATCAAGGAGTGTGAAGTGTTAGTATCCAACTGAAGTTGTCCTGCCAGACGAAGAAGGCCCATCGACACCAGACCCAGAGAGACAGTTGTGCAACATTAAAGAAGAAAAAAGACAGTGATACTTGCTCTTCGCTTCTCCCCCACAAACCTGCTGATGGAGACATGCAAGTGAATTCCTCCCATTAGCTAAGTTTGCAACTAGAAGCAGAAGTGAGGAAAGGCCAAATACCCCCATGAAGAAGGAACTCTATTTTTATGCTGCCTGTACTCGGAGAGGGAATGATTACTAAGCATAAAATATCCCCAGTTCTTAGCCTGGGTTACCCTAAAAGGCATATAGAATTTGTTTATCACAGAAGTGTCCATTAGTTTTTGAAACTTAAGATTCGAACTCATTTCTATGTATCTATGTTCACCGTAACATTGTAAATCATTCTTATTTCCTTTTCCTACTAATAAAGCTTTAGATGGTTTATTATCACCCACTCATCCACCAATGTGATTTATGCCATCATGTGCCGGAAATGCCCCTCTGCCTTATACATTGGACAAACAGGACAGTCTCTGCACCAAGGAATAAATGGACACAAATCTGACATCAGAAATCGCAACACTCAAAGCCAATAGGGGAACACTTCAATCTCCCTGCTCACTCCACTGACGACTTGCTAGTAGCTGTGTTGAAACAGATGAATAACAAATCACAGCTTCAAAGAGAAACTGCAGAACTGGAATTTATATGCAAATTCAGCTCAGTTGCCTTAGGGTTAAACAGGGACTATGGATTTTTCTCTCATTACATCTGGTGATTTGACCTCACCTTCCTCTATGTGCTGTTCCCCAGGGTTTGAATCCTAACATGTAGTTTGATTTGCTGTTACAGCCTGACCTGATCCTATGCCATACACTTCCCAACGTGTCTGATGAAGTGAGACTTTCTCCCACAAAAGTTCATGCGATAAATAAATCTGTTAGTCTTTAAAAGTGCCACAGGACTCTGTTGTTTTTTTATAGGTCTCAAAGACAGCTTAACAATCACACTTGCTCCCCTTTCCCTCCAGGTGCTAATATGGGGATTCTACTGAAAAGGCTATAAAGTTTGTCTTGCATAAATTGTTCCCTGCAAACTCCCAGTACTAATTATTGCTCTTCAAGTCCATTTTCATAGTCATAGGACTGAAAGGGTCCTCGAGAGGTCACCTAGTTCAATCCACTGCACTTATGGCAAAAACAAGCATTATTCAGACCAGCGGTTCTTAGCCACTGCCTCGGGGCACATTACTGTGTCACCACACAGCGGTAAGTGTGTTGCAGAGAGCCGGGGAAATAGCTGGATTTGATCTGAGGGGGTGGGCTGATGTGTCCTGTAGGGTCATGATATGCCACCAACTGTGTTGCAGCCTGCGAAAGGTTGAGGCCCACTTATTTAGACCATCCCTAACAGATGTCTAACCAACCTGCTCTTAAAAGTCTCCAATGATGGAGATTCCACAACCTGCCTAGGCAACTTATTCCAGTGCTTAACAACCGCAACAGTTAGGATTTGTTTCCGAATGTCCAATCTAAATCACCCTTGCTGCTGTTTAAGACCATTGTCTCCAGTCTTATCCTCAGAGATTAACGAGAACAATTTTTCTCCTTCGTTCTTCAACAACTTTTTATGTATTTAAAATCTGTTATCATGTCCTTCCTCAGTCTTCTCTTTTTCATACTAAACTGACCCAGTTCTTTTCTATCTTCCCTCAAAGGTCATGTTTTCTAGACTTTTAATAATTTTTGTTGCTTTTCTCTGGACTTTCTCCAGTTGGCCACATCTTTCCTGAAATGTGGCACCAGAATGGGATCGAATACTCCAGTTGAGGACTCTAGATTATTATAGTCTCTAGGTTGTAGTTATTACAATACCAACCAGAGGCCTCAGTCAGGGATTGGGACCCCACTGTGCATTGCAAAAAGACGGTCCCTACCCACAAGACCTTACAATCTAACTTTGAGATAAGAGGCAATGTGTTCAGTACAACAAAGAGGGAACCCACAGAAACAGCAGGAAAATTACGCTTACCATGGGAATCTGCAATTGCAGTACACCAGCTGCCTCGCCATGTGATTTTTTGGCTCTTTATTTTCACCTAATATATATTTTTCTAGATGTTTTGCAGATTTTTCTTTTAACATTTTTTTCTCTTCTTGTGTGTAGAAGATCAGACTTTGGCAAGAAGTCAGACTTTCTGGGTGAGTGATATAATGGCCAGAATTGTTCTGAAGATCAGTACCACTGTCCTTTTTCCTGCCTTCAGATAGCATGATGCAAAACTCCCACAGAGCTATCGCTTCTCTGCACAGCCAGGGTGAGCGGGCCCCGCCTTATTTGTTTATATTTGTTTATCCATTTTCACCGCCACCACCTTGCCCTCTAGGTGCCATTGGAATGCTCTGCAGGCCAGGAACACAGCCCTCATCTCCTTTATGTTGTTGTGGGCTAATAGTTCTTCTTGTTCCACCTGCCCTGCATCCTTAGGTGGCCCATGTGCGCACCCCAGCCCTGGTCTGAAGCGTCAGTGACTAGACATACTTCTGGTTGTGGAGGGTGGATGCGTACCCCTCACATGCCCACTATGGGTCCCTCCAACAGCTGAGGTCATGCAGCAGGTGAGGGAGAATCAATAGCACCATCTCCAGGCTGTCCCATGTCGGGCGATATCTCGATGCTAGTGTAACCCATATGCCTAAAAAAGGCTATCTCTTTAAGAGACCTGTTGAGGGTGGGTTACTATTGCTGGGCAGATTAGCTACCCACAACTAGAAACTACTGGAAGCAGGGACTGGTAGCATTTTTGAGCATGCTCCACAGGGTGCCCGGCTGGTGTGATGTGATGTTGTCAGTCAGATGACATGGGAGTAGCAGTCTATGCAGACAGCAGGCAGGAGCTGCTTTGAGATGAGCCCATGTGCTCAATTTTCAGGAGAGGCTGAGCCAGGAGTGAACAAGATGTTTTCTCCCTCTAATGGAGTCATTTGCAACAGACCTTGCAGACATGCATATGGGACTGAGGGCTGGTTGCAAAGGAGAAGGAAAAGCCTGCATGGAATGCTACAGAGGATCCCAGCAAAGGAAGAAGAGGACAGCTATTTCTTGCCACTCAAGCCTCTGCACTGGAACAGAGACTGTAGCTGAGAGTTGGGTGAACTCCACCTGGACTTTGGGACTCTTGGGTATCTTTCCTGCGGGGTTTGTGTAGGGATTGTTCTTGGTTAATTGTATTTTGTTTTCTTAGGATAAGGTTTATTTAGTTAGTAGTTAATAAAGTTCATTGTTATGTTCGTTTTTAGTAGTATTTTAATGTGGGGTGGTAACGCTGAGCAATCTTTGCTGTGAGTCCCATACAGATTAGATCCTGGGTCTCCAGCTGCTTTCTCCATAGGGATTGGGATTGATTTCTGTGAGGCACTGGAGAAGGGCAATTGAATGAATTTTAGCCCACCCGAAGGTTACACCAGCCACATCTGCAGGGCGTGAAGCCTTAGCTTGGTGTAATGTAGCACCTTGAGGCACATCCCTACAGTTGTGTGTGGGCACAGCTCCCATCCTTCTATCAAGGATCTGATTGTTGGAAACCGTGGGTTTGGTAGCATCGCTCTTTCATTTGCTGAGTCGAGGATTGCCCCGATTAATTCTATCCTTTAGGTCAGGGTTAGAGTGGATTTTGCCTCATTGACTACTAGGCCGAGCTGTTTGAATATACCCCTCACTATTTGAATGTGGTCCTGCACTTGTTCCCTCGAACAGCCCTTCAGCAGCCAGTCGTCTAGGTAGTGAAACACTTCGATTCACACTGACGGAGATGGGCAGCCACCAACACCGGGCACTTGGTGAACACTCGCGGAGCTGCAGAGAGGCCAAAGGGCAGGACCGTGAATTGGAAGTGTTAATGGCCCACAGTGAATCTTAGGAACTTCCTGTGCCTTGGTACAATGGCACTGTGAAAATATGCATCCCTGAGGTCGAGGGTGGCGTACCAATCTCCCGGGTCCAGGGAGGGGACGATAGAGTTCAGCGAGACCATACGGAAACAGATACGCCTCATGAACTGATTGAGCTTTCTCAGGTCCAGAATGGATGGAGGCTTCCATTTGGTTTTGGGATAAGGAAGTAGTAGGAGTAAAATCCTTTGCCCCTGAACTCATGTGGAACCCTCTCCACCGCTCCCACTTCTAGCAATGCTTGTATCTCTTGCAGAGGCATCTGTTCATGAGATGGTCCCTGAAGAGGGACAGGGAGGGGAGGAGGGAGGGATCGAGGAGAGCTGGAGAGAGTAGCCCGACCAGATCGTACATAAGACCCAAAGGTCTGAGGTCACTCTGCACCATGCCGGGTAGAAACAGGAAAGGCAGTTGGAAAATGGGCTGTTTTGGATCCAGGTTCTTGATTTGTGCTCCCTCCTCGAGTGTACCTTCAAAATTGTTTCTTAGGGCCAGTTGACCTGTGAGGATGGTCCCGTGAGCAGCCTGATGAGTGGCCTGATCTTCAGTTGCCCCGATTGCCAGGGCCATCCCGAGGGGGGAGCGGGGCCTGGGGCCAATTGGCCTGGGGGGGCCTCCCCCACCCTGGAGGGGAGAAGGGCGGATTGGGTTGGCCCGCTCTGCAGCCAAGGCCCCGCCACCAGCGGGAGCCGGTCCTGCTGGGACCTGGCCCTGGGGGAGCTGGCTGGGGACCCCAGCAGCCCCCCACCTCACCCCCTGGGCGGAGCAGCAGGCCCAGGGGCAGGCTCCCGGCAGTGGTGCGGCCTCGGGTCCCTGGAGCCAGCCCCAGCTGGGACCCCAGGCTGCTGGTGCGGGGCCGGAGAGCGGGCCCTGAGGCTGCCGTCGGGATCGGGCCAGCTGAGGCCCCACCACTGGCCGGGGCCAGCCGGCCGAGAGGCTGGGCCCGGCTTAACTGCCCTGCCCCTGGGCTGGCCTGCTCCACCCTGGGGGCGAGGCGGGCTGGCCCAGGGCCGGAGGCTGGGGGAAGCCTCCTGCCTTACTCTGCCCCTCTATCTTTGGCTCGCTGCCGAAGGAAGGGCAAAGCGTGGCCGTGGGGGGAGCGGGACAGTGCGGGGCCCACATATAACCGCGGGGCCCGGGGCAATGGCCCCGTTCGCCCCCCCAAAGGACGGCCCTGCCAATTGCCTCTCCTACCATCGTCCCAGCTGTCGTGAGTGACAACTTATTACGGGAAGAGGGAACACAGTCAAATCTTGCCAACTCTTTCTACAACACATCTCTAATATGTGGCTCCTGGAATGAGATTCAGCTGTGCTCCCTTGTCCTGCAAAAGGTTTCCTTTGTGTTCTGCACAGACACAATGCCAGCAAAAGGGAAAGTACTGCTTATTAGGGGAGCCTAGGGGAGAAATTAGTTTGCTGAGGTTTCTGGGCAGGACCTGGGACTGAATGTTAAGAGGAATCATGCCCTTGCTGCTCTGGCAGAAGGGCTACGTTGACAAATGTGGAGACGGTTGAGAAAAGAGCTATAAGAAGTGTTTGAGGGGTGCTAGTCTGGACAGGGGTGTGATTTCTAAAGCACACTAATATTTTGTGCATTTATTGGTCCATGCGGACCCTGCTGCTGTGCACTAAAGGTTCCTTAGTGCTGCCTGAAATGTTAAATGCACAAAGGTGCTTTAATGGACACCAGCAGGGTCCACATGGATCACTTAATACACAGCAGTGCGCTTGTGGGTGTTTCTGTCCATCCTGGCATTGAGATTGAAGAGCGTGGAGCCACTTCTGAATGTAATGAGTCATTGAAGGGAGGCCAGTCTCGGTGCCACGATGCTCAGGATTTGATGCTGGTGGCATGTGTGAAATGCCGCAGTCCCCTCTGTTTGCCTGTGGAAGTCCATACAGCAATACAGGCAGTCCACAGATTTGATAGAGCCTGGACTTTGTCTCGCAGTAAAGACTTTTTTGTTCCATAAGCGAGACTTGGATTTCTTGGCAAGACCTATTTGCAAAGAACATCCAGTTTTCTGGAATTGTTTGAACTACAGAGTTCTGTAATCTAGTGGAGAAAGGCATATTAAGAACCAATGGCAGAAGCTGAAACCAAATGAGGCACACACTTTTATCAGTGAGGGTGATTTAACCTCTCATGGGGCCCCTCAGCCCCACTACGGGGCTCCCAGCTTAGCTGCCCCATCACAGGCGCTGGGCCCTTGCCCCCCGTGATGGGAAGGGAGGGGAGAGGAGGGCTGGGCCCTAAGGCACTCCTGCCCCAGCCCCGCTCCAGCCAGTCTGCTGGAGGAGCAGGATTGTGGCTGACACGCAGGCCCTGGAGAGCTGTGTACCAGGCCACCCTGGGGGGGGACCAGCCGGCCCAGGGACAGTGTGGAGCATAGAGCCCCACCCCCCCAGGCCTGCCCCTCTCTACACAGCACTGGGTAGGGTCTCCGGATTATTGGAGCGGTTTTAGGGGCTGGAGCCGGGGCCCCCTTTTTGCTGGGGCCAGGGGCTTAAGCCCCTAAAGCCCCATTTGATAACCCGGCCCTGCTTACACTCTATGAATTTAAGCTCCAAATATCTTCTTGGTCTGTGGTTTTCAAACCATGTGTCGGGATCCACTACTGGGTCGCGGTGCACCCTGCTGCTGCCGCCAGACTGGAATGCCGTCCTCAAAGACATATCGTTGGGTCACGGGCATAAATGTTTTTAACTGTGTCCTGAGGAAAATGTTTGAAAACCACTGCTCTTGACTGCTCTGCCATACTGTCCACTCCCCCCCACCCAGCCCTCCGCCACCTCCTAATTCCTGAATTCTCCTTCGAGAGTGTCCCTGTGGGTGATGGGACGTCCTTGCGTCACAGTCTGGAGATCTTTGAAGCAGGGCTCCTTGGGGCCGTGCGTGCAGCACAGCCATCCTGCACCAAGTTTTGGTGCCTTTTTGGAGTGCACGTGGCCGCAAGTGCCTCAGTTCCTTCTTACTCATCCGCAGTTGCAGTCAGAGCTAACAACTCCCCTGATCGTCAAAGCCTTTCTCAATACTTACCTTCTTTAATTTTCATTCTTTAAACTTAAAAACTTCCCTCTTCCCTTTACCCTCTTGACCCTTATTCTTTTATCCTCTTTAAAAAAAAAATTTCATTCGCCTCAGAGCCATGTCAGGCTCTCCCGGATTCAAGCGCTGTGAAACCTGTCGCAACGCTATGCCCACCTCAGACAGACATGCTGGCTGTATAAAGTGCCTTGGAGAGGAGCACATATCACAAAATTACTCCCATTACAAAAATGTAACCTGTCAAGCAAGGCAGGATAGGGACTTATGTCTCAAATTAATCCTTATGGAAAAGTCTCTCCGTCCCCTGCCAGACCGAGAACAGAAGACAAACTGGGTATTCATGCCCTTACTCCACCACATTCCTCGCAAAAAAAGGAAAAATCATTGTCTAGATCTCTGAAAATCCCCGTACTAAAGAGGCTCCCAATTCCTCAAGTTCATTGGCTACTAGACTCGAGAAATGGTCTCTTTCTGTCTCTTCGGAGCCAAGACATAAACATACCGAGCCTAAATTGGCAACGGTCAAAACAGTGAAGACTGCTTGCCCTAGGATGCCACATCATCGGCACTGACTCAACCCCCACCCAAGCCAATGGTACCACATCTCTAACAAGCACCATTGGTGCCGTCTTCGGCGCCGCCTACTGTCACAGCACCAACAAACACAGAACCAGAGTCCACGGTGCCGGCACCGTCTCAAGGATCACCCAGAATCAGTACAAACAAAGCGAACTGAGAAGAAAAATCACCACTGTTCCGAGGAACTTCTGACCAACAACCTGGGTCTCCATTTTCCGGTACCAATCCATCCTTGCACAGCGACTCACCACGGGATAGGAGTCCCTCTCTTATTCCCTTCTTGAGCAAAGATGAGCTTGAAAGAGAGCAAGTAGCCTTTTCACCGTCTCCCTACTCTCCTCGTAGACTTGATAGCAGATGCCATCATTACCAGGATATGACACCTTCTGCCTGGCATGGTACGGCCCACACACATCTTCCCTCCCACCAAGGTACAGATGGGAATGTTGGTCACCATACTTGGGACAATATAGCAGACCTTTGATTTCCAGACACCACATAACAGACTCCAAACCTCATTCCAAGCCTACTGAGCCTTGCACACCGGAGGCTGAAAAAGAAGGGGACCCTCCACCCTCACCTTCCCCTCCACACAACTCCTCATCCTCCCCAGACAAGGTGGACCATCTCTGCCTTCCTTCACAGACAACGTTAAACAATTCCAAGAACTTTTTAAAGGGTGGCAGATGCCTTGGCAATACCTATGCAAGACTTTGCTGAATCTCAGCATGTTACTTAGAATTCTTCAGACCTCCACATCGCCCAAAATTGCGCTCCCTCTGATTGAAGTGCTACTGGAACCTGCTAAAAACATATGGCAGACTGCATCCCCTATCCCCTGAACATGCAAAAGGACAGATAAGAAGTATTACATACCATCAAAAAATTCTGAAAGCCTGTTCACTCCCCCCCCCCCCCCCCCCCCCAATTCACTGGTGGTCAAAGCAGCTAAACATAGGGGAAAACGACTTTACAATAGATCTACTCCCTATGAGAAGGAAGACCAAAAAATGGACCTTCTAGGGAGGAAAGTATATACCTCCTCCACCTTACAACTAAGAATCGCTAATTATTCTGTTTTATTAGTGAATTATGACCATGACAGTTATTTAAAAGTGGCTGACTTTATTGTATATATCCCAAACAATAAGAAGCAACAGTTTCTCGCTGTCATTCAAGAGGGTCAATTAAGTTCAAGAAAGGCGTTACAAGCAGCATTAGACATAGCAGATACCGCGTCTCGAACCATCACCACTGGAGTTATGTGACGGTCTTCATGGCTTCACTCCTCAGACCTCCCGAAGCAGCTCCAGGTGGCTATTGAAGATCTGCCCTTCGATTAAAAAGACGCTCTACTCAGATAAAATCGATGAGACAATGCATGCCTCCAAAGACTCGAGAGCCACACTAACAGCCTTCAGCATATACACCCCTCCCACTAAAAGAAGATCTTTTAGGTACTACCCTTAAAACTCATGCTACCAACACAAATACTCATTCAGACCCAACACCAACAGGAGACACAGACCACACTGCCAAAGACAATCAAATAACCAACAGCAGTCTTCACAGGCCGCCTCACCCGCACCCAAGCCACAGTTTTGAAGATGTGATTGAGGGCTTCCACAGCCTCCCCAACAATCCCAGATCAGCAAAGCATGCTGATTTACCTGAACAGACCATGCCCTTTCTGGCTCTTATCACCGTGGACAAATGGGTCCAAGAGATCATCAAAATGGACTATACCGGGGGTCGGCAACGTGTGGCTCTGGAGCCACATGCGGCTCTTGGCTGCCCCTCTTGTGGCTCTGTGAGGATCAGAGCCAGCATACTCTGAGCTCTGCACAGCTGTCCCCCCTCCCCTTTCATCATGTAGCCAGGGCCGCAGAAGAGGAGGGAAATTTAAAACCCTCCCTCTCCGGCCCAGCCATGTGGGGTGTGCTGTGGAGGCAGCTGAGCTGGGGGTAGTGGGGCTGGACTCCATAGGGCAAGAGGGAGCTAAGTGTGATGGCAGGGTGTCCTCCTGCTCCGTCGGAGCTGGTTCCCTGCTTTAGACCCCGAAACACACTTTCTGGAGGTAAATGACGGCCTTAGATACAGGCAGGGATTAATCCAGAACCCAGAATGATAATTCTGATCTTGCTTCTGCCTGGTGTAAAGCAGGAGTGACTCCACTCGCGTCAAGGCCCTGAGAAGAGGACCACACCCAGTGGGGATCTCCGGGGGTGATGGGGGGGTCACACTGAGAACTCACCTTAGGTCTGAAAGCAGCTTTGGCCTGGGAACACAATGCAAATCCCACTAGACACGACGGGGATGTGGGTGCCTGATTTCACTCTATTCTGGTCCCGCATCACTTTTGTCCTCCCACTCCCCATTCCACCTCCTCACGGCCGTGTCACAGACCTCCCGCTTGGGATCGCTCCGCTCCACCACAAACCACATACCCCAGAGTCCTCAAACATCAGAAGCTCTTTCAGGGAAGACAGACCCCAGCTTGGTTCTTGGGGTTAAGAGAAGAGAAAGAGGAGAGAGGGACCAAAGGATAGACCAAGGACAGAGTACGGGGCTGGCTTTGATCAGGACTCCTGGGTTCAATTTGCTGCTCTGGGTGGGAAGTGGGGTCTAGTGGTGAGAGCAGGGGGCTGGCCTTTATTCCATGCTCTACCATGGATGCAGGGTACGGCCTTATGGGGAGGGAATTCAAGTACCATCTGTGATATGTGCCTCAGTTTCCTGCCCATTAGATCGAGATGGTAGCTATATGGCGCAGCATGGGAGGAGGGGCTTCCCAGCTCCCTGCTGGCTCTGTGCTAGGCTCAGGAAAGCTCATGCAATAAATAAATTTGTTAGTCTTTAAAAGTGCCACAGGACTCCTTGTTAGTTCTTCTGAACTAAACTAACACGGCTATGGCTTTGGAACTAGAGCACAAGAAATGATGATGTGCGCCTTGTAGAGCTCCCCAGGTTGTTTAGGGAATACAACACAATTGTGGAAATGAAATAAATCCCTATCAGGAATGCAAAAGTGTAGCAAAACAAACAAGGAGTTTTGTGGCACTTTTAAAGGATACCCCAACGCCCTCCATAAGCCCTGTGCCCTGCCCTTGTCTCTCCACTCCTCTGAGTCACCCCAACCCCCTCCCTAACCCCCCAGCCCTGCCACTGTCTCCCCATTCCCCCAAGTCACCCCAACACTCCCCATATCCCCTGCCCTGCCGCCGGATCCCCCCGCTCCTCCAAGTTATCCCAACACTCTCCCTAACCCCCCGCCCTGCTTCTGGATCCCCCGCTCCCCCAAGTTATCTCAACACTCTCCCTAATCCCCAGCCCTGCCGCCAGCTTCCCCGAGTCACCCCAATGCTCTCCCTAACCCCCTGCCCTGCTGCTGGATCCCCCCGCTCCTCCAAGTTATCCCAACACTCTCCCATATCCCCTGCCCTGTCACCGGAGCCCCCCGGGGCCCCGGGGTGGGCCCGCCCGCTCCCGAACCCCCCCGCCCTGTCGCTCACTCCCCTGGGTCGACCTCCCTAAGTGCCCTTTCCTGGCAGCTGCCGGTCCCTGACCCCCCCCCCACCTCACCCAGGCGGCCCCTTCGCCCTTAGCTGGCCGCCAGTTCCGGAGTGGCCACGCCACAGGCTGCTGCTCCTGCATCCTGCCCTGACCCTGATCTGTGCATGCTCAGGGCAGGAGTTTTAAAAACTCGCTATCTGTGACATCTCCCCGATGGCCAGAAGACTGTGTCTTCGGCCGGGGAGGGGCAGCGGCTGCCGGCCTGTGCCACCCATGCACCCGCACAAGCTTCTCAGCCCAGTGGCCTTGGTGTCCCCGGCCCTGCTCCCCAGCTTTTTGTGTGCTCTATTTTTATCTGTGTGCGCTAGGATCAGGTCCATCTGATGTCCAGTGTGTGGAGGAGGGTGTGTCAAAGATTATCATGGGGTTTGGGGGGAAAAAAACAAGTACGTGTATAGGTTGGGTAATATGGAAGGCTGATGAGACTTTGGGTATAAACTTGGGGTGAGGACGTAGGGTAACTTTGTCCTTATAGAAGGTGATAAATGGAGGGTGAGCCATCAATGTGCCAATTTCGCTAACTCGTATGGCTGGTGTGGTTGCTATGAAAAAGGCAACCTTCATAGAAAGATGTAGTAAGAGCATGTAGCCAGTGGTTCAAAGGGGGGTTTTGTGCTAGTTTGTAGTACTACATTAAGATCCCAGGTTGGTGTGGGAGGGTGTATTTCTGGGTATAGGTTTTGTATACCTAGTAAGAACCACTTTACAATGGGGTGAACGAAAAAGGAGTGTGAAAAGTGGAGGTGGCCGCTAGATTTACTTTTAGGGAGCTAAGGGATAATTCCTGCTCCATTAGGTGTAAAAGGTACTATAGGCTCGAGTTCCCGGAGGCCAAGGCTGGCATTATATTTTTGGAATTGCACCATTTGGAAAACCTGGACCACTTTTGGAGGCAAGTCTTTCTTGTGGATGTTTTTCTGCTATTTAGTAGAATGGTTTGTACCGATTCCAAGCACTGGAATTTTTCCTGTGTGAACCATGAAGGAATCAGATTGCTAGTCGTAGGGGTCCAGGATTCAGGTGAGTTGTGCGACCTTTGTCCTGGGAAAGGAGGTTATAAATGAGAGATTTTTATATATTTTTTTATAAATGGTGTTTTGATAGACATTTGTGTGACCATGGTGAACCACGCCTGTCTGGGCCAGGCTGGCACTATGAGAATTGCCTTGCGTTTGTCCCTATTTTCAGAAGGGTTTTGTGTATTACTGGTCTTGAGGGGAATGCACAGAATAGGGGCCCGATCTACTGTATGAGAAAAGCATCTCACGGTGAGTTCTTGCCTATGCCTGCTCAGGAGCAGAATAGTGGGCATTTTTTTGTTCTTTGGTGTAGCAAAGAGGTCTAGTGTTGAATCGCCCTGTTGGAAGATGGATGTGAGAAGTTGTGGATACAGCTCCCATTTGTGGACTTGAATGAAGCATCTGCTGAGAAGGTCAGCTAATGTGTTGTGTTTGCTGGGGAGGTATGCTGCGTAAATCATTATATCTCATTCTATGCACCAGTTCCAGAGTTTCATAGCCTCCATACAGAGGGAGCTGGATCCTGCTCAGTGCTTTTTTTCTAAAAAAGGTGATGGTACGCCAGCAGGAGCAGTGCGGTGGGGAGATCTCAGGACCCTCCACCACCACTGCCCCCCAGGGCCTCTCCAACTCCCCCTCCGCGCCCACTGGTTCCCTAGGCCCCCAATCCCCGTGCCTCTTGCCCCCTCACACACAGCTCCCACCCCTTCCCTGCTCCTCTCACCTCCCCGCCCGCCCCTTCCCCACCCATCTGCTGGTTCCTGACCCCTGGGCCCCTTCCCCTCACCTAGCCAGAGTTGCAGGGTTGGCCAGAGTCACTCCCTGGCCAGGCTGCTCCCACCCTGAGCCAAGCACCTGAGCATGCTCAGGCAGGAGATTTGAAAAAGCTGCAGCCTGGCCACAGCTCCCACATGTCCACGGGCCAGATTCTGTCCTGCGGCCACCACTCCCGGCTCCTGCCAGCCCCACTGCCCAGCTGGGGGCCCTTCTGACTCCGGCCCCCAGCTGAGCAGTGGGGCTGGTCAGGGAAGAATAGGTGCCGGCATGCCGTACCACTGTACTGGCTCAAAAAAAGCCCTGATCTCGCTCCTCCTAGTCTAGTTATGTAATACACGCAGGCAATGTTGTCTGTCAGGATCTTTACATGGTTGTGTGTCGAGATGGATTGGAAATGCATGCAGGACTTATGGACCGCTCCAAGTTCTAGAATGTTTATGTGGAGAAAGGACTCCATCATTGACCATCTGCCTTGCGTCGGGACGTTTCTGAGATGAGCGCCCCAACCAGATAGAGAGGCATCCGTTGACATCATGAACGTAGGTGTGTCTGTGAGGAAAGGGTTCTGGAAAGGATATTGACTGGTACGGACCACCATAGAAAGAATCTTTTATATAGCTTGGCAACGTTAGCAGTTTGTGTATGGAGTGCCTGTTGAGTTTGTATATCCTGGCTAACGAGAGCTGTAATGGTCTCATGTGGAGCTCAAGTTCTGGACTACAAAGGTAGTGGTAGTCATGTGCCCGAGAAGTTGTAGGCAATCTAAGGCCGTTGTAGTTGGTGAGTTGCATATTGAATGCACCAAGTGTGAGATTGTTTCAAATCTGTGTTGCGGTAGGAATTCCCTTGTGGCTCGGGAGTCTAGGCAGTGGTTTTCAAACTTTTTTTCTCAGGCCCCAATTGAAAAAAATCATTTATGCCCACAAGCCAACAACGACATCTTTTAGCAATCAGCAGTAGGCCCTACGATCCAGTATCTGAGGGTCTGCGACCCAGTACTGGGTCCCGACCCATAGTTTGAAAACCACTGGCCTAGAGAGGAGAGGAGGACTCCTTCCCTGCTTCCCCTGTTGGGGAATTTTAGGAGGGGCCCTCTTAGGTCAAGAGGACCTTGATAGGCACCCCCCACCCTGAGGCTCGTTCTCCAGCTGAGACCAAATAGACAGAGACCGAGGGCGTGTGATCAGGCTTTATTCAGCTGAATGGCAGTCTGACACTCAGAGTAAAACTCCAAGGTAGAGAGCCCCAAACAAAGGCTGGCTTACACTTTTATACATTTTTGGGTTACATTTGCTAATATTGACAGATGAGAGAAGAAACAAAACTCTTTGTTCTACAACCATGAGACATATACATGTCAATAGATGACGGATATATGCAAGATGTTTTTACTAAAGGATAACACTTGTTCACCGGTTATCCTCACAACTTGTTCTAAACACTCTCTAATGTTATTACAATTTACGGTACTCAGTAGCCTTGACAAACTTTTACCGTGCTGATGGGGAGGGAGTCATACAGAAAAGGATTCATTCTAGTTTCTTAACTATGCTTAATGACTGAAAGGAGACAGTAAGTCTAGCATCCCCAACAAGCAGAGGAGAATCAATTTACAGGCAAAAACAGGGTCAGAACAAGACAGACTCCATCTTGGATTTCCTTCTCACCCCCCATGGCTTCCCCAACCAGGGGTGGCTGGAGCCAGCACTTATGCTACTCCACATGCCTGCTTTGGCTTTGCCAGGAACAGGGGGAGTCAGCATCACCCCCCCACTTGGTTTCCCCAGCCATGGACTGGGGGGGGAACGACATATGCCCCTCTCTCAGCTCCTGCCTGAGTCAGGGCAGGAGTCAGTCATCTGGCAGCGTTCCCCCCACATGGTTTCCCCAACCTGCAGGTAGCAGTGGCAGAACATTTTGCCCCCCAATACCCCCCATGCCTAGCTACTACTGAGACCAGAGTAATGGATGGTAAAGCTAGTTCGGGCACGGGCATCGTCCCCCATTTTCCCTACTCAGTTAGTCCTCCCGACTCCCACATGGCAGGGGGCTCACCCAGCATTCTGCCCAGCCAGCCAGGGTCACCACCATTGACTGTCCATCCCACACCCCAGCTTTGTAACTGGCCACGGGATCTGGGAGGACCTTACTCACCTGGCTAGTGCCTTGGTAACGTCTACTATGGCTGCTGGGGCCTGAGGGAGCAGGTCTGGGGGGGTTGTGCGGGAGGAAGGTTTATTTTGCTGTCTTTGCTAACAAGACGAGGAATAAGAGTCCTGTGGCACTTTTAAAGACTAACAGATTTATTTATCGCATGTTAGTATTTAAAAGTACCACAGAACTCTGTTTCTGTTTCCCGGCAGCTGGGCTAGGGGGCTGGCCCGAACCGGCGAGCCCGGTAGCTCGAGCCCTGAGCTGCCCAGCTTGCCGGCTCCATGGGCAGCAGCGGCTGCAGCCCCAGAGTCTAGGGATGCGGCCCGGGCTCCTCGGGGCCCAAGCAGCACCGCTGGCTGCCATCTGGGTTGGGGGCTCCCAATTGGGAGCCCCTGGCCAGGGCGGCAGAGACCCGCTGCCTGGGGGCCACCCCAGCAGGCAGCTCGCAGGCAGCGGGAGCTCTGAGACCCAGCACTCCGCTGGCAGGGGAACCTCCAGGGATCCCCTGTCAGCCGGAGCGAGGGCAGCTGCCGGTTGACAGGGGATCCTCTGAGGTTCCCCTGTCCGCAGAGTCCCAGGTCTTGGAGCTCCACTGCCTGTGAGCTGCCTGCCGAGGTAGCTTGCAGGGAGCAGGTCTCAGGGGAGCTGCCTGCCACAGGGGCTGGGGGGCTCCCACTTGGGAGCCCCCAGCCCCGGCAGCAGCCAGAGGGGCTGAAGCCATCTGTGCTTGGGGGCTCCCAAGCAGGAGCCCCCAGTGCAGGGGGCCAATCCCCAGGAGCCACCAGGTTCCTGTCCGCTCCACTATGTCAGTGAAATTGACATATTTGTCAGCTCCGGTGTCCCAGAGTGGCCTCCATTGGCACTTGGGGACATTTCCGGAGGCTGTCAAAAGCGGAAAAAGTGTACACAGGAGCTCTACCGTGGAACAGCTGTTCTGTGGTAAGCCTAACCGCTCTCAATTTGGATGGTTTAACTGTTGTGGGGCAAGAGGCTGTTGCCGCGCAACAGGGAAAATGCTCGTGTGTATGCTGGAAGCCTTATTGCGTGATAACATGATCATGTGTACATGGCATGCCATAGACTAACACGGTTCCCCCTTTGGAATGTGGCCTTCCTTTCTTATTAGCAAAGCAACTTATCTGAACTTTTCTTATCTGAGAAGCAACTGCCCCTGAACAGCAGCAGCCCCAGGGTTAAGAACATAAGAACATAAGAAAGGCCGTACTGGGTCAGACCA
>ML688410.1:65746-78511 GCA_007922175.1 Pelusios castaneus
TTGGTCATATTTCATGAGCTCCTCTTCCATTGCTGCTGGCTGTGGGCATCCCTGCGTGCAGGGGCCCGTGGGGCGGGGCTCACACTGCGCCCTGCTGCGTGCAAAGAGGCATCCTGGTGCTGTGCACTCAGATGGGCCCTGGGACGGCTGGCGGAGCTCAGCCTCAGCAAGCCACTCCACGGACTCGCAGCAGTCAAAAGGCCCTGGGAGGCCCGGGAGGGAGTTGGATGGGCCCAGCTGCCTGCATCTCTGCTGTCAGATTCCCACAGGCTAGTGTCTGGCCTGCGGCCTGCTGGATGGACTGTAGAGTTCCTGAGGCTCAGGGGCAAGGGGCCTGATATCCCAAGGCAGCTCCCTCTTGTGCCGGACCAGGCCTGGGCCTCCATCGGACTGTTGCAGGGCGTGGCCCTCCGGCTCGGTGCTGGGAATGCGGAAGGCAGGTGCCCCTTGCTGCAGCGTCAGGGCTGTTTTTGTGGAACCTTGCAGGTCGGCATGACTCCTCCGGCCAGGCTGGGCACAGGGTTCCTGTTACTGGCCATCTCCAGCCCCACCACCTGGGAGCTGGGGTTAGTGCTGTGGGGCACAGTCGCAAAGGAGGCAGCGACCCCTGGCACTGAATTAGGTGGCGCTGAGCATTCAGTGCACTGACTTTCTGTCCCAGTGGGTTCCTGGCCCCGAAAGCAGGATCCAGCCCTGTCAGTCAGGGCTCCAGGCTGGGGCGAGAACTCAGGAAAGAGCCCAGAGCCAGCTGCAGGCCAGTGGGAGGGGAGGGACACCTGGGTGCCCTTGCTGTGGAAGGGTGAATTCAGTGAGTCTGGGCTGCCAGGTTTGCCGGGACGTCAGGGTGTGGGTGCAGGGCCAAGTTTGGGATGTTCCCTGCTTCAGTGCAGTTGTTCCAGGGGAGCTGCTGGGCACACCTGGGCTGGAGTGGCCACAGGGGTTTCTGGGGGCCCTGGATTGTGCATGTGAGTTCCTGTATCTCCCACAGATGAAGGGGCTTCCCCCGCAACACCCCTCCTGAATGGCGCCACCCCGAGAAGCCCCAACGAAGTTCCTGGAGCAGGTACGGCTCTCCTGATGTCTCCTGATGCGCTGCCCCCCATGTCCTTCCCATCTCCCCGCAACCAGCACAGCCATGGAGGAGATGGGGATGGGCTCAACCTTGGCTGGGCAGATTCAGAGCCACTGCAGGGGTTAGGGGCTGAGAGGGCTCAGGGGGCAGCAGAGCTGGACCCTGCTGGAGGCTGGATGGTCTGTGCAGGATGGGGGCCCTGGGCTGTCTCAGGGGCTGGCTGGGGGATGGGCTCAGCTATAGCAGGCATTCCCAGGGGTCTCTTGGAGGTGGGAGGTGATGTGTCAGTGGCTGGTTTGTCCCTTGTACCTCAGGTTCTTGCTGTCATAGAATCACAGACTCATAGGGCTGGAAGGGACCTCACGAGGTCATCTAGTCCATCCCTGCTAAAAAGCAGGACCACTCCCAAAAATCACCCCAGCCAGGGTTTTGTCTAACCGGACTGTAAATATCGCCAAAGACGGAGATTCCACCACCTCCCTAGGTAACCCGTTCCAGTGCTTCACCAGTGAGAAAATTTTTCCTAATATCCAACCTCAACCTCCCCAGCTGCAACTTGAAACCATTGCTCCTTGTTCTGTCCTCTGTTACCCTCAAGAACAGCCTAGCTCCCTCCTCTTTGGAGCAACCCTTCAAGTAGTTGAAGGTTGCTATCAAATCTCCCCTCAGTCTTCTCTTCTGTAGACTAAATAAGCCTAGTTCCTTCAGTCTCTCCTCGTAAGTCATGTGCCCCAGCCCCCTAATCATTTTTGTTGCCCTCCGCTGGACTCTTTCTAATTTGTCCACATCCTTTCTGTAGTGGGGAGCCCAAAACTGGACACAGTATTCCAGATGCGGCCTGACCAGTGTCGAATAGAGGGGAATTATCACATCCCTTGATCTGCTGGCAATACTCCTACTGATGCAGCCTAATATGCCATTGGCCTTTTTGGCAACAAGGGCACACTGTTGGCTCATATTCATCTTCCCGTCCACCATAACTCCCAGGTCCTTTTCTACAGCGCTGCTACTTAGCCGATCGGTCCCCAGCCAGTAGCAGTGCATGGGATTTTTCCGTCCTAAGTGCAGGACTTTGCACTTGTCCTTGTTGAACCTCATGAGGTTTCTTTTGGCCCAGTGTTCCAATTTGTCCAAGTCTCCCTGGATCCTGTCCCTGCCCTCCAGAGTATCTACCATTCCCCCCAGCTTAGTGTCATCTGCGAACTTATTAAGCACACAGTCTATTCCATCATCAAGATCATTAATGAAGATGTTGAATAGAACCGGCCCCAGGACCGACCCCTGGGGCACTCCACTCGTTACCGGTTGCCAACCAGACATCGAGCCATTGATTCCTACCTGCCGAGCCCGTTGATCTAGGCAGTTTTCTATCCACCTTACGGTCCACTCGTCCAACCCATACTTCCTTATCTTGCCGATGAGAATGCTGTGGGAAACCATATCAAAAGCCTTGCTAAAGTCAAGGTATATCACGTCCACGGCTCTTCCCGCATCCACAAATCCAGTCATCTCATCATAGAAGGAAATCAGGTTGGTCAGGTACGATGTGCCCTTGGTGAATCCATGCTGACTGTTCCTGATCACTCTATTTTCCTCCAAGTGTTTCAGGATGGATTCCTTGAGGACCTGCTCCGTATTTCCAGGGATTGAGGAGAGGCTGACCGGTCTGTAGTTCCCCAGTTCCTCCCCCTTCCCTTTCTTGAAGATAGGTACTATATTTGCCTTTTTCCAATCCTCTAGGACCACCCCCGTTCGCCACGAGTTCTCAAAGATAATGGCCAGCGGCTCTGCAATCACATCGGCCAACTCCCTCAGCACCCTCGGATGCAGTTCATTCGGCCCCATGGACTTGTGCACATCCAATTTCATTAAGTGTTCCCTAACCTGACTTTCCATCACCGAGGGCTGCTCTTCTCTCCATTCTGCGTTACCCCGTGTGGTAGCCTGGGAGCTGGCCCTCCCTGTGAAGACTGAAGCAAAAAAAGCGTTGAGTACTTCAGCCTTTTCCGCATCATCCACCACGAGGATGCCTGCCCCATTCAGTAAGGGACCTACACCACCTCTCATCCTTTTCTTGTTGCTGATATACTTATAGAACCCCTTTCTGTTATCCTTCACATCTCTTGCTAGCTGCAACTCCAATTGTCCTTTGGCCTTTCTGATTTTATTCCTGCAGTCCCGAGCAATAGCTTTCTATGCCTCCCTCATCATGTCTGAGCTTCCACTTGTTGTAAGCTTCCCTTTTATGATTCAGCTCCCAAGCTAGCAGGAGCCCCTGCTGAGCTGCAGGATGGGCCCTGGACTGACGGTCCCCATGGCTTGGGGCTACTGCAGAATGGGGGATCCTAGAATCAAAGTGCAAGCTCCAGCATTGTGGCCAAATCCCAACACAGGGCTGCAGGCAAGGTGTCTCCTTGTCCTGCCCTGAGTTCTCACGTGTCCCCCCGCCCCGACGCGGCTGCATTGCAGTGGCCAGCACCGCTCGGCCCCTCAAGTTCTTAGAGCACCTTGGGGGAGCAGTAGGATAAGTGATTGCAAACAGCCCCGTGCCAGGTAGGAGGAGAGAGAGCCGTGCCCACCTTCCGGGGTGTCTCCAGCACAGCGTGACTGGGGCCCATTTTACCGACCCCTGCCAGAGCCAAACTGCATGGGGGCGCCCCCACGTGGAGAGCCTGCAGCCGTTCTCTAAAGAAGCAGGACACCGAGGAAAATGAGTAAGAGATGCCCATCCCCCCATAACATCAGACTACCCACCCCAACCTGTCACAAACCTGCCCTGCGGAGACAGTGGCCCTGTGGGTAGAGCTGGGGACTGTTGGGTTCCAGGCTCCCCCGCCCTCTCTCAGCCTGTGGGCTGACCTTGGGCACATGCTGTCTCTGTGCCTCAGTTTCCCCAGCTGTAGAGCGAGGCTAATACCAGAGCCCCTCCCCCAACACACTGTGTAAGAGCAAGGTCTGGCCAGCGACTTCCCACTCACACCCAGGAACGCTGCCCCCCCACCCTGTCCCACAGCAGCACTGCGTGCTCAGGACCCATGCCCCAGCCCCAGAAAGGCCCACTGAGGCTGATATTTCTCTTTATTGATAAAAAAGCCCATTGCAAACTCCCAGCCCTAACAGCCCTGCTCCCCTTTCCACCCCACAGCCCCGAGCTGGAGCCAGCTCAGGAACCTCATATCCACCTCCTCTCCAACTGGGCCTTTCCGCACCCAGCTCCTGGCCCTGCCCCACCCTGCACCAGCAGCAGTCATCCTCGCCCGTCGCTGCACCAGGAATGCAGCTATCAGCCACCCTGTGACAATCGCACCTGCCCTGCCCCGCCCCTTCCCCCCCAGGAGCAGAGCCCAGCCAACTCCACGAGCGTCCCCACCCCAACAGCCCTTTGCCACCCCTCATCCACCTCTTCCCGCCCCATGCCAGGCCTGGGCTCAGCCTCATCCTGTGCACCCAGCCCACAGTCCTGCATTTCCATGCTACTGCGAGCCATGCTCCACTGGCCAGCACCTGCCTCTCTCCCTCCCACACCAGTACCCAGGGGGCTGGTGCCAGGGCTGGGAATTCAGCCCCAGTACAGCCAGTCCTGGGCGAGGGGAAAGGACACGGTTGCGCCTTCGTGACTGGTGTCCACAGCTCAGCTCCTGGATGGGTCCTGATAAACCGCTGCTCACCAGCTCTCAGCGCAGGCTGCTCCCATGGTCAGACATTCTGGGGTACAGCCTCCCCCCCCCACACACACACTGGGTGTAGGGCAAGGGCAGTGAATTCTGGCTCCAGCCACAGTGGATGTTCAATGTGTCTTTCGAGGGCACCCCCAGCCTGCAGGGAGAGAGGCTGGTAGGACAGACAGCCTATTGCTCCGTGCCCACAGGAGTCCGCGGACGCCTGCCTCCAGCAGGGACTAGTCCCAGGACTCAAGCTCCAGGAGAGAGAAAGGATGTTGCAAAGACAGCAACTTCGTCCCAGCTGGCAGCCCCCCAGGAGGGCAGGCAGGGAGAGCTCCTGGGGGCCCCTCAGGATGTGAGCTGGGGGCTCGTCTGGCTCTGCTGACCTATGGAGAAGCACAGGGGAAGTGCGGAGTTTGGGGATGCAGCTGAAAGGGTCCAGAGCAGGTCATTCCCCACCCCGTTCGCACACAGAAAGGGCAGCCCCTGATGAATGGCCCCAGATTCAGGCCTTTCACCACCAGCTAGGGCCAGGACAGGGTCACAGCGCTAGCAAAGGGGCACAGACCAGGCCATTCGCCAGACACATCTGGGGAAGGGCCCCAAAGCTGACCACCACCCCCTGCCTCCAGCCCCTCACAGCACTCCCCTTCCTCGCAGGGCCTTGGCAGGCTAGGGCAGACACTCACCCTGCAGGAACCGGAGCAGGTTCCCAACGCAGCCTCCTGACAGGACGTAGGCCCAGGCAGCAGTGGCGAACATCAGCAGGTAGGCGGGGACGAGGCTGCCCACGTACAGCGGGTTCCAGAACGTCTGGAGGAGAGCAGCAGACAGGAGTGGGGGGTGCGACTGAGCTGATGGAGCCGGGAGAAGCCAGAACTGGCCTCTCCCAGGCTATGTCTACACTAGAAAAGTTAAGTGGACCGTATTAAGTTGACTTCAAGTTGACTTAACTTTTCTAGTGTAGACATAGCTCCTTGTCGACCTTACGCTTTGAGTCGACTTAGGCGCAAACCCCCGTCCACACTGGCGTGGAGTCGGCTTAAGTCGACCTAAAACCAGGTGTTAAGTTGACTTACGAAAAGCCCAGTGGAGACGTGTCTCCAGAGCCTTGGGTCACGGCCCCTCTTCCCGGGCGCTCCTGGCTCCACTCCTCGGTGAGGCGTGGTGCTTTGAGGGGAGTGGGGCTGATGTGCCCGGGTGTGGCCCTACGCCACAGCAGGACAGCGCTGCCCCCTGGGGCGGGCGGGTCCCACTGCTTCCTCGAGCATTTGAAGCATCTGGAGGCTGTCTCTGGCCATTTGCACTCATGCAGGGTCCCACAGGTGACTCCCTGCGGCAACGGCCATGGGGGAAGCTCAGTTTCTTCTGGGGGCAGGGACTGGGTCTCCCTGTGTGTGCATGTGGCAAGGCCCAGATCCTATGGGCCAGCGTCACATCACAGAGAGTTAAATCCTGCATCAACATCCCAGCTTGGAACCAGCCAACATCCCCTTACGCCCCTCCCTTGACACGGGCGTGGGACCAGGCTGCCCATACTCACCAGTCCTGAAACAATGAGATGAGTGAGGACAACAGCTGCTATCTCCCACCAGTGCTGGGTCTCGCAGCCGTGGAAGAAGAGGATTCCCCAGAAGGTGTGAAGGAAAATCATCACCATGGTCATGAAGGCTGTGAGGACCAGCAGAGAGGCGGTCATGGCACAGTCAGGGCTGGGGGGTGGGATGGGCAGTGCAGGGCGCTGATGGGTGAAGCAGGGGAGCTGTGCTGGGACGGGATGGGCGTGGTGTGAGCAGGATGTCAGTGTGGGGATGAGGGTCGAGGTGCCATGGGCAGGCAGCTAGAGGGGGCAGGAACGGGATGCACTGAGGAGATGCTGAGGTGGGGAGTGGTGTGGGTGAGAAAAGGGTCCATGGAGACGGGGGGAGGAGATGTGGCAGGAACTGGGGGAGCAGACAGGGGTGAGGAGAGGATGGGTGAGTGCAGTGCAAATGTGGGGGCTGCTACATTCCTTGCTGAACAGACCAGGAAGCAGAGTGGCCAATCTCTGGGGTGGGGTCAGCGGGGGTGCAAGGAGCAGGTGCAGAATGGTTGCGAGGCCTCATCCTTCTCTGGACTAGGAAGCAGAGTTGGGAATCTGGATGGGGTCGAAGGAGGAGTGTGCAGTGGATCATAGGCGGTCGCTCACCCGAGGTCAGGAAGTAGAGCTGTGAGTCTCCGTGGATCCCCACCGTGCCAGGCCCCAGCGCGTCTGCCAGGAGGTTGATCATGGAAAAGGCACCACTCATGAGCCCGAAGCCCAGGCCAGCCACTGTGGGGCAGAGAAAATGCATTGCTGAGCCCAGGGATTTCAGAGCCAGAGAGGTTCCTAACCTGTCTCCAGACCAAGAAACTCCCCGGAGCCCCAGCCCTTCAGAGGGACACTCTGCACGCGTGCCTCCATTTTGAGAGATCCCTGGTGAGAAACTCCCTTTTCCCAGGGCCCCCGTTTCCCTTGTCTATGAAGTGCTTCCCTGTCCCCCCCACACTCCGAAGGACGTACCGTATGCCATCTGCTGGATGGAAATGGGGGAGCAGCCATCCTCACTGAGGGCCACCAGCCCTTCCATCGCCTTCCTGGCGGAGAAAGGAGACAAGCCCTGTCAGACCCCACACAGACCCCAGTGCCCCGCTCTGTACATGGGCTGCGAAGGGTGAAAGTTTACAGCCCGGACTTTCCTTCTTTGATAAGTTTCTAGCTTGACTTCTACACGGGGTTTGATTTAGCTCTGCACAACATCCCGATTAAAAGCTCGCTCGGTGCAACGCCCGAGTCAGGCAGGCTAGACCTGGCTAACGGACAGCTCTCAGAGAGGATTTCCAGGACGCGTCCTGTGCGTGCCCCAGTTCCCTGCTAGGCGGCACAGTTACCAGAGCTGGAGGAGGAGCCTTAGGCCTTGTTCACTCACTCACTTGTTCACTTACAGTGGCAAACCATTTCTAGCTTTGGGGTGTGAAAAAACACCCTGGGGAGACACATTTTGCCGGCTTAGGTGCTTGTGTGGCCACGCTGTGGCTTAGGTGGCTTTAGTTTGTTGGCGGAGAGCTCTCATCTGCCAGCAGAACGTGGCTACACAAGCCTTCTCCCAACAGCCCGTCTCCAGCCCCAGCCCCTGTTCCAACGGAGCACTTGAGAAGACAACGTCAAATTCAATCACGTGGGTGTCGACACCTAGCAACCAAGGACCCAGAGGGCTAGAGATTTCCCCACCTCTCCCCAGGGGGCTGAGCAACATTGCCCAGCTGGAGAAGAAAGGGCTCAGAGGTGTGAGGTGGGGGGAAAGCTGGCTGCGACTGAGGAAGTTGTTCCTCACCAGCAGGGTGTTTTCATGGCCAGGGTCCCCCACTGATAGATTTCAAGCAGTGGGTGTTGCAGCCGAACGCAAAGGACCTTCAGCTAGAGCAGGAGAGACTAAGGGGCTGTGAGAAGCAGGGAGAAAAGCAGCGATGGCGTGAGGAACAGCAGCAGACGCATGAACCGGAGCAGCAAGGGGCAAGATGCGCCACTGAGGGGTAAGTGGGAAAGACACCGGGATGTCAATTCCGCAGGGAAGTGCCCCGTTCAAGGAGGGGGGGCATCTCGCTGCCTTTGGGACTGGAACCTTGCTGATGGGCTCCCATGCCAGCTCCAGTGTGTGTCCTGCTGCGCGGGGAGGGGGTAGTTAATGGGGAGACCCTTGTCAAATCCTGTGGGGTAAAACCCCGTCAAGTGCTGGGTAACCTGGGTTAAGCTTCCAAATGTGAAGCCAAAACAAACGAGGCGGCCTGTGCCACTTTCCAGACTAACCACATAGTTATCGAATGAGCTTTCAGGGGCTCTGAAAGGCCACAGGACTCCTAGTCTGTTTGGCTGAACTAGACCAACATTGCTCCCCCTCTGAAAGGTGAAGCCTATGGTTCAGATCGCTGAGCAGTCACAGGGACCGGGTGGCTGGTAACGGGGTCTCCAGGACACACGTTTGGGGAACGACCAGCACTTTAAGACAAAATTCAGTCCCTGGTTCTGCCCAGGATCTGAACCAATCCAGCCAGAGGCTAGCCTCCGCCTGGAGATGTTAGTGAAAGTGCAAACTGGCTGGAGGTTAGGGCTTTCCCCCTTGCCTGACACATAAGGGAAAGGCTGTTAAGCTCAGGTCTCCTTCCCGTCTGTGCCAGGAATTGCCCCACCCAGCTCCACAGGGCAGAGGAGATCTGAGTCACACTGGCTCAGCAGAACTTCCCTGAAGCCTGCATACTGTGACCAAGGGAGCAAGCTCCCAGCCTGCCCTTGCTGGGAAGGCACAGCTGAGCCCTGCGGTGGCTGAGGCCCCAGCTGGGCATGGAGAGACGCAGGCAGGGCAGGACGGCTGCTAGAGGGTTTGCCCTGACCAGGGCGGAGAGGTGCCCGAGAAGGGTAAGCAGTGGAGAGGCTGCTCCTAGCTGGGAAGACACCTGGTCAGAGGGTAGCGACGGCCAGGGCCATGGTGGCTTTTAACCGAAAGAGCCTGAATCGCAGCCCTGGCGGGAGGGACGGGGTAAGGCAGCAGGTCACTCCCAAAGCGGAAGCGGGTGCCCTGCACATGTACAACGCGGGGGCAGAGAGCCATCTCAACGTACAGAATCCATTGGAGACCAGGGGACGCCACAGCCCAGAGACATGGCTGGATGAGGACCAAATACTCAAGAGATCGCTCACGATTTTGGCCTAGGGTAACAATAGCCACGGCTGCAGCCACGTGCTGATACATGCAGGAAGCCAAGGTCACTGCCCTCCCTGGCAAACAAGAGAAGAGGCAGTGGGAGGGAGGACCTTAGCCCACCTTCAAACCCAGAGGTTTTGGGCTGACTCAGAGTGCAGTCTGCTAGAGCCATCAAGCAGAAGAGAGCTAAGGGAGGGTGTGAATCTGCTCTGAACGGTGTATTGGAAAGGTGTCAGAATCTTGGAAGTGCCTGACAGGACAGCTACCAGCATGAAGGAAAGATGCTGTGGGACCGCTGAATAATGGATCTGGGTTCGAACTTCCCAGGTCACTAATTAAGGCTGGCCTGTACTAGAGACTTTGTCAACCAAAGTGAGCCGCTTGCACAAAACAAAGGTGGTGCACACACTTAACCAATCCACCTTCCCTGATTCTGGGACCACACAAACTACCTCGATGAGCGGTGCAGAGCTTTTCGCATCTAACTTGTAATGACAAAGTGTCAGTTTGGACACCGTGCTTGGTTCTGTCACGGTAAATGGCCTCCAGGAAGTATCCCATGATCCCCATCTTGACCACTCTTCTGGCCATCAACGTCTCCCCCTTTAAAAGGCCCAGAATATTTAAAACTCCTCTTTCTTGCTTAGTGGAGGAGAGAGGGAAAGAAGAGCTCACATCATATCTTCCCAGCTGACCATAGCGGCTCCACACGCCAAATACTCTCCTGCTTGGTGCACAGCAGAGCTTCTGGATCTGATTGGCATTTGGAGCGAGAACGCTGTGCAGTCCCAGCTCTGCTCCAGCCAATGGAATGGATATGTATGGTCAGATTTCTCCTTCAGTGATGGAGACACGCAGCAGGGCTGTGCAAAAATCAAGGATCTGCAGCACGGGTACCAAAAGGGAGTCAAACCATCACTTAGGTACAGAGGCAAAAACCCGCTGCATCTGAAAGAGCTAGAAGTCGCCTGTCATGGTGTCCACCTCCACTGCCAAGAGACCTGTGGATACCTACATGGGCCAGCAACAGACACTGGCCTCAAACTGACAAAGTCACCATGGAGGAGGTGGTCAAGTTGGAAGACGATGCAGAACAGGAGACAAGGGCAGCTGACATGGGGAGCCAGGACCTCTTCTTGACTCTGGAAGGTCTGAGCCAGCCCCGGTCCTCCAGCTCTGGTGTGCAGGATGCAGGAGAGGAGAGTGATTTTTTTTGAGCTGATGCTGCTCAGTTATTTGAGGCACAGGTACCCTTTCCTCTTCTGTATTACACAGCTGGTTGAAGGGACAGGAATGCATAATAGTAGCTGTGTTTACATGTGCTTCCCATTCCCCTGTTCTGCTAGGAAGTGCAGCAGAGACGTGTGTCAATGCACACGAGAGTTCATGGGAATCCTCCAGACAAATCTGCAGGAAACTTTCCCGAGGATACTTGCCAATCCTCTGTCAGAGGCTCCTCAGCAGAGCTACTTTGTTTCTTCCCCCTTTGTAGGAAATTTTCCCACATCAATGAGCAATCACTTAGACAGCAACCAGAGTGGCACACCCAGTGGTTTTTTTTTTTTTTTTTTTTAAGGTACCAGTACTCAGCCAGGGACCTTGGGCTGCATCGCTGTGATAAAAAGATGCTGGTACTCTGTACTCAAGTACCACCACAAAAAGCCCTGGGGACACAAATGAGCAGCATAGGGACCTGGTCTGAAGCTGCTCACATGGAGGAGATGCATCCCGGCATCCCTGCTTACTCTCAGGAGAGAGATATCAGCTTCTATGGCAAATGGGACGATGGAAAAGAGGTGTATTTTACATAATGAATCAATGTTGTTAGTGCACTGATAATCAGGGTTCTGCTCACTGGTTGTTGTGATTCGACAAATGTGCCCTTGAGGGGAAATCATCCACACCTGCCAAGTGCCTGTGGCTGATGAGAGATGCAAATAGGAGATGTTCCAAGAACTCCTCCAGACCTCCGAGATGGGGAGTGGGGGGAAGAGAAGAGAGAAAAGGCGGGGGGAAGGGGTTCATGGAGACACACACAGTCTGAAACTTGATAGGCAGGAGAGGAAAGAAAACCAGGAGCGAGTGATAGCAGGCCATGAGAGTACGATAAAAGCCATGGAGAAGAAAACAGAGCTGCTAAAGTCACTCCTGCTGCTGCAGACTGAATTCATGGATGCTTGCCCCCCATGTCCTCCCCAAAGTCCACCCACACATTCCTACCAAACTCCCAGCCTGTCTCAGTGCACTGTTTACTCCACTCCTTCAGACAACTTCCAGATCAATGGCCAGACTGGCACCCACCTCCCACTGCTCTCTCCCCTCCAGCCCACTTTTCTGTGGGCACTGTGAGTAACTGTTATTTAATAAAGACATACGCTGTGCAGAACAAGCAATCTTGATTTCTCCCTTGTACCCACTGGTTGCACCTCAGATTGCTACACAGTGCAGGCTGGATAGAAGTCATAACATGGCAGAGCTGCATGCGAAGGCACCTTATTGGTGCTCATATTGCTGACATCATCATCCGGACCCATAGAAAGGAGGCCGTTGAAGAATTCCACCAAGATTTCAGCAACTTCCGCCCCACCATCAAACTTTGCCTAGACCAGTGGTGGGCAAACTTATTAGTCAACTGAGCCAAATATCAACAAAACAGCGATTGAAATTTCTTTGGAGAGCCAAATTTTTTAAACTTAAAATATATAGGAAGGTACATTGTTATTAACTTAATAAGGGTATTCCTAACCATCTCAACATACCTTTCTCAATTCTCGACACTACATCTTCTTTCACTCCACAACGTTTCCTAAAATTAACTTAATAAACTTTACTTAAAGTTTTAAGTCTTAGTTAAACTATAGGTACGTTGAATAAAACTTGATAACATACTTAATAACGATATTATTTATTGATAAACTTAAATTCACGGTTTTCGTCTTCCGTTTTTCGTTGCTTTTTCTTTGTAGCCATGTCAAACAGGGCACCTATAAAAACGTTTCATTTTAAAATAAAGCCACCAACACCAAATAATGAAAACTCTGTCTACAATTGATTGAACAAAAGTACCTGTAGATCCTACAGTGTAGGCCAGGATTTGCAGCTTCACAGCAGATTCAGAAGATTCACCCGTGCGGGATTTTTCAGGTTTTTAATTATAATTAATTTTAAAAGGTTGGGTTTTTTTAAAAAGGAAGGAAGGAAGAGAGAAAAAGAGAGAAGGAAGTAAGAGAGAGAGAGAGAAAAAGGAAGGAAGAGAAAAAGAAAGAGAAGGAACATAAGAACATAAGAACATAAGAAAGGCCGTACTGGGTCA
>ML688410.1:111144-146301 GCA_007922175.1 Pelusios castaneus
GCTAAAGACAGACCCAAACCCCAACACACACACACAGACCAGCCTACGTTGGACAGACAGACAGACCCAGACCCGGACATTTCAGCGTAGCTGGGGAGCAGCATCTCCACGTACTGCAGCACCAAGCCCAGGCTACGCCAGGGACGCCTCCTGACCTCCGCCAGCACCGATAGCTCAGGGAGCCTAGGCCAGCCCAGCGTCACACCCACCACTTCTGCCCGTGCTCCCTGCAGGGCGGCTCCTGCAGAAGGCACCACCCCATTCCCACAGCTGCCGTGCAGCCGAGCCAGGTCCATCCACAGCGAGTCCTGCCCAGGCGCTCTCCCGACAGCCCGGGCCGAGGAAAGGCACCGACCAGCTGCTCCGTAACTCAGCGGCGAGAGGCAACCCGCGGAGAGCAGGAGCAAGGCAGCAGCCCAGGAGGGGGCAGAGAGAGGAGAGCACAGAGAGAGGCGAGACCAGCACCAGCCATATTCTCCCAGCTAGCCCATACAGAATCTGCCCTCGGCCAGTGCTTCTGCCCATCCCCAGCTCCCTGCCTGCCAGAATAACCAGTGCCTACCAGAGCCCTGGCGCTTTCTGCAGCCAGTCCAGCTGCTCGGCTCCCACTAGTGCCTGCGGGGAGAGGCCAGGGCTGCACCAGCTGGGCAGACACCTGGTCCTTACAGCTCCTCAGGCTGGAACCGCGAGAGGCTTTGCCTGCATTCTGGGGGCACGGGAAGCTCCTGGAGGATGGCTGTCCCCTTCCCTTGAGGCACTATGCTCTAGGAAGGGCGTAGGCAGGGCCTGTGCCTCCGCCCATCACACAGCCTGGCTCAGCAGCATCCCACTGGAGAAGGGGGTCTCCCAGCACATGGCAGCAGCCCCCCCCCCCCCCGGGCTAGGGTCCTCCTGCCTTTCCGAGCAGGCCAGGGGTGGGGACTCCAGCTCCATGAGCCAAGTACCCAGCAGGGGGAGGGCAAAGAGGCCCCATGGCCCGGCCGTTAGTGGGACTTCTGGGCGATGGAAGGGGGGGGGGGGGGGCTGAGACCCGCGCATGACGTAAGTGGATGGGGGCTGAAGAAGGCTCAGTTGTTAAGTTCATTAAGGATGACCCGCAGTTCGTTAGTGAGAATACGGTTTTTCTCCGCCTCCTGCTGGGAGCGCTCTAGAGAAAACAGACATCAGCGGCAGGAGAAAGAGAGAGAGAGAGAGAGAAAAGAGAGTTAGAGCAGAGACAGTCAAGTCAGGACAGACCTCCCCGGCATGACGCTGAGCCCCAGCAAGCACACGTCCTGTGGTCTGTCTGCCCTGCCAGGAAGGAGAACAGCTGGTCCCGGAGTAATGAACTCAGGCTGAAGGGGAGCCTGGCACGGGGATGGTGTGGCATGGAGGCTGTTCTGGAGCCCCAGAGATGGGCTCTGCTCTAAGGAGATCTGGATCAGAAACAGGAGTGAGCTCTGGCCAGGGAAAAGATTACTCTGCAGGGGAATGCCAATTAGCCCTGTGCCACGCTCAACTACCCAGCAAGGTGGGAAGTCAGGTCAGGCTGTGACACGGAGTGTGCTCTGGAGCGGTGTCAGGGAATGACAGAGTGCAAGGGCTGGCTCCATGTTCAGCTCCAGCGGGGACACGGAGCCCTAGACCAGGATGCCTAAAAGGAGCCCAAAGACTGGGGGAACATGGACCTAGCTGGTGAGCGTGCGCCAGATGCACACAGGGGCAAGGTCGCCCTGCCAGGCACGGCTGTTTGTCCCAGGTGCCTGGGGATGTCTGTGCTCAGAGAATACAAGGGGAGCCTCCAGAAAGAGGGCCATGGGCAGGCATGAGGATGAGACACACCAGAAAATGAGTGCGAAGGGAAAAACCAAAGCAGCATGAAGAAAACAAAGGAGAAATCAAGGAAAGAAAATGCTTTATTGAGGCCAACGCATTGAACCAGGAGAGAAAAGAAAGGAAGTCATGAAATGTGAACTTAGGAGGGGTGTGTGATGGACAGACAGACAGACAGAGACAGACAGAGTGGGGATTGAGGAGAACAGTAAGGGCTGCCAAGCTCTTGGCCACCTGGGGACAGGTTCTCGGCTGCTGAGGTTTTCCTTCCACCCCTTCCTCTCCTACCGTCCTCAGCTTTGGAGAGGCTGCTTCAGGGGAACAGCCTTTATGGGGATCCTCCCTGGGGCGTTAATGGGGAGGGGAGCTCAGGCAGATCCCATCAGAGGGCACAAAGCCTATGCTGGCCTCGTATCCCAGAACTAGCTGGTCCTTCCTTGTTCTCAGCAGCTGGATTCTATGTTCCCGCTCCTTTGGCCCAAGAGCCAGCAGTGCAGCTCCCCCTTGCCCTGAGGACACCACTTCTCCTTACGGAGGCCTAGGCTCCTGGCCCTACAGCTACCATCTTCCCCAGGCTCATTAGAACATGGCAGCTCTTTGCCATGAGAACAGGAATGCAAAAGCCCGCCCCACACAGCCCTGCAGGGCAGAAGGGAACCGGGCAGGACAGCTGGAGAGATCTGTGCAGGGGAACCCCGGCTGCTTGCGGCTCCTGGGCCACAACAGGAGCTTTTGTCTATTTTACCTTTCGAACCAGGCCCCACAGAAACCCAGACTGGCAGCAGGCTCCCTCCCCCACCCACTCTGCCTGTGTCTGTGGAGCAAGGATCAGCCAGGCCTAGGGTGCAGGGGCAAGAGGAGACCATGCACCTTCCATGCTGCTCAGGAAAGGACTCAGCTCTGGGAGGCTCATGCCGCTGTGTTGCTAGACACGGGGCTACAGCCAGGCTACCTGAAGGGAAGTCTGGGTGAAGGGTCGGTCTCTGCGCCGGGACCCTCCTCTCCTGAGCTCTTTGCTGTAGCTTTCACTGAGCAAACTAGACAGCCAGCAGCACTGGAGCAAAGAAGGGATGGGCGGACAGACAGGCAGTGGGAGATGAGACTGTGGGACGGACAGAGGCAGTGGGAACTTGGGGCAGCCACAGAGACCATGGGATGGACACAAGCAGGCTGGGGTGGGCTGACAGAGTGAGTGGAGTGCCGTGGTGCGGCTCAAAGGGACGTGATGTCGTTAAGTGCATTATCCAGCTCCTCGCTGATTGCCTTATACTTCATCTTCTGAGCATATACTTCATCTGCCGGCAGGAGGGAGTGCAGGGCGGGGTGGCACGTGGCAGAGTGCAGAGCAGGGCGGGGGTGGAGGGAGAAAGAGAGTGAGCGTGAGAGAGAGAGATCTAGCTGCTGTGGGAGGGTACCAGGGTGGGCTCACACAGGTGCCTGGTCCTGATACAGCCCCTGCCCATATCTCACTTGGCCCCATCCCCCCAGAGACCCTCACTGCCCAGCCCAAACTCCCCAGCCACTCTTCATCCCCTCCCTGGCTCCTGTGCTCCTGGCCAGTGCCGGTACTGGGCTCCCTGGCCCACGCCCATCACACAGAGACCCTGCCTCCCCTCCCTTCATGCTTGGATTCCCACCCACAGCTCAGCTCCTTCTGCGACACCCACCCAAGCTCCCTGGCCTTCCCTCATCTCCCCTCCAGAAGCAATTCCTTTCAGGAACCCTAGAACTCAGCCACAGCCCCAGGGCCTGTAGATTTGGGCTGGGCTGATTATGGGGCCTGGTCTAGGCCATCCTAGGCTGTCTGTGCTCCATGGGAAGAGGGGGGGAAGGGCGGGCAGGGTCTCTTTACCTTCTAAGTCATCAATGGTTTTCTCCAGCTTTGCCACGGATCGCTCTGCAAACTCTGCTCGGGTCTCAGCCTGGGTCAGGAAAGGGGGCGTTAGCTATGGTATCTGATGGGGAGCCAGGCAGGAGGGAGTATCTCTGAGACCAGAACTCTCCACAGACAAATCAGGAACATTACCCTGCTGGCCCCACACAGGGGACCCGTAGTGGAGCTGGGAAACGGTGAGCAATCAAACTCCTTGTTGGCCTCACTTTCCCAGCACTTTGCAAGGGTGTGCCTGGCTGTTCTGTTGTGTCTGAAGTGCCAGCAGATCTAGCCTGCTGCACAACATGGGGCTCCCCTGTCCCAGGACATGACTGGGGGAGCAGCAGCATTCAGAGACTGCATCTGCGCAGCTAACTTCAGCTCGGCTCCAGAAATGACCATGTCCGCCTCTCCTCTGCCAAGCATCCTCGGACTCTCACAGGCTGAGTGGGGCCCCTTACGGATGAGAAAGACATGGCTGGGCAGGGAAAGGTTCAAGTTTTGGGGCAGGGAGCTAGGGAAGACAGCCATCTGCACAGGCAGGGATCGCCCCCGTGGAATGCTGCTTCTAGCCATTTGGGGGAGCGAGAGCAAGGCAGTAGGCTTGGAGGGGGTCAAGGACAACCCCCAGGGGTTTTGTGCAGTCAGCATAGCCTCAGCACCAGGCCCACTCTGAAGGGTGGCAGCAAACCTGTGCACCCAAGAGAAATGGGGCGATAATGCAGGTGTTCCTGTCCTGCAATCAGGGTCCCTGCTTCCGAGCATCTCTCACCTCCTTCAGTTTGTCTGTTAGCAGCTTGATCTCCTCTTCGTACTTATCTTCCTTGGTGGAGTACTATGAAGAAAGACGGGCCTGAGTCACTGCACGTTTCCTGTGGCACCCCCACGTCCCTCTTTCCTAGTTATAGGGGCCATCCCAGTCTGCCTCCCCGCTTGCCCAGATCATCTCCCAGGAGAGCAGACTCTGCTCCCTGCCAGACCCCTCGGGGCACGCTGCGGCGCACACTGCACTCCAAGTCCTACCTTATCGGCCTGGGCCTCCAGGGACTTCAAGTTGTTGGTGACAATTTTCAGCTCTTCCTCTAGGTCCCCACATTTACTATATCCCAGCAGGCGCGGGCACACGCGGAAGAGAGGGCAGCCAGAGAAGGAGAGAGGGTGGGGAAGGAATGAAGGAAAGGAGAGAAAGAGCAATTCAGATGGAGAGGAAGCGACAGCCTGCTGGGCCCCTGGTGGCCTTCACATAGCTCCACAGGAGAGTCCAGCTGAACTCAGGTTCACACCCCAGGCTCTGCCCGAGGGGCGTCTGCTGCTTGCGAAGAGGAAAGGTTAGGTAACTGCATAATGAAGTCAGGACCACACTCAGGTGCAGGGCTGCCCAGCCGGGTTTGCCTCAGCCACGTTGGTGCTGCCTGGGCCCCTGTTCAGCCAGGTGCTCCTCTGAGCAACTCGCAGCACAGGAGCTCCTCCTGCAAGAGCACTGTGGAAAGTCCTCAGGACAGAGGCTTCTGGCACGCCGAGGCAGGTGCAGACAGGGAGGGGGAAAGAGGTCTCACTCCCCACCGGGAGCCTGCCTTGCGCTTGTAATGGCCACCCTGGGACCTCGGGCCACGGCCAACACTTGGCTCACGCTGTGGCCACACAGACAGCCAGGGAGAGGCGTGATGCAAAGAGGCAGCAGACGAGCACCAAGGGACGTCCAGGTGACCCCCAGCAGCAGCGGGTCCCATCTGAATCAGCCATGGGGCCCAGATCCAAAGCAGCTGTGAGATTGCAAGGGAAGGACAGGGCTCAGATTCGTCTCAGAGGAAGGACAGAGGGAGACAGGATGCCCAGAGGGCTGGAGAGGCAGTGAGGTACAGAGAGGAAGCCATGAGTCTCCCCACTTCCCTGCCCCGGTACCTCTTCCTCTGAGGCCATCAGGGATTTGAGGGTCTGGTCCATGGTGCGCAGCTCCTCTTCCAACTGTCTCACTCGGCTGGAGGGGGGGAAGAGGGGCATCCCGGGGGGAGCATTCAGCCATGGGAAACCGAGCAGAGAACATCATCAACCCTGCACACTCCCTGTGCCCCCACCCCACCAGTCAGGCCTGGGAGGGACAGAGAACAGGCTCCTGTTCAGCCCTGATCAGAGACAGGGGGTCTCCCTGGGATCAGGCCACCTGTACAGTCAGCTCTGCAGGTTGCTTTCTTTGCAGATGGGCTGGATTCTGTGCCTCCAACGGGACCACCCAGGGAAGGGACTCAGACCGGCTCCCAGCTCAATGCCCTCCAAAGCTCACACCCCCCAAGCTGGAACAGGAGCAGCTCCATGAGGGCTGGATCCCAATACGGCCTCATCTGAGGGGAAGGAAGAACAACGCAGGGGCCACGTGGGACAGTGACGGCACTCACCTTTCTGCAACCTCTGCCCGCTCCTCTGAGCGCTCCAGCTCCCCCTCGATGATCACCAGCTTGCGGGCAACCTGTCAGGCCAACAGAGAGACTGTCACCCGGCACATTCGGCATGGAGCACCCGCCGCAGCCCCACGCCAGGTGCTGGCTGCAGATGGAGGGTGTGGGACAGTGCAGATGGTGACCCCAAATGCATTGTGCTGGGAGGCGCAGGACACAGTGCGTGGGCCAGGAGGGGGGTGCCCCACAGCATAGCAGGGGCTGTCTTGGGCTCTGTTCTCCCATGACCTCTATGAAGGGAGGATTTGCCGGGAGCCACCCTCACCGTATTATCCAGCACCCTGGGGGGATCGGGCCCACTATGCTGTCACTGGCATGAGTCAGCCAGGGTCTCGGGTGCTCCTGGTGCTGGGCCCGACTCACCTCCTCGTATTTGCGGTCAGCCTCCTCAGCTATGTGCTTGGCCTCCTTCAGCTGCATCTCCTGGAGCTCCATTTTCTCCTCATCCTTCATGGCCCGGTTCTCAATGACTTTCATGCCTCTGAAGGAAATCCAAACCCCAGGATTATTGCTACCGCCTAGGCGGAGTACCCCAGTACCAGCTCCCTCTCCTTGTGCAGCACAGCGTGCACACCAGTGAATTACACCACCCCACGCTCCAGACAACTTCCTCTCTGGGAAGGAGACTCACACCGTTATCCCAGGGCTGATGTTATTGTAACCCATATGCCTAAAAAGGCTATCTCGTTGAGAGACCTACTGAGGGTGGGTTACTGTTGCTGGGCTGATTAGCTACCCACAACCAGAAACTTCTGGAAGCAGGGAGTGGTAGCATTTTGAGCATGCTCCACTGGACGCCCGGCTGGTGTGATGTGGTGTGGTCGGTCAGGTCACATGGGAGCAGCAGTCTGTGGGGACAGCAGGCAGGAGCTGCCTTGAAAGGAGACCATGTGCTCAGTTTTCTGGAGAGAAGCTGAGCCAGGAGTGAACAAGATGTTTTCTCCCTCTAATGGAGTCATTTGCAACAGACCTTGCAGACATGCATGTGGGACTGAGGGCTGGTTGCAAAGGAGAAGGAAAAGCCTGCATGGAATGCTACAGAGGATTCCAGCAAAGGAAGAAGAGGACAGCTATTTCTTGCCACTCAAGCCTCTGCACTAGAACAGAGACTGTAGCTGAGAGTTGGGTGAACTCCATCTGGACTTTGGGACTCTTGGGGATCTTTCCTGAGGGGTTTTCTGTAGGGATTGTTCTTGGTTAATTGTATTTTGTTTTCGTAGGATAAGGTTTATTTAGTTAGTAGTTAATAAAGTTCATCGTTATGTCTGGTTTTAGTAGTATTTTAATGTGGGAGTGTAGCTCTGAACAATCTTCGCCGCGAGTTCCATACAGACTGGATCCTGGGTCTCCAGCCGCTTTCTCCATAGGGATTGGGATTGACTTCTGTGAGGCACTGGAGAAGGGCAACTGAATTGATTTTAGCCCACCCGAAGGTTACACTATCACCCCCCAAACTGAGGCAGATGCTCCTAGGATGAAGCTGGCAGCCCCCTTGCTCAGCACTCATGCTCAGTGCTACTTCTGCACCATCCTGCCAGCAGCACCACAGCATCTGCCTGCCTTCTGGGCAAAGCCGTGGGAGCACGAAGCCCCTAGTGCAGGGGTCAGCCACCTTTGCTGGTCCTGTGCCAGCCCTGCCCACCGCACCCTCAGCAGGTACCGGGGCGGGGCCAGGCTTCAGGTGCCCCACTGGCCAGGGCCCGGGCCAGCACCAGCCAGCAGGCGGCCTCTGGTTCCCCGTGCTGGGGCCGGCTCCAATTTCCCGCCCAGAGCCGCGCTGCTGCCGGCAGGGCAGAGCCAGGCCTGGGCATGGCCGGCAAGAGGGCGAGTCGGCTCAGCCCACCCGGAGCCGCTGCTGGTGGGAGCCGGGGCCAGGAACCAGAGGCCGCCCACTGGCAGTAGCAGCTCCAGCTGGCCCGAACCGACTCACCCTCTTGCCGCGCGGCACAGCTCTGAGCAGGTTGGGTCGATGCAATGTGACCCGCTCCCCTCCCCTCCCGCCACCCAGCAGGGGACGAGGCCAGCATGGGCCCCCAGTGCGCGCCGCAGATGCTGGCCGCACAGTTTGCGGGGCCAGCTGGGGAGCCTGAGCGGTGCCAACTGTGGCACGTGTGCCGGGGGTTACCAACCCTTGCCCTAGTGGATTTGGGCTCCTCTCATCCACTGCCACTGACAAAGGCCAGCACTGTACATGTGAGAGCTGGGACAGAGCGCCCTCGCTGCGAGGAATCTCCCCGTGGATGTCAGGCCAATTCAGGGTCTGACTGTGTTCCCCAAACCCTGCAAACCCTCCTTTCCTGCCCTCCCAGTGATACTCCGCACACTGACCCCTGGACCACACAACAGACTGCAGCAGAGAATCAACCCAACAAGCCGCCTAGGAGCCAGGAGCCTGGCCGGGATACGTCTCCACATCTCCGCAGCCAGCAGGAGCTGAGTCGGCACACGCGGGTTCCTGTCACTCGGCCCCTCCCTTAGACCTGCTTTACAAGGTGCTCAGTAGCCTGGGCCCAGCATACCTACAAGAGCCTAAAGCTCCAGGGTGAAAAGACTGTCTACCTTGAGGGTAAAGCTTGCCTGTGCAAGAGGCAGAGCTTTCTTGGGGGCCAGCTAAGACTGTGGAACGAAGAACGTCAGGAACCAAGAGCCATCACAAACCTCACCCCCTTCCAGTCCAAGGGAGCATGTTTCTCTAGCGAGCCTGCACGGACACAAACACACTAGTGGGGATACAGTAAAACCCCTAACCACTGCACAGACAGGTCTTCGCCGGGGACGAGAGAGAGACCCTCACAGGAATCGTGCTCTGGTCCTCTTTGTGGATCGGGACCCTGCCATGGTGGAGTCTGTCCCAGTCCTCCTGGGTCTCCATGCTCCTACCCTCTTCCTGCACAGCCACTTGTGAGAGATGTTAGCCACACTGCCTCCCGCACAGCTGAAGGCACTCAGGTACCCATCCTACCCCCACCACTGTAGCCAGAGTTGGACTAGGACAGACGAGTCCTGCCCGAGAAAACAAGTGTCGCCCAGAGCAGGACTGGAACCCACGCTGCGGGGATGGCCTAGGGGCTGAGGTCTATGTTCAGAACTCGACCCACTGCTTCGTGGAGTGGAGCCCGCTCGGGGGCCACTAGGAAGTCACACAAGAGCAGGGGAGACTGTTCTCTCCCCTCAGGGCCTTCTAGCCCCAGTGAGCAGCATTTGGTGGGAACATGCTCCCCTCTGGGACCTGTGCACTCTCTGTCCTCCAGGGCCCTCTGTTCCCCAGCCACATTTGGCCCCTCTTTTACAAGCTCTGTCTGTCTGCATGACCTCCCTTCTGCCCCCCCCAAAGGCTAAAGATTCAGTAATGGAACAGTTTGTGTGAACACTGAAAAATGTTATCATGAAGCCTTAGTCCACACCTTGTTGGTAGTTCCCTGGGGGGGCAGCTGTCCTCTCAGCCACTGGCTTTGACACAGAGCTGGAAACTGACTGGGGAAGAAACAAACCCTGAATTCTTTGGCCTTGTCTGCACCAGAAGCGCTGTCGATATGCACACTGCTAGCCTTTCACGGGCCAGAACCCAGGTCGGCAGAGGAATACGATGAAGTGGGTTCTAGCCCACAAAGGCTTTTGTTAGTGTTTAAGGTGCCACAGGACTCCTTGTTTGTTTTGCTGAAACAGATTAACACGGCTCCCCTCTGGAATGGCCATCCTTGGGTTGGTAGAGTACATCCTCACTGGGACCAGAACAATGTGGGGGCAGCTGAGAGAGCCAGAGGCTCCTGGGCTCCCTGTGGCCTGCCCCCTGCCTCCAATTCCAGCCAGGACACGGGGACATCCCCACACCCCATCCAGGAGCTAAGCGAGAGCAAGGCTGTAGCAAGCCACTCCTGGGCTCGTAGCTGGGAGCCAGCGACCTGTGCCCCAGCTGGGAGTCAGCTGCAGCCCTCTGTGGTTTGCTGGTTCCAGCTCACAGCCGGGAGCTGAGAGGCGGTCACCTGCGCCCGGCTGACAGTGCCTGCAGCAGCTGCCTGTCTCTTCTTGGCTTGCCTGGGCTGCCAGCTCAACCGAAGCCTCCTGCACCCAGCTTGCAGCTAAGAGCCGCTCAGGGCTTGCGGCTGGGCACCAGCCACCGGAGCCCTGTCGGCAGCCTGGGATGATGGCAGCTGCTGCCCAGCTGAGAGAGGCTGTAGCCTGGGACAGCACCAGCCTGCTGCTTCTACAGGCTGAGTCAGGGCCTGGGTGGCTGCTGCCGGGATGCCAGAAAGCCGCAGGTTGCTGCAGCCCCACCAGCAGCCTGGGACAGCAGCAGCAGCCAGTGGGGCGGTAGTCAGGCTTGCCGGTGACCAGGGCATGCAGCAGGACTGCAACTTCCTGTGCCCCAGCTGCAAGCCTGACCTCAGCCTCCCACGCCCTGACTGGGAGCGCGGGAATCCTGGGCTCCCGGCCAGGTGGCAGCTGTCTGCAACCCACAGCCGGCAATCCTGCTGGCAGCCCAGGCACACTGCGACTCCCACAGGGCTGCGAGCCCAGGCATGGCATCCTGGGCTTCCAGTGGGGCAGCAGCCCCCGCGCCTTGCAGAGGACAAGGGCTCGCAGCAGGGCTGCAGCCTCTCACCCCTTGGCTAGGAGCCCAGGTCCCAGGCTTGCAGCCAGGCAGCTGCCTGTGATGGGGAGCCAAGCTCTAGCCTCCCCCGCCTTTCATGTCAAGTATGGCAGCTCTCCCCCACTCTAAGGGGACCCAGTGTCCAGGGGGACAGTGTAGCTCTGCAGACAAAAGCCTCCTGTCAAGGTGGTTTTAGCCTGTCGGCGGAGCAGGGCAGTTTTGGCAGTGGGAAGGTGACTGTGGTGTGTACATCAGGGCTGTCTGGTTGACAACTCTCTAGTGTAGGCCAGGCCTTAGCTGGCGTCAACCGAACCCACTCCGTGTGCCATGTGACGTGCTGAGCAAGGGGCTGGAAGGTGCCTGTCAGACAGAAGTCACCGCTGCACCTTCAACAGGCAGACTGCTCCTGGCCCAGTGGAGCACAGCTGGCCCAACGGCAGGTGATGTGCAGAAAGCTGAAGGACTCAGTGCTTTCCTGGCCTTCACAGCTCCCAGACTGCTGACCTGGGCAGCACAGAATGGGGAGGAGGCGAGCAACCCTCAGCACTGAAAGAACAGGTTCAGGACCAGTTAGAAAGGTTGGACGTGCACACGTCCACGGGGCCGGGTGCATCCGAGCGTGCTGAGGGAGCGTGCTGATATGATTGCAGAGCCATTGGACACGGTCTTTGAAAACTCAAGGCGGTAGAGGGAGGTCCTGGATGATTGGAAAAAGGCAGATCTAGTGCCCGTCTTCAAGAAAGGGAAGAAGAATCTGGGGCTCTCCAGACCAACCAGCCTCACTTCAGTCCCCAGAAAAATCAGAGCAGGTGCTCAAAGAATCCATTCTAAAAGCAGCTGGTGGCCAGGAAGGTGATCAGGCACAGTAGGCGTGGATTCCCCAAGGGCCAGTCGTGCCAGACCAATGAGATCGCATTCTGTGACGAGATGCCTGGCTCTGTGGATGGGGGGAAAGCGGTGGACGTGATAGACTGACTTTAGCAAAGCTTTTGATGCGGTCTCCCACAGTATTCTTGCTAGCCAGTTAAAAAGTTTGGGTTGGATAAATGGGTGACAAAGTGGGTAGAAAGCTGGCTAGATGGGGCTCATTGGGCATTGATCAACCCCCGACGTTTAGCTGGCAGCTGGTAAGAAGCAGAAGGTCAATCTTGGGGCCAGTTTTGTTCAGCACCTTCTTTAAGGATCAGGAGGATGGGATAGAAGCTCCCTCAGCAAGTTTGTGCAGGACACTAAGGTGGGAGAAGCGATAGTCCTAGACCTAGACAAATTGGGGGATTGGGCCAAAAGGAATCTGATGAGATTCAATAAGGAAAAATCCTGCACTGAGGATGGAAGAATCTCATGAACTGCTACAGGCTGGGGACCGACTGGCTGGGCAGCAGGTCAGCAGAAAAGGACCTGGGGATTACAGGGGACAAGGAGCTGGATACGAGTCAACTGTGTCTCCTTATTGCCAAGAAGGCCAATGGCATATTAGGCTGCATCAGTGGGAGTGTTGCCAGCAGATCGAGGGATGTGATAATTCCCCTCTATTCGACACTGGTGAGGCCGCATCTGGAAGTGTCCAGTTTTCGGCCCCCCACTACAGGAAGGATGTGGACAAATTGGAGAGAGTCCAGGGAGGGCAACAAGGATGATTAGGGGGTAGAAACACATGATTTAGGGGGAGAGGCTGAGGAAACTGGGGTTGGTCAGTCTGCAGAAGAGAAGAGTGAGGGGGGATTTGATAGAAGCCTTCAACTACCTGAAAAGGGGGGGGGTCCAGGCAGGGCCAGATTAAGGTGCCGGGGTGTCCCAGGTTGCCCACTTTCATGGCCCCCACCGTGGCAGTGGCTAGCCTGGGAATGGGGCGGGGCAGGGCTCAGGCACACCAACCCGGGGGCTGACACCTGCCAGCGGTACAGGGCAGGCCAGGGGCTCATCCAGCATTGGGGGACATGGGGGAAGGGTGGGCTGGTGCTCAGCACCGGGGCCCAGCACACAGTGCCTGCTTAGGCCAAAGGCCGCAGCCCACAGCACTCCCGCCCCACCCCCAGGCTGCTGGTCTGCCCCAGCGGGTCCAGGACCAGGGATGGGGACTCAGGGGAGCTGCAGGCCGGAGGCAGGGTGCCAGGGCTCACAGTGCCGTTGGGCCGTCATCAGGCCCGTCCCGGGGAGCAGGGTGACCATACCGGGACCCACGGTTTCGCAGGCCATGCTGCCAGTGGGTCAGCATGGGGCCCATGCTCTGCCCCCGACTCCACGGCCTTTGGTGGCAAGCTGGAGGCAAGGGGTGGGGTGGGGAAGCAGAGCCAGAACTCTGGCCAGCCCACCCTGCACAGGCCAAGTGGTCCTGGACCCTGCCCCCCAAGAGCAGCCCGAGCTGTCGTCCCACAGTCCCCAGGCGCCTGTTAGGGAGTCGGGCTCAGGGGTCCGGCCAGGGCCAGATTGTTGCAGAGCTGTGGGGCCCCCCCTTAAGGAGCCCCTAAAGCCCCTGCTATAATCCAGACCTGGCTCCGTGGAGAATGGGGCGAGGCTGTTCTCAGTGGTGGGAGATGACAGAGCTAGGAGCCGTGGTCTCATGTTGCAGCAGGGAAGGTCTAGGTTAGATGTTAGGAAAATCTTTTCCCCAGGAGGCGGTGAAGCACTGGAAGGGGTTAGCCAGGGAAGTGGTGGAACCTCCATCCTTCGAGGTTGTTAGGGCCCATCTTGACAAAGCCCTGCCTGGGATGGTTTAGTTCAGGTTGGTCCTGCTCTGAGCAGTAGGTTGGACTAAGGTCCCTCCCATCCCTAATGTTCTGCAATGCTATGGCCTTTGGCAGGCTGCTGGAGTGGTGGAATCTGTAGCCCAATCTCCCGGCCCAAACCGCCCCCACCGTCACACCTGTTGGGAATAGCACAGGGTTGGCTACCTGCCTCTCCTGACAACATTGGGATGGATTGCGACTCCAGTTACATGGGACAGGGCTTTGAGCAATCCCACTGGGACCACTTCTAGACCGTCCCACCAAGCTGCAAGACCAGGTACCACTCCACACACATCCTTTCCTGACAAACACATACCTCTCGCTCTCATCAGCTGCTTTCTCAGCCTCCTCCAGCTTCTGCAGTGCAGTAGCCAGGCGCTCCTGGGCTCGGTCCAGCTCCTCTTCCACCAGCTGGATCCGGCGGTTCAGGGAGGCCACATCGGACTCAGCCTGCAGGAGAAACAACACCTGGATTACCCTCCATATCCCACAGCTGGAAAAGGGACAAGAGCCACTGAACAGCGGCTGAGCCCATCACCCTCGTGGCCCTGCACAGAGACCATGGGAACCGCCGCCTGGATATGGCCGTGGTCCATCCAGGATAGCATCCCATCTCTGACAGTGGCCAGCATCAGATGCGTCAAAGGCAGATGCAAGATGCTCACAGTAGAGACACAAGGGATAATCCACTCCGCATCAAGTATCCTGGCCTTGAATGCTTCGAGACTGGCTCAAACCCTGAAGCATGAGGTTAATATCCTGGCCAGAATTTATACTAGCAGTAACCAATACAGCACACTCTGTTCTATAGAATGACCCAATCCTTCTGTGGCCTGAATGTCTTGTGGCAGTGAGTTCCACAGGATAATTACATATGGTGTAACAAAGCCTTTCATTTTGTTACTTTTTAATTTGCCACTTTACATTTCTTTTGCTGTCCCTGGGTTCTTGTGTTCTGGGGGAGCAGAAAAGTTCCCAATCTACATCATCTAGACCACTGAATGTTTTAGGGCCTTGCCACATCGCTGCTTATCTGCCTCTTTAACGATTTTCATCTGTTCATCTGTTCATCTGTTCATTCTTTCTTCAGAGAGTTTTCCAGGCCCCTGCCTGTTCTCATTGCTCGGCTCTGAACCCCTCTAATTCTGCCCAAGCCCTCCATCTGGAAACAGAGTCTCATGGACCAGGGATTTATACAAAGGCATAAAAATTCTCTGAGCTACTCTCCATCCGATTCCTTATTCCTGCCATCTCAACTAGGTTTTGATCACATAGCCTAGCCTGAGCCAGAGTCCAGGCTCACACCCAAAGAGCCTGGAACACTCGCGCTCCCTGAGCCGGGGTCCAGTCGCCCCAGCTCTCTGAGTCTGCTAATCTGCGGCAGCCCTGGCTGAGGCCACGGCGAGGGAAGTGGTGCTCTTCCTGGCAGAGCCCTGTGCAGGCCAGGCCGGCGTCTGGGTTTCAGCGCAGTGAGTAAAGGAGCAGGAATGCCCTGCACAGATTCGCTCCCAAAAAGGAGATGAGAACAACGTGTGGATTTCCTGTTTACTGGAGCCCAGCAAGGCTGGCCATGTGGGATCCCCTCCCCCCTGGCTCCCAACGCCAGCCGGGAACGGAGGAGGCAACACTGGACAGGCTTGGGGGGGCGGGTGACCTCTTGAGGCTGGGGGCCCAAAGCTGCCCTATACACCCAATTCACTCACTGCCCCCTCCGCCTGGAGACTGGCTGGGCTCCATGACAGGAAAAGGGAGCCCCATGCCTGCTCCGGCTGGCACCTTCTCCTGGGCCCGGCCTGAGCCCTCCAATTTCCACCCTGCCCAGCAGCCACAGGGGAGAAACCCAGTGCCGGATAAGGGAGGAAATGCCTCCTTCCATGGGGCTGGCCTGCAGCCAAGGCCAGGCTGAAAGGAGCCCAAAGGGGCAGAAACCCGCCCATTCCCAGGCCCCAGGTCGCCCCTCCCTCCAGGGCTGGGCTCTCCTGGGACAGGCCAGAGGAGACCGGGAAAGAGGAGAGACGGCGGGCACAGAGAAGGATGAGAGCCGGGGCAGGGGGAAGAGGTCACAGGGAGCTCTTGGCAGGGGTGAGGAGACTGCAGGCATGCCACACTCATGCTGTGGGAGTCAGAGCTGGGGACTGGGAGATGGGCCACTGGTGCCCCAGTTAGCCCCCCCGCCGGGTCTGGTCAGTTTTCTTTCCACATGGTAATTCTCACTTGCTCCTGTCACCAGACACCTGAGCTCAGCCCAGAAATGTCTCCAGTGGGTGCAGCCACACCTGGGGCCGAACTCTCTGCCTGCCCAGAGTGGAGAGAGCAGCTCTGTGCCGAGTCCAGGCCGAGGAGTGAGCTGGGCCCAGGTGCTCCACCCCTCTCTGGCACTGCCAGGCCATGGAGTGCCCTGCCCGGGAGGCTGGGGTCCGTGGCGGGGAAGACAGAGGTGCCTGCCCCAGAGAACAGAGCACGCAGAACAGGGGTCAGACTGCAAAGCTAGGAACACGCGCGTGACCCGTCCTGGCCTCCCAATGTCCCCTGGGGTAATCCAGCTCCTGGCTGGGGTCCCTGGCTCCATGTCATGCCACCGCAGGGCTGCAGAGGCTCCTAGGGACAGTCTCTGTCTGGCACGAGACAGTGGTGATGGGACTCCAGGGCAGCGCCAGAGGGAGGTACTAGCCAGGGGCCGGAAGCTACCTGCCCCTAAGGAACGTCAATCATTTATTGGGCTTATGTTGCTTACAGGGACTTGTGGGGCAGCCCAGAGCCCCTTCTCCTGGCTGAGGCCTCCTTCCCCTTCCGGCCATGGTTTCCCTAGAACACAGGGGAAGGCAGGACCCAGGCAGGGCTTAGGACATGCTAGGGAAGACAGTCCCATTCCCTGCCCTCACCTGGCCAGGCGCTGCCCTTCCACACACAGCAGGGCCCAGGGCCCTTCCCTCCCGGAGTCAGGGCAGGAAGCCACTGTGCATGAAGCATTTCCGCTGGCTCCTTGCCGGAACCAGCCATTGCTGGAGTGACCTGACCTCGCTAGACTCTCTCATGGAGATCAGGTTACTGGGCAGGGCGGTCCGGCTCCCCTGGGAGTCAATTAGCACCAACGAATGAGCAGGGCTGAGGGAACAGGAAAGGACCCTGCAGGGCTGAGGGGCAGGCACACAGGCTGGCAGGACACCCCCCTTATGGCTGTGCTCCAACCAGGGACACGAGCAAAGGGAAAGTCGCTCTCAGGCTAGATAGTGCCGCCCAAGCCAAACAACCACCAGAGCAGCCGCACCCACCCAGGGAATGCGCTCACCTTCCTGCCTGCAAAAGGCTACACTCAGCCTCTAGAGCAACACAGCCCAGCCAGGCACTTGAAGTTTCCTGCTCAGACCCCCTCCGTGGGGCAGGGGTTCTGCCTGGGACACACGTCTATAGTTTTTCTCTTCCCCTCCCCATGTCTGTTATGGCACAAGCAACTTTCCTGAAGAAGGCCTCTGTGGCGCACCCTGATGCAGGTCAAACTCCCGACTAGCCAAACTTCCCCTGGAACTCAGGTGCCTAGTGTGATGCAGCCGTGAGACCGCCCTTGACTGTATACAGGGCTAGCCAGGGGTAGCACATGGCATCAGCAAGGCCATTCCGGGCGACCACGTCCGTCCCAATGGCTGCACTTGGTTGACAGACTGAAAAGGGCTCAGAAACCAGCTCTGTGGATGATTTGAGGTCTGGAAAACCAGCCTGACACAGAGAGAGTAAAGCAGCTCAATCTAAGAAAAGATTCAGCGGTGACTAGATCACAGTCTGATTCAACTACCTACACGGGGAAGAGATTTCTGGTACCTGGGCTCTCTAACGTAATGGGAGTAGGCAAGGGCAGAATGAGATCCAGTAGGAGCTTGAACCAGACAAGCTCAGACTAAAAGGAAGATGCAGTTTTGAACAGTGAGGGTTCATCATCTTGGTGGGGTCCCCATCCCAGATCCCCCCTGCCAGAGCTGATGGGCTGGAGGCAGGAATCCCTGGCTCAGGTTCTCCAGCCTGTGTTATGAAGGGGGTAAAACTGGATGATCGTGATGGTCCCTTTGTGCCGCCATGTCTATGAATCTAGAAGCCCCACTCCCCTGCAGAACAGCACCATGAAATGTATTTGAGGCACCCATCACTGCAGAATTGTGGGGGGGGGGGGGGCTGTTTACAAGGCTTAGGTACAACAGCATCTCAAATGGAACAGCTTCAAAACCAAGCCCACAGGGCTGGGACCTGCCCCGAGAACATGCCTACATCCCTCCAGCAGCTCCCACAATGCGGCCAGAGTTTTCCTCCTAAACACAGGTGATCTGGTGGCAGGTCAGGGAAGGGGCCCCTGAGATCAATGGGGCCTAGGCCAGCTGTGCTTGGTCAGTCTCGATCTTCAGAGACTTTTCTGAGCAGAACCACTTCCAAGCTCCTCCTTCCACCACACTCATCGTTGCAGCACCAAGCGGCCAGTGGGCTCAAAGGCTACTGGGAGATCCAAGACCACCAGAAGGACGGTAGATCTACCCATCGCTTGGAAGGGACGGAGCTGCCCTTTGAGTCTGATACCATTCCTGGGATAAGGCCCGGCTGACCTGGGTCTAGGCCAGAGCTCTGGATACCACCACCTGGCCCACTACCCCCCGACTCCAGTCAGGGACCAGGTGGTGACACTGGGGTCCCGGCAAGCCTAGACCTGGACAGGCTTTCAGAGATGCCTGCAGCTTGCGCCCCTCAGGAGGCCCAGCACTGAGCGACTGGCTGGGACTCCTCCCAGGTCCCTGGCACGTGATGCAGCTCCCGACAGGCTGTCCTGAGCCCTGCTCAGGGGGAGGCTGTGGGTGCTGGGCCCCGGTGCAGTCAGGGCTGACAGGCAGGGCAGTGCAGGGGAAGAAGGCAGCTCACTAACCTGACCATGCTCTCCGGTCATTGCCAAGTCACCATCACCCACCCGCGCCCCACCTCCTCTGCTCCAGGGCAGGGGAAGCCATGGGGAGCTCTGGGGGAGGGACAGATGGGGACCACAGCAGTGAAGCTGTGCATCTTGCTGTGCCTGAGCGCTCTGGAATCCAGCAGGGTGTCTGTCCCCCAAGGGACAAGGCAGCAGAAGATGCTCCCTTCCTCCACGACAGAGAACCCCCTGCATCTCCAGCCCCCGACCAGCCCGGTCTAGCCTTGGAGCTCTGCCACTGAATGGGGTGAGCCCAGCCCTGACAAGGCCCAGAGAGTGAATCAGAGGCTGGCAGGTGGCCAGCTGGGGCAAGCAGTGGTAGACCTGAATTGGACACCATGGTGACAGGGATCCCAGATGCCCTGAGGGTGCAAAAAGGGCTTCATGGCTGCCCTGGGGCCCCTTTCCCTGAGGGGGGGGGGCCTGGCCACCCCCTTCTTTTCTGGATGCTCAGCCCCACCCTCCAGTCCTGCAAAGGGAGGAAGGGAACGTCTCCATCCCAGTTTCAGACTTTCACTGGCTCTGAAACCAAACACTGCTCTGGACTTGGGCTTCAGCACCAGAGCAGGTGTAATCCTGCCGTCTGGACGTTTGCACCAGTGCCCAGAGGACTGGGGCCCAGCACACAGGCAGATGCCAGCAAACATGGCAGTGCCCAGGGCCTGGCTCACCACCGAGAGGTGTTTTCGGGCGGAGATGGAAGCGAGGAGGGGTCAGACAGGGCTGTGGCTGCCAGGAGGCGAGAGCCCATCTTGGGGTGGGGCTGACAGGGCCCAGGCTCTGACAGCCCGAGGGATGGGGGGCCCGGGCAGGACGGGAGGAGATGGCTGGAGCCCGACCGTCGAGCCTGGCCCGCCTTACCCGCTCCCTGGCCTGCCTCTCGGCGTCCACCTCCCTCTGCAGGTGCTCGGCGCGTTCCTCCGCCTCGTCCGCCACCTGCTGCAGGCTCTGGATCTTCTTCTTCACCGCCTCGATGGAGCTGCTGCCGGCCATCGTCCCGGCCGCGCCCGAGCAATGGAGACCGCGGGCGTGGGAGCGAGACACGGGCCTCGGCTCGGCTCGGCTCGGCTCAGCTCAGCCAGCCCGGCTCTGCGCCCGCAGGTGACACCGCGCCCACGGGCTGAGCGCAGCCTTTGTGGGGCTCCGGCTCCGGCTCCAGCAGGAAGAGCTCTGCTCAGGATGCGAAGTCCCCCTCCCTGCCTTCATCCCTTTCCTGCTCCTCCTCCCCAGGAAAGCCAGTGTGAGCGCTTGCACACCGCCCTCCTCTTAAAGAGCCAGCGCCGCCGCTCCCCCGGCCCCTCTTGCAGCCATGGGGCTCCCCCTCCTCTCCGCCCTCGCCCCAGACAGCGCCTCCCCTGGGTGCCCAGGTGTCGGACGGGCGCTCCGGGCCCGGGAGCTCTCTGCTCTGCTCTGCCTCGCTCGGGGCCGGGGGGCTGAGCGCAGCTCCGACCCCCGCCCCACTGTGTGCATTTGCCACGGCTGCAGCTCCTGCCCCCCGCGGAGCCGGCGGAACCTGCAGGAGAGACTCCTCCCCTAGCGCCCCGGGCTGCAGGAAGGGGGAGCCGGGAAAGTTTCCCATCTCCCCGGTTCGGGGTTTGGAAGAGTGGGAAGGGCTGGAGTGGAGGCCCAGGGCTCAGAACTCGGGAGCTCCTGGCAGGAGCAGCGCCCCATCCCGGGCCCTAACACTCCATCTTCCTGAAAGGTCTCCAGACTCCAGCTCAGCCGCCAGCGAGGGCTGAACTGCCAGAATTCCCGGGACAGAGCTCTGGCCTGGATGGTCAGAGTGGGCCCGCAAGGCCTGCCCCCAGCTAGGGTCTCTGATCCTAACGTTAGAGCCAGGGCCGCCCAGAAACAGCTTCCCAGCGGTGCCTGGGCCCTCTCCCACCATTGTCCAAGTGTGTCTGCAAACCCCATGAGACTGCAGCACCACCACGGGCTCTCCTATAGAGCCCTCCTGCTTCCCTTGGGAGCTGTGCACCCTTGCAGGGTGTGGGCAGGCTGGAATGAGGCAAAATCAAGTAGAAGGCAAGGGGCTGGGAGGATTGCCCCACGTTCCAGCATTATTTCAGTGCCCTGCCTGCATTATGGAGCAACACTGTAGAACCCAGCTCCAGCCAGGCCATGCCGAAAGGAAGCATGTTACAGCCTGCTGCAGGCAATGAATCCTGGGCCCTCAGGATCTGCAGCTAGATAAGACCTGAGCATTTGCCTGAGTTCAGAGCACATCTCCAGGGGAAAGTGTCCTCAAACCCCAGAGTCCTGACAACACCCATCCCCTCACCAGGGTCCTACAAAGCCTTTGGACAGCCAGGGTGACATTAGGAAAAAATTCCCAACTGTCAGGGTGATGAACCACTGGAGTAAGTTGCCTCGGCAGGGTGTGGAATCTCTGTCTGGAAGTTTTAAGAGCAGGTCAGACAGACACCCATCAGGGCTGGTATAAGAGGGTCCTTGGTCCTGCCATGAGTGCAGGGGACTGGACTCAATGGCCTCTCCTGGTCCCCTCCAGTTTCTGTGATATTGTGCCTTCAGCCTGGGCTCGGCTCTGCACAGGAGATGGAAATTGCACACACAACCCCACTGGGCTCAGACACACTTGCTATCATTCCTTCGTCCTGGCTTGTCGTGGAGCACACTACCACTGATGTCACCCTGGGATCTAGGACATGGTCCGCTCCCGGAGCGAGAGAGCCCTCCTGGAATCACACTCAGTCCCTCCTTAATGAGCAGTGATGGATGGAGGGATGCACAGCAGCAAGGACAGCTGCACTTCACTCCTGCATTAAAGAGCATGGGAATTCCTGGGTGCTCCAGTCGACAGCTGAACTCAGCTGCCTCCAAGGCAGTGCTCAGGGAACCCATCTGGGCCTACATCTTCACTGCTAAAGAGTCTCTTTTGCTGTTGTCCCACTGGAATAGCCAGGTGAGGGCTGATATATACCCTGCCTCTGGCTGACCTTTTGTGACCTCCTGGTAAAACGACAGCACCCGGGTGCCCCTCCCTCCGGTCTTAGAGAGGGGGAGCTGCCTGGAGCTCCGACACACCCGGGTGCCCCTCCCTCCGGTCTTATAGAGGGGGAGCTGCCTGAAGCTCCGACACACCCGGGTGCCCCTCCCTCCGGTCTTACAGAGGGGGAGCTGCCTGAAGCTCCCACACACCTGGGTGCCCCTCCCTCCGGTCTTATAGAGGGGGAGCTGCCTGGAGCTCTGACACACCCGGGTGCCGCTCCCTCCGGTCTTACAGAGGGGGAGCTGCCTGAAGCTCCCACACACCTGGGTGCCCCTCCCTCCGGTCTTAGAGAGGGGGAGCTGCCTGGAGCTCCTGCACAAAAAGGCACACCTCAGCAGGGAAGGCAAAGCCTGGGGCAGCTGGAGCAGAGCCTGGCTGAAGGGAAGCACTTTCATGCCATCAACAGGACAAGGCAGGACCTGGCTGTCAGAAGCAGTCCCCTCGCCTGCTGTGGGGCAGGCTCAGGGCCAGACTGACACTCTCTTCTCTGAGCAGCTGCTCTGCTGTGGCCTCTGCTGACAGAGCGCTCTAGCTAGCCACACCCAGCGATGCCAGCCAGCTCCCTCCCACCAGCCCAGGGAATCACCAAATAAGAGCAAAGCCTCCGCTAGGAGGTGGGGTGGGGCCGATCCTGTCAGCCTCTCTTGGAGCATCCAGGATCACGGCCCGGCCTGAATCCAAGCAGCCATCATCACAGCTTCTCTGCGTTCCTGCTGCACACCTGCCCCAGTCCAGAACCACCCCAGGCCTGCACTACTGCAGCTCCTGGCACTGCCCCTTCCAAGCTCCCAGAACAGCCCCTGGCCCAGCGCCTTGGGCAGGGAAGAGGCTGAAGTAGCTGGGTGCCTCCCACGCAGCCAGTTCCGCTTCAGGTTGTTGGGCTGGAGTTGGTGTTCTTTGCACAGCAGGCAGAACAATTTTCTCCCCTGCAAGAGTCACTGGGGGAGCGTCTTCTCCGGTCCATGCCACACAGGAGCTCAGCCTCCTGCAGGGGAAGGCAGGCACTAGCAAAGCCACGTGCTCCCCTGTGCAGCCAGCGCTGAAGTGCCGGCTGCTGGAACTGTGAATCCCTGAGCCTGCCACACTTGATTTATGCTGGAAGCTGACACCCCTTGGCGAGGCGTGTGGGAAGGGGCTCACATTAACGCCCATTAGCACGGACCCATGTTACATTAGCATGTCTCATCCCCATCTGTGAGCACACCAGCTCTCCCCTCTGCAGCCAGGCTTCTCAGCCCAGGCTCTGGGCCGGGGGCAAGATCCCTTTGTTCCCACTTGAGGGGTTGTTATTTTAATGCATTTGTGATATTCTACAGAGAGCAGCTGCCTCTCTGGCTATAAGGGTCCAGGGAGCTGAAAGCTCTGCCCTGCTTGGGCACCTGGACTCTTGGGCACTTGACTCATGGGAATGGCACAACCACTCATTCTCTGGAGGAACTGGCTGCGCAGGCTCAAGGGAGGAACTCTTCTAGATTCTCAGCCTAGAGGTTTATTCTGCTACTTGCCCAGGTGCCTTCCAGCTACTGCTGCATCTGCCCCTCCAGACTCTCGCATTGTCCCACCTACGATTCACTTACTCGCAGTGGGCAATGCAGAGATCCTGAAAATAAGATCCATCAGCCACAGAACAGGGTCCTTCCCTGTAATGGAGCTCCCCACACTTAGCCCCACCAGGGCGGCCCTGCCCAGCTGCCCCACCAGTGGCACAGAGCTCCTCAGAGTGTCCCAGAGACACAGCCTGTTCAGGGCAGGTTTGGTCCCTACACTTCATTTTCCAGCAAAACAAATAGGGAGTCCTGGGGCACTTTTAAAGATTAACCAATTTATCTATCACATGAGCTCTTGTGGGAGAAAATCCCACTTCATCAGACACTTGAAGATGGGGACAAAGTGGGATTTTCTCCCACGGGAGCTCATGCGATAAATACATTTGTTAGTCTTTAACAGTGCCACCAGACTCCTTGTTTTGGGGAACTACACTAACATGACTACCCCTTTTGGAACTTGTCTTCATTTTCCAGGACTCAGGCCAGTCTGAGTGTTACACGTCCTGAACAGTGGGGCTCCCAGCCCCTCCCTGGGACACAGGCCCCAGGACCTCTCCTCTTCAACTCACTCCCAGGAAGTTTTTCCCAACCTTACTTCCTATTTTCCCTGTTCTGAATGTGCCTCCATTCCTCCTGGGCTCTCCCTGGGTCCCCAAGCCATTCCCCTCTCACCCCTCAGATACTTGGAGAGAGGTCACACGGGCTCCCTCTTGCCCCTTTGGTTTGTTCAGCCCCTCCAGCCACCTCGATCCTTCCTTTGCACGTCCCCAGCAAGGGGCTGCACAGCACTGAGCACATGCCCAGTGTGCTCCCATCCAAGCCACGTCAGGAGGGACTGGCCCCTTCCCCCAGGAGTGCACAACCCAAGACTGCACGGCACATCCCACTGCAAACTCCTCTCTCCTGCTGCTCATCACCCCACAGCTCTGAAATCACCCCGTGCCATGCCCTGGCCACCAGCATCCTCAGCCCTGCTGCTCTCAGCTTGGGAGCTCCCTGCCAGCTGCTCTCAGCTCAGTGCATGCAAATGTGCACCACTCCAGTTAAGCCAGTGCCAGCCCTGGCCCCCCTCGAGGGACACTTCAGGAAAATCTGGGCTGCAAAAGCCTAAACCCTGCGGCAGGACAGCTCAGAGCCCTGGGCCAGTCTCTGGCTTGTGGGGTTGCTGGAACTGTGCTCAAAGCAGCAGCACAGAGATTCCCACTCAGGCGCTGCAAGCTAGCGAGGGACGGCTCTAGCCTCGGTGGGAATGTCTAGCGCTCTGTCTTTAGTGCCAGAGCACGAGCCCCAGGCTGTGGAAGACCCATGTGTGAGACTGTCATCACTGGGTAAGTGCAGACTTACTTTGAACCCCCCTTTGACCCACTCCAGCCAAAGTGAAACGCTTGGTCTGAACCAGAGTCTGGCACAGGTTTCTGGCTAGCTTAGCGACAGGCAAGCGCAAGGTCTCAGGGCAGACCCGTGTCCCAGGAGCTCCCTCCTTCGCCACTGGAAGGACGGGTGATTATTAGATTCAGAGAGTTTAGGGTGAGAAGGCTTCCCCGCCAGGCCAGCCCAACCAGAGGTGAACGCGGCGGTTGCTTTAAGGGGCGCCAGGTTAGACAGAAGGGAATTTTTTTCTTTCTTTAAAAAATATATGAATAGGTTATCATATAACATGTTGGGGGAAGGGGGCACCAAAGTCGTAGCTCGCCTACGGCACCAAAACCCCTTGGGCTGGCCCTCAAGATCAGCTACTCTGGTAACTATGTGGCAGGCCAGAGAGCTGCCCTGAATTAACGCCTCTTTGCCCTACAAGGAGCCACCACTTGGTTCAGCTGTTCCCACGGTTAACAACCTGCGCCTTATTTCCAGTCTGCCTTGGCTAGTCTCGGCTGCCAGCCTTTGGGCTGCGGCAGGCCTCTGTCTGCTAGAGACGGAAGAGCCCGCAATCACGTATTCGTCATGCACTGTAATCAAGTCACTCCCTGACTTTCTCTTTAAGTGACCCACATCGAGCTCCTGGAACTGCCGTGGGAAGGCAGACGGCCCTGTCCTTTCATCCTGCCCAGCCCGGTCCAGGAGCTGCCAAAAGGAAAGCCCAGGGAACCCTTGCCAGGGGCCACCAAGGGTGAAATCCTACCTCTGCTGAACCCCCACATTATTCAGTATGTCCAGGATTTCACCCTGGGGCTCCCCAGGCCATTGCATCAGGCTAAAGGGAAGCAGAGGCCAAGAGGGGCTTCTCTCCCCAGGGGCCTGGCTGCAGCTTTCTCCCCAGTCAGTTACCTGGGCTCACCCTCCCAATGAACAGATCTAGGCCTGGAGAGCCGAGCGTCCCAGAGCCAGAGCAGCCGGAGAATGGGGAGAAGGTAACCCTCCCCGAGCTCTCTGGGAACGGCCACTGGCCACCATCCTGCAGCCCTTCCAGAGAACTTGCACCACGGCCTGGCCAGGAAGGGATCAGGGTGGGGATACTTGGGGGGCCCTGATCCTGGCTCTGGGCTCTATTGGACTATAAATAAGCTTGTGGGAGGGGAGGGCCCTTTTGCCAGAGTCCAACCAGGGCTTTCAGCTGCCTCTGGGAGTAGGGGAGGGGATGTATCGCACTCCCACAGCCTTGTCCTTGTTCGGACTCCCCGTCCTTGGAGGCTGCCTCAGAGATTTGACACATCTCCCCCATTTAGCTCCACACACCAGCTGGGATTGAATTTTTGCTCTTGATCCTAAAAAGCTTGGCCCTTCCCCTGCTGGCTGTGTTCCAGATGGCTCCTTTTAGCTTCTCCTTTGCTTGGCAGGGTTGGTTTTCATCAAAGAAGGGCTGGCTATGAAAAGGAGGTTTTATTTATAGGGTGTCAAATACCCTGGGTGGCACAGCAGGTCGTTACACCCCCTTCCACTCCTTTGGAGCGGCTGGGGGCTGCACACAGCTGTTCCTCCCTTTACCCTGCACCAACACACGTTAATTTCAACTTTTTCTTGAGCGTCCCCCAGGCAGGATCTACTTTTGCAGGAGACACAAAGAAAACTGCTCCAGGCCTCGTCTGTCCAAGGGGACTGGGATGCAACACTCAGCTTCCAATGCTCAGGAAGGAAAAGGATTTCCCCAAGCACTGCGCAAGTATCTTTCCTTCCTTGCAGCCAGCCGGCCATGCTCCTGCCTGTCATCCCTGCCTCCCTGGGCCCTTGGACTGTTTTGGACACACGGACACGTGCCACGCCTGCTCCCCGCTCTCCTCAGTTTTCCCAGAACAAGTGCCCAGGAATTTTTCTTGCTGTCTGACAACTTTATGGGAGGCCAGTGAGCTGGGTCTGTGCCCAGCACAGACCAACAGCCCATTTAAAGATACCCTACAGGATTAGCTGATGCAGAGTGAACGCAGGCTCCATCCCAAGAGGTGGAAACAGCAGAGCTGCTCTGGGGTCGAACGAGCACCAACGGTACCCAGTGTTGTCGGCAGTCCACTCCATCCAAGAGCAACATCGTCTCTCCCCATCAGACTGCACACTCTTTGCCCCTTCCCCTGACGGTCCCATTGCCCAGGCAGACTGCACCTGCCCTCCCCAACACAATGCACCCCCACTCCCAGGACTGGCCCAGGAGGGGCCCCTGTTGCACATTTTCTCATGCTGAGTTCAGTGTAAGTGACCCGAGTGGTGTAATTCTGGCTGCTTTCCCCAGGAGATGGTTCCCAGTGGGGCCCCCACCCTTTGACACCCCCATGACAGGGGCCCCTCCTCTCCTGCAGGAGGTGCTTCCCCTAGCTTCTGGGAAAAGGGGCTGTGGTGACTCATACGTACGTCTGCTGCCTTCTTCTCTGCCTGCTCCAGCTTCTCTTGAGCTTCTTTGACGGACTCGGAGTACTTATCCACCTCATCCTCCGTCCCCTTCAGCTTCTTCTGCAGGGCCTGCTGCTCCTCTTCCAGCTAAGAGGGGAATCAGAGCAGGGGGGTTCAGGGGAGCCCTGGACAGAAGGCCAGCAAGGGCCAGTCTCTCACCAAGACCTCGATGACAGGAAAGGGGGCAGTGGGAACCTGAACCCAAGAGATGGGTATGGGTGGGGGAGAGCAGACCCAGAGGGACTGGCCCAGAGATAAAGCTCATTTCTTGGAAACAGGGCCAGTGGGGTAAGCACAAATGCTGGCCAGATTCACCAGAGATGGGGCCCAGGAATGTCTCCTTGGGCTTCCATTGCTCAGGGAGGTGGGAGCCCAGCACAACTTCTCCCTGATCCTGGGCACATTCTCTCCCCCACACCTCTGGGGAACCAGCTGTGTAGAGGGGAGATTCCCAAAGGCGGCTCAAGGGTCTGGCTCCATCCCAAGGGCCTGAGGCTCTGAGGCAGACAATGGCTGAGTGGAGTGGGTGAGAGATGGTCCCTATCCCCAATGCCTGTGTGTGCAGGGGGAGGCCACGATCCCTGTTTGCAATGGTACCCCCACAAGTCTATCTCCTGAAAGACACCAGCCTTGTCCCTGGTCAGGGATGGAATTGGGGGTCCCTGAGTTGATCCCCAAGAGTGTGCAGTGACCCCCACTTGGTCTCTCACCTACCAATGGGGACAGTGGGGTGAGTACCCCAGAAAGGGGACAGTGCTCTGAGGGATGGGGGTGTCAGTCCCCACCTGCTGGTAGCAACACCCTGTGTAGTCTACCATTTGGTGGAGCTATCGGGGTGGGTCCCAGGGAACAAATGTGGGGAGTCTCTGGGTCTGGGGTGCCTGTCTCCCTGCTTTCACTGATCCTCTGCTTGCTCCACGGTGGGGGCCCCCGGGAAGAGATGGAGGATTGGGGTTTGGGGGATTGGGGCAGGGGAAGGGATGGGGGATTCTGAGTCCTGGGCGGGGTTGCCCGGTGCTGTGGAGACTTGGGGAGGTGCTGGGAGGGGGCTGCTCAGGAGATGGGGGGTCGGCTCGGGGGCTCCGGCGTGGGGGCGCTAGGGGAGCGTGGGGGGGAGGACCCGTCCCCACCTGCTTGCAGCGATCCTCCGCCTGCTTCTTGTCCGCCTCCGCCTGCTCGGCGCGATCGATCGCGTTCTCCTTGTCCAGTTTCAGCATCTGCATCTTCTTCTTGATGGCGTCCATGGCTGCGGCGCGGGGCGGAGACCGGCTGGCGGGGCTGAGTGGGACCGAGCGGGCTGTGGGGCCCCGCCGCCGCAGCCGCCGCCTAAAAGCCGGGGAGGGGACGGGAGGAGTCTCGGGCCCGGCCCGGACCCTCCCTCGCCGGCTGCCGAGCACCTTTTAGGGGCAGGCTGGAGAGCCGGCCGCGGGCAGGGGCGGGACAGGCGGGCGGCGGCACCCCGGGAGGGGCAGCGGCTCCGGGGCCCCCACCTCCACGACACCCCTAGAGAGATCGCTGCCCCAGAGAACCGAACCCCAGAGACCCAACCGCCACTGCACTCACAGAGACACTAAATCCCACTGCTCTTCTGAGAGGGCCCCCCAACCTCACTGCACCCCAAAGAGACTACCAACCATATAATCACAGGACACTCCCCAGAGACCCCAACCCCAGGGACCCCCACTGCACCCCCGCAGAGAGAGGGCCCAACCCAACTGAATCGAATTGCACTCCCCAAGGACACTCCCCCATCCGATGGAATCACACAGCACTCCAATACACAAGAGATCCCCAGCCCCAGAGACCCCCAACCCCACTGAAATGCACTCCCCAGAGAGACCACCAAACACCAGAGGTCCCCCCATCCCCAGAGAGCTCTCTGCAACCCTCAAAGATTTCCATTTCCCAAATGCACAGGAAGTTAGTTAAACAGAAATTAAAAGAAAAAGTTACAAGAGTGAAATGTCTGGAAACTGCTTTGAAACTTAAAAAAACCCCCAACCCAAAACGCTACACTAGAGGCTCAAATTACATATATGCTGCGAATTAAAAAAACCAAAAACCCAGTAACGGGGGGGAAAAAAGCCACCATGGCTAAACAATGGAGGAAAAGAGGCAGTTAGAGGCAAAAAGTCATCCTTTAAATATTGAAAGACAAATCCTAAAGAGGAAAATAGAGAGGTGCAGAAACTCTGGCAAATCATGCATAAAAATATAATTAGTCAGGCTAAAAAAGGAATTTGAAGAACAACCAGCAAAAGACACAAAAACTAACAGCAAATAAATAAATAAATAAATACACCAGAAGCAGGAAGCCTGCCAAATAATCAGTGGGATCCTACAGGATGGAAGTGCTAAAGGAGCAGTTTCCAGACAAGGAAGACAAGACCATTACAGAGAAGCTAAATGAATGTTTCGCATTGGTCTTCACTGTAGAGGACATGAGGGAGAGCTCCACCTCTGAGTTATCCCTTTTAGGTGACAAATCTAAGGAACTGTCCCAGACTGAGGTCTCAGTAGAGGCATGTTTGCAAAGTCACCTGGACCAAATGGCATTCACCCAAGAGTTTTGAAGGAACTCAAATATGAAATTGCAGAACTACTAACTGTGGTAATTAATTTATCGCTTCAATCACCATCTGTTCCAGATTAGTGGAGGATAGCTAATGTGATGTCAATATTTTTAAAAGGCACCAGAGGCGATCCAAGCTATTACAGGCTGGTAAGCCGAACTTCAGTACCAGGCCAATTGGTTGAAACTGTAGCAAAGAAAAGAATGATCAGACACACAAATTAACAAGACTCAACCCAGCTTTTGTAAAGGGAAATCATGCCTCAGCAACCTACTAGAATTCTCTGAGTGGGTCAACAAGATGTGGACAGGGATGATCCAGTGGATACAGTGTACTTGGATTTCCAGAAAGCCTTTGACAAGGTCCCTCACCAAAGATTCTTAAGTCAAGTAAGCTGTCATGAGATAAGAGGGAAGGTCCTCTCCTGGACCAGGAACTGATTGAAAGACAGGAAACAAAGGGTAGGAATAAATGGTCAGTTTTCAGAGTGGGGAGAGGTAAATAGCGGTGTCCCCCAGGGGTCTGTGCTGGGACCAGTACCGTTCAATGTATACATAAATAGTCTGGGAAAAGGGGTAACCAATGAGGTGGCAAAGTTAGCAGACAATACAAAATTACCTACTTGCAATACAAAGCAGAGTGTGAAGAGTTACAAAGGGATCTCACAAAACTTGGTGACTGGGTAACAGAATGACAGATGAAATTCAGTGTTGATAATTGCAAAGTAATGTACGTTGAAAAACATAATCCCAACTATAATCCTAAATGGGTTTGGTTCTGCTTTGAGCAGGGGTTTGGACTAGATGACCTCCTTAGGTCCCTTCCAACCCTCATCTTCTATGATTCTATTCTTCTAATGAACCTACACAATGATGGGATCTAAGTTAGCCATTACCGCTCAAGAAAGGGATCTTGGCGTCATTGTGGATAGTTCTCTGAAAACATCCACTCAGTTTGTAGAGTGGTTAAAAAAAGCTAACCAAATGTTGGGAACCGTTAGGAAAGGGATAGATAATAAGACAGAAAATATAATGCCATTATAAATCCATGGTATGGCCACACCTTGAATACTCTGCAGATCTGGTTGCACCTTCTCAAAAAAGATATATTAGAAATGGAAGGGCAAGGAAAGTACAGAAAAACTTCCATATGAGGTCAGATTAAAGAGAGGGCATCTTGAAAAAGAGATGAATTAGAGGGATATGAGAGAGCTCTATAAAATAATGACCGGTGTGGAGAAGGTAAATAAGGAAGTGTTAGTTACTCCTTCACATAATACAAGAACCAGAGGGGTCGCCCCATGTACTTAATAGGCAGCAGGTATAAAATGAACATAAGGAAGCACTTTTTCACACAAAGCACACTCAGCCTGTGGAACTGTAACCTTCAGGTGGGCTAAATTTATTTAATTGCCCTTCTCCAGTGCCCCACAGAAATCAATCCCAACCCCTATGGGGAAAGCAGCTGGAGACCCAGGATCCAGTCTGTACAGGACTCACGGCGAAGATTGCTCAGAGCTACACTCACACATTAAAATACTACTAAAAACAAACATAACAATGAACTTTATTAACTACTAACTAAATGAACCTCATCCTAAGAAAACAAATACAATTAACCAAGAACAATCCCTTGCATGAAAGATACCCAAGAGTCCCAAAGTCTGTGTGGAGTTCACCCAACTCTCAGCTACAGTCTCTGTTCCAGTGTGGAAGCTTGAGTGGCAAGAAATCGCTGTCCTCTTCTTTCTTTGCTGGGATCCTCTGTAGCATTACATGCAGGCTTTCTCTTCTCCTCTGCAACCAGCCCTCAGTCCCATATGCATGTCTGCAAGGTCTGTCGCAAATGACTCCTTTACATGGAGAAAACATCTTGTTCACTCCTGGCTCAGCTCCTCTCCAGAACACTGAACACATGGTCTCCCCTCAAGGCAGCTCCTGCCTGCTGTCTGCACAGGCTGCTGCTCTCCAGTCATCTGACTGACAACATCCCATCACACCAGCAGGGTACACTGTGGAGATGCTCAAATTGCTACCACTCCCTGCTTCTGGAAGTTTCCAGTTGTGGGTCGCTAATCTGCCCAACAACAGTAACCCACCCTCAGCAGGTGTCTCAGAGATAGCCTTTTCAGGCATATGGGTTACAGAACTCCTTGCCAGGGGATGTTGTGAAGGCCAAACCTATAACTGAGTTCAAAAAAGGGTTAGGAAAGCTCCTGGAGGATTTTGTCAAGCAATGCCTATTAACCCTCGAAGCTCAGGGATGTAACCCCTGCTCTGTGTGCCCCGAAAGCTCTGAATGCCAGAAGGTGGGCCTGGTTGAGAGGGCAACATGACTTATAACTGCCCTGTTCATTCGCTCTGAAGCATCTGGTCGTGGCCACTATTGGCAGGCAGCATCCTGAGTTACGTGGACCATGGTCTGATGCAGGATGGCTGTTCTTATGGTCTTTATTTTAATTTGTATGAGGCCTTTGCCACAGTGGCGTTCTTCTCCAACCTATTAACAGAACGTGATCACGCTGCTTGGACACCCTGCTCCTGCTTGTCAGCCTTCCCGGCCCACCCTAGGGCAATGGTTCCAACCTTTTCAGTAACACGGCACACTTCAATGAGACAGACAATGCCACGGCACACCCACTTTTTTCAGCTGATTTGATTGCTCACAAACATCACATTTACTATGGTTACAGTCTTACAGAGAGGTTTGCAACATAGCGCATCCAACAAGCTAAAGAAGGATCAAACGCGTTCATGGTTCAGATCCACCAGAAAAAACTAAACCTCATCTCAATTTTGCCCTTTGGCCACCTGTGTTTAGACTGCTCACATTTCAGAATCGAAAGACCGATACCTCACTTTTAATTTGATGATTAATTTTCATGAGTTTTATGAGGTGTAATTTTGGTTGGTTAGACTATTGTTTAAGGAGAAACAATGTTTGTTTTACATTGATTTTCGTTACCTTTGTACAAAATTTCATGGCACACTTGGATAGTTCTCATGGCACACTGGTTGAAACCGCTGCCCTAGGGGCTGCCCCCTTCTCACATCCTTCTCTAGCTCCCTCTGGAATCCCCTCGACTATGTCTACACTAGCAATTTAGGTCAACTTAAGGGTGCTTAAGTCACCCTAAATTACTCCACGTCTACACCTGGCTTTCATTAAGTCGATTTAAGAAATTCCTTAAGTCGACTTAATAACTTCCCCTCTTTAGGTCGACTTAATGCCAGTGTGGACAGCTATGTCCAATGTTAAGTCGACTTAATAAGGTCAACTTAAAGGTGGCTACTCTATTAAGTCGACTTAACTTTTCCTAGTGTAGACATAGCCTCAGAGCCCAGCTTCTCAATCGCTTCTTCCCACCCCTTGACTCCCTCCAGCGCAAGCCACTAGTCTGAGCTCCCCGCACAGCCCCTTCCACACCTTCTCCACATGGCCCTGTGTGTCTGAGACCCCTCAGCTTCCTCCACGGAGAAACACTGGGCCTCATGTTCCTGTGATGGATGAGGCGTCATTCTTGTGTTTTTGTGGAAGTCTCGTTCCCACTTAGAGCCAGCAGCATCTATGCTGATGTGTCACAAGGGACAAACGCTGAAGTGGCTGTGGGAACATCACTCAGTGCAGAGCTTGCTGGCCAGGGTGGCTCCTCACCTATGAAGTGCAATGGCTAAGGAGGCAAGTGGACCTCGGCCCCAAGTGAGGTGTGAGAGCACCCCATAAACCCCCCAGTCTGACTGTTCCCCCGCCCGATGGCCCGTCCATCTAGGTGAACGAGGCGGTTGCCTAGGGCGCCAGGCTTTAAGGGGCAACAGAAGTGAATTTTTCCCTCTATTTCAAAATATGTGACTATGTTATCTCTTACCAACGAACGTGTCACCCTCTGATGGGGGCGCCAAAGGCATGGTTCACCTAGGGCACCACAAAGCTGGGGCCGGCCCTGCCCCGCACTGCTCTGGGGACAAATCAGCAGAGAAAAGTGTAAAAGTAACGCCCTTCCTCTGCACCGTGGAGCTGCAGGGAGGCCGCCCCGTTTTGCATGTGAGTCGCCGCACAGAGCAAACCTTACAAATTGTCGCCGCCATGTGAGCGGGCAGCAGCAGAGCTGCTTAGCTTTGGCTCCGTATTCTGCACAGCGCGACCCCCCTGCCACAGAACAGAACGTCTCCCAGCACACAGCACTCATGGCAGACTGCTTCCCAAACGACTGCTGCCTTTCACCCGAAGAGCGAGCTGGCCTGTGCTGAACCGCAGCCGGCAGAATGGCAGCTGCCCTGCATTCCAAACACCCACACAATCCCCGCTCCGCGAGGGCCAGCACACCCGGGATGAGCACTCGCTGCTCCAAATAAACCTCATTCAACAGCTAAAAATGCAACCCCCACACGTGGTTAAAGGCTCAAAGGCGTCCAGCGTGCTACAGAACAGAACGCTCCTGGGCTGGGGCTGGGGCCGCGGCCTAGCAAGCAGAGGCTGGGCTCTAGCGAGCGGTGGGGCGGGACGGGAGGGTGCCAGGCGGGGAGGGGCTGGGCTGAAGGGTTATGAAGGTGCTCGAGCTGTAGAGTGGGTTGGGGGGGCCCAGGGGGTGGCAGGGTTACTGGCTGGTGCGAGGGGGCTGCAGCCATTGGGGCTGGGAGTGGGGTGTAGTGACAAGTGAACGCAGCTAGAGTGGGGGAAGCAGCAGCAGTAAGAGAAGCTGGGACGGGTTAGGTTTGGGTTTAGTGACTGAGACCAGGAAGGCCGGGCCAGAGCCAGGGCCAGGGCCAGGGCTGGTTCTTTCCGACAGTCCGTTTTCCAGGGCTCTGGCCAGGCCTGTGCTGCGTGGCGCCCTGCTGAATCCATTCCCCAGCCCAGATCCGGGCCCAGGAGCAGCACCAGCATCGACAGAGCTGCGATGGGTGGCTGTGTTCTGGTACCGGTCTCACAGCAGCTCCAGGCAGGGCCGGCCCAAGGTTCTTGGTGCTGAGGCGAGCCGTGAAATTGGCAGCCCATGTTAGAAGAGAAAGATATGTAAAAAACTCTCTTCCATCTCGTTTGGCGCCCTAAAGCCTGCTGCCCTAAGCGACTGCCTACTTCACACGTGGTTGGGCCGGGCCTGGCTCCAGGTCCTCTGGAACGTTCCCACCTTGCAATTCTCCATCCACGTCTCAGCTCAGTGCCTCTCTTGGGGGGAGCGGGGCCCAGGGCCAATTGGCCAAGGCGGGGCCCTGCCCCTCCCCCCATGCTGGTGGGAGTGCGGAGGGCCAGCCCACTCCGTCCCCCATGGACCCCGGTCGCCCTCGGGGAGCCAGCCCCGGAAGCCAAGGCTGAGAGCCGTGGCCCTGGGCCGGGAAACTGAGGCCGCCCGCATGGCGGCGCAGAGCTGTGGCCCGGGTGGAAGGGAGCTGAGGCTGCAGGGGGTGGGGAGCTGGAGCTGCGGCCAACCAGGGACTTGAGGACCCCGCTGGGAACCGACCCCAGTCGAGGCCACGGCCAGGGACCCTTCCTGGCCACATGTGGCCCTGGCCAGGGGTGTTGGGCAGGCTGCCCCTCCCCTGAGCCTGCTGCTCCACCCTGGGGGTGGGAGGAGGGCTGGCCCAGGGGCCAGGGGAAGCGCTTCTGGCTGTCCCACTGCCTTTGGCTCACAAGGCAGTGGGGAGCAGGGGGGAGCGCAGCTGTTGGGGGGCCGTGGCGCAGGCCCTGCACTGCCCTGCTGGGAGCGGGACAGCGCGGTCCCATGTAACTACAGGGCCCGGGGCGATCGCCCCGTTCGCCCCCCCCCCCAAGGACGGCCCTGCCTATGATTGGCTGGGTAAGATGCTTAAAGAAGTG
>ML688410.1:158578-169446 GCA_007922175.1 Pelusios castaneus
GATGTGTGCATGATATCATCAGTGTTCTCTGCGAAGAGTTTCTTTTTATCGAATGGTAAATCTTCGATTGCTGATTGCAGGGGCTTCGGTAGATCTGAAGAGTGAAGCCACGAGGCTCGGCGCATGACTAGGCCTGTTGCCATTATCCTGGATGACGTGTCTGCGACATCAAGAGCTGCCTGAAGGGCAGTCCTGGAAATCAATTGTCCCTCCTTGATGACAGCATGAAATTGTACTTGCTTTTCCTTGGGGATAAATTCAATAAAATCTGCTAATTTTAAATAGTTGTCGTGATCATAATTTGCTAGGAGAGCCGAATAATTGGAAATTCTCAATAATAGGGTAGATGAGGTGTACGTCTTCTTTCCAAGGAAGTCTAATCTTCTATCATCCTTGTCATGAGGGGCCGCTTTGTTAAAGGGTTGTTTGCCCCTGTGGTTCACGGCTTCCACCACCAAAGAGTTGGGTGGGGGGGGGGTGAAGAGGTATTCCGAAGACTTGCCCTGTATGTAATATTTTTTGTCCACCCTCTTCGAAGTTGGTGGGATTGAAGCTGGGGTTTGCCAGAGATCTTGGACTGGCTCTAGGATCCCCGCATCCATAGGGAGGGCCATGCGGGCAGAGGGTTTCTTTTGGAGGATCCTCCAAAGTCGGTGTTGTGATTCAGAAGTGTCTTGTGTACCAATCTCCTGTGACTCAGCTACTCTCCTGAAGAGATCTTGAAATTGTTTAAGGTCATCATGTGCGGAAGAAGGTGAAGATGGTGAATCGTCCTCCGGTAAAAGTGTATGACTTCCCTTGGGAGAGTCTAGACATGATTGGTGAGTGTTGTCTATGTCCTGAGGCGGGTCACCATGCTGAGACAGCATGTATTGTTCAGAGTAGCCCGGCGATCTGGATCGTGGAGTCATGTCAGGATATTTGGACCAGGAGTCCCAATGAGGATAGTAATTATAAGGAGGAGCATACCATGGTGGAGGATACCAAGGATAAGGGGGCCTGTGTTGCCCACGGTCTTGCATGCCCTGGTTGAAAGGGCGGCCGTCGGTGCCAGGAAGTGGTGGGTGATACATGTCCTCCCTGTCGTAGACATAATTATGGGGCGGATTTTCAGGCCCGGGGGAGTGTTGATAGTTGGTCCCCATTGGTTGAGAGGGAGGAGAGGTCCTCACATCGATGTGCTTCCTCTTCTCCTTTTGTTTTCTGGGTGCTGCCTGGTCAGGGCCAGCAGGAATCGCTGGAGAGGGACGCGGTACCGAGCTGTGCGGCTGAATCGGGGCCGCTGTCAAAATCAGCTGTTCGGCGGCAGCGTCTTGTAAAGCCGTTGCCGCTCCGAGGGTCGGTGCCGGCTGCGGTGCCGACGCTGGGTCTGCCGGCTTCGGTGCCGCTGTCGTGGGGAGAGTCGGTGCCGAACTGTCCCTGAGGGAAGGGTCCCTGCTCGGGGGGTGAGAGCGATTGAGCGTTGGTTCAGGCGGCGTGCAGGAGGGACCTCGCGCCTCCGTATCGCTTGCCTGGCTCCGTCTCGGAGATGGGGTCCGAGACTTTCTCCGCTTTTGGGGCGGTGGAGTTAAAAGCCTCTTTGGCACACTAGTGGCCACTGAGGTCCTGTCCTGTGCCGGGTCCGAAGCCGGTCTGAGGGACTTTTCCATGAGTAGGAGCTTGAGACGTAGGTCCCGGTCCCGTCTCGCTCTCGTACTCAGGTTCCTACAGTGGGAGCACTTTGACATAATGTGCTCCTCACCGAGACACTTCATACAGGTCGGGTGCCCATCAGAGGCGGGCATGGCATCCCGACAAGATTCGCATTGTTTAAAGCCTGGGGAGCCCAACATTGTGCCGGCTCCCCGGCGAAGCGGCTTTTTTTTTTTTTTTTTTAAATGTCACGGAAATCTATGTCTAATTTGAAAAAGGAGTGGAAAAGAAAGAGAGATAAAAGGGAAGGAAGGCAGGAATGGCGAGTGAAGGGAAGATGGTTCCCTGACTCCGTCCGTGGTAGCGAGCGGTTAGAGAGGAACTGAGGGAGCCTCGGGTCGCGCGGCCGTTGAAGGCGCCAAACTGCCCGCGAGACAGTTCCCTCCAGCCGCGTGACCCCGGCGAGCACAGCTAAGCAGGTCTCCGATCCGTGGTGTGCGCGGGCGCACACACCTACAGTGGAGCACCCACGGGGACACTACTCGGAGGAGAACACCTTATTCTCGTCTAGCTGTTTGCTAATTGATTCCTTAATTATTTGCTCCATTTATCTTTCAGGAATCCATCCTGAAACACTTGAAGGAAAATAGAGTGATCAGGAACAGTCAACATGGATTCACCAAGGGCAAATCGTGCCTGACCAACCTGATTTCCTTCTATGATGAGATGACTAGATTTGTGGATGCGGGAAGAGCCGTTGACGTGATATACCTTGACTTTAGCAAGGCTTTTGATACGGTTTCCCACAGCATTCTCGTTGGCAAGTTAAGGAAGTATGGGTTGGACGAGTGGACCGTAAGGTGGATCGAAAACTGGTTAGATCAACGGGCTCAGCGGGTAGGAATCAATGGCTCGATGTCTGGTTGGCAACCGGTAACGAGTGGAGTGCCCCAGGGGTCAGTCCTGGGGCCGGTTCTATTCAACATCTTCATTAATGATCTTGATGATGGAATAGACTGCGTGCTTAGTAAGTACGCGGATGACACCAAGGTGGGGGGAATGGTAGACACTCTGGAGGGCAGGGACAGGATCCAGGGAGACTTGGACAAATTGGAACACTGGGCCGAAAGAAACCTCATGAGGTTCAACAAAGACAAGTGCAAAGTCCTGCACTTAGGACGGAAAAATCCCATGCACTGCTACAGGCTGGGGACCGATCGGCTAAGTAGCAGCGCTGTAGAAAAGGACCTGGGGGTTATGGTGGACGGGAAGCTGGATATGAGCCAACAGTGTGCCCTTGTTGCCAAAAAGGCCAATGGCATATTGGGCTGCATCAGTAGGAGTATTGCCAGCAGATGGAGGGATGTGATAATTCCCCTCTATTTGACACTGGTCAGGCCGCATCTGGAGTACTGTGTCCAGTTTTGGGCTCCCCACTACAGAAAGGATGTGGACAAATTAGAAAGAGTCCAGCGGAGGGCAACAAAAATGATTAGGGGGCTGGGGCACATGACTTATGAGGAGAGACTGAAGGAACTTGGCTTATTTAGTCTACAGAAGAGAAGACTGAGGGGAGATTTGATAGCAACCTTCAACTACTTGAAGGGTTGCTCCAAAGAGGAGGGAGCTAGGCTGTTCTCGAGGGTAACAGAGGACAGAACAAGGAGCAATGGTTTCAAATTACAGCCGGGGAGGTCAAGGTTGGATATTAGGAAAAACTTTCTCACTAGTGGGGTGGTGAAGCATTGGAATGGGCTATCTAGGGAGGTGGTAGAATCTTCATCTTTGGAGATTTTTAAGGCTCGGTTAGACAAAACCCTGGCTGGGATAATTTAGGGGGAGTGGTCCTGCTTTTTAGCAGGGGGTTGGACTAGATGACCTCGTGAGGTCCCTTCCAACCCTATTATTCTATGATTCCATGTATTCTCAGTAAAAAAAAAAAAAATCATGTTTCTTGGACAGGATCTGTTTTCCATAATTCCTTATTGATTGTCACTAACTCCTTTCCTTTAACTCTTTATTAGTCAAATCCTGTATCAGCCATTCTGTTGTTTTGCCCAGGCTTATAATTACGTTGATCATTCCATTCATCCTTTTGAAATATTTACACAATATTTGTGTCTTCCAGTCTTTTGGAACTTTCTCACTGTTCTAAGTTATTGAAAAATCAACAGTAATGGTCCAGTGGACTCCTCAGCCAGTTCTTTTAAAACTCTTGGAGGCAAATTATCTGGACCTGATGATTTTAAAATATCTCATTTTAGTAGCTGCTGTTTAACAACCTCCTGAATTACTGTTGGAATAGAAAATATTTCATGGCTATTATATAATACAATCACATCATCTGTTTTTATTGAATACTTCGGCAATTTCTCTTAGTGACAATTTTACTATTCCCCTCTAGTAATGGACCACTGCTATTGTCAGGGTTCTTTTGTCTCTAATATAATTAAACTCCTTCTTGTCCTTAACTCTGATGGCCATAGATTTCACCTTGTGGCTTTTTGCTCCCTTATCAATGTTTTTTACAATTCCGAACTTCTGATTTATGTTAATTACTGTCAACTTTCCCTTTCTTCCATTTGTTATATGCAGAGGGGAGGGGGTTATACCTGTTTGCACTTCCCCTCTAATCCAGACTGAATTTGTTTGAAACCAGTGCAGCTTCCTTTCTGTCATGGCTTTTGGGACAGAATAAAGTGTCTTAAACAGTTCCCAATATCACTTACATTTTTCTGTCTAAATTCTCTCCTGACTTCGTTCATAACTGTTTTCAACGTTGTGAAATTGACCCTTTCAAAGCATGCTGTGGTGTTCATGTGAGGGCAGGGGAGAGCGTGGGAATAGATAAATAATGGTTTGGATTTTATTCTGTTTGCACAGAACAAATGTGGTCAAGATGCGATCACTGCTTCCTGAAGGGCCCAGGTGGCTGAGTCGGTTGTAGGTGAGGGCAGCATTTGTTTCCAGGGTTAGTCCCTGTTTTCCCGAGGGCTGTGGAAGGGGATCAGGGATTTGGGCATAGAGGGAGGCAAGCAGCGTTCACTGGTCTGGGCTTCTATAGAGGAATTTCATGTATACCGAGAGGGGAGCAAGCCCTTGTGGACCAGGAGCATTAGGAAGCAGCTGTTCCTGGTAAACAGGCACCTTCCATCTCCCTAGATACACCCCCCTTCCCCCAGGACTCCACTCCCCCTGGCTCCCTTGGTGCCGGTTTCTAGGCTGCTCACCCCAGCTCGCTCCTCCTCCCTCAGAGGTGCCCCTAAAGAGCGCCCCAGGTTCTAGCTCCAGCTTTCTCCCCACATCTTTCCTGGTCCCACCTGAAGGTTCCCCAGGACTCGCCCCGCAGTCACATGCTGGTCTCGACTGTCTCCCCACTGGAACTGGTTGCTCCCAATGATCACCGGAGCCGGTTCTCCCTGTCAATGCTGCAGTCTGCCCTGACGCAGCCCCTTGGGCAGAAACAAACGGGGGGGTCTCGCCCTCCCACACGTCACCTCTGAGAACATCCCCCCGGGGCCCAGGCAGCTCTGCTCCCAGAGAGCAGAACCCTTCTCTGTAAGGGCCTCCCATGTTCTGCCAGAGCCCTTCCCTGACCCCCCCCCCCCTTGTTCACCTTCATGTGCCCCCGCCCAGGTCCTCCCTGGATTGCCTCCCTCAGGGCTAGAGCCAGGCTGGCTCTGCACATGCTCACTGCGACATCTGCCGCCTGCTCGCTCTGGCTCGTCCCAGCCATTTCTCCGAGGCTGCCCCCTCCCGGGGCTTGCTCTAACAATACTGCTCATTGCCCCCGTCAGCCTCACCGTGCATTTACCCTTCACCCTCGTGGGGCTGTTACCCCAGGTCCAGATGGCACCAGAGTCACAGAGACTGTGAGCTGCCCGGGGTCACATGGAGTTTGTGGTGAGCCAGGACTGGAATCCATCTCTCCAGGTCCCTGGTCAATCGCCCTAAACACAGCTCCTCCACCTTACCCCAAGCAGCACCTCAGGGCTCTGCAGAGCTCACTGCCACAGGCACCAGCTGGAAAAGCAGCCAGCAGCAGATGGGCTCTTTGCCCCCCACCCCAGAGCCACAAGCAAGGTTTGCTCCCTGGCCCTGCACATCCCCGTACAGGGCGGACAGTTCTTGTGATAGCGATTCCAGTTCGTCAAGCTGTGACGACTCCAGCCTCCATTCCCAAAGACCAAATCAGGCTCCCATCCTCGTGGCAATGGAGAAAGCTTCAAAATCCGACCCCAGTGCACCATGAAGGTTCACTGTGCAGCAGGCAAATAAAAAGAGCCACAAATCTATTAACTTATGTAATCACATGGGTTTTGAGCGTCTGGGGTTGGCAATAAGAACAGCTGGACTGGGTCAGACCAATGGTCCATCCAGTCCAGTATCCTGTCTTCCAACAGTGGGCAGGGGCTTTGGGGCTGCAGCCCCGGGCCCTGACCTAAAGGGGGCCCCTGCATTGATCCAGCCCTGGCTAACAGCCATTGATGGACCTGTCCTCTGAACGTAGCTAGTTAGTTTTTGGCCTTCACAACATCCTCTGGCAAGGTCAGCAGGTGCCTGTGTGCTGTGTGAATAGGGAAGTATTTGTTTTAAACCTGCTGCCTGTTAATTGCACCCAGTGACTCCTAGTTCTGTGCTGAGGAATAAACATCACTTCCTTGTTTACTTTCTCCATACCCGCCATGTGTTATAGTATCTGCCCTTACTACCAGTTCCCAGCTGTTCCCGGCCTTCCCCGCTCAGAGATATCTCCTTCATAGCAGCAGGAGCTTGGGCTGGACTGCCCTGGCCCCTACTCCCCTTCCTGCACAGGACATGTGGGGACAGATGCTGGCCCCTGCCCAGTGACCCCAGGAAGGCTGTCACGGGCCCTGCTGGAGTCACATGCAAGCTTGGAAATCTCTGCAGCTGCTGAGAAGGCTGGTTTGGAGAGCAGGCTGCTGCTGCAGGAGGGAGGCTGCAGAGTTGTGTTCCAGCCCCGGCGCCCTGCACAGGAGAAACAGGCCCTTCACAGCTGGCCTGCCCCGGGACTGGAGGAGGTGGGAGGGGGGGTGCAGAGCCTGGGGATGCCATGAGGAGGAACCTGTTGAGTGGCCTTCCCCGTGGCAGTCCTGACCCCCATCCCATCTTCCTCAGCTCCTGCCCTGTTTTTCTGCCCTCCTTTGGGGTGTGGGCGCCTGGCGGCTGAACCCCAGCAGGAGACACTGTGGGAGGGGAAGCAGGGAGACCAGCTGGCTGTGACTGCAGGCAGCAGCAGCGAGTAGGAGGGGACTGGCCTGACACGGGTCTAAAGGCGGTTGAGCCAGGAAGGGGGTACTCCCTGCACCAGCTGCACAGGAGGAAGCCAGAAGGGTATGGCCTGCCCACGGTGGGAAGCAAGGGGAGCTGTGCCCCTCCTGTGTAGCTGGACAGTGGGATTGAATAATGTGGGAGTCCGACGAAAATGCTGGCTACACTCAGAGCTGTTGGGAATGTCTCCCCTCGGAGCTCGCCATGGGGCCAGAAGGTGATACAAACGCTCAAGTACAGAGCAGCTGCCGGCCGCTTTCACCTCAGCATCCCCAAGAGCCGGCTCCCAAATCGCACCCAGCAAAGCCACTGTGGCCGCTGGTTTAGGGTCAGCACCTGCACCACGGCCACACTGTGGCCCAAGAAACACTCGCTTCTCTCCGCTGCCTCTGAAATGCCTTTTCTCCTGGCTGGGGCAGCTCAGCCTTGGCCAAGGTTTGCAGAAAGCCTCTGGTGCGGACAGGACAGTGGCTCCACTCTCACCAGCTCCTCTTGTGGGGCGGGGGCGCTGCGTCCCCTGACATCAGAAACTCTCTTCTCCAAGCGTGCAACTAGCAGAACAGCCAAGCTGCCCACGGGATGGGGGCTGTGCGGTACCAGCTGCCTGACTCGCAGTAGCGGGCAGGGAAATGCCACAGCTGTGGATAAGGCACGCTCAGGGGCTGGCTCGTTCTCGCAGCACGTGTATGTCACCTGCTCTCCCTGAACATTACCGCAGAGCATGTGGGTGCACCACTGAACTGTTCTCCCTGGGTGGTGGCCCTGCACCTGATTCCTGCTCCCCTATCACATTCCCACAGCCCTCCCGCACCAGCGTGTCTCTCTCTGGTTTATATCAGGGTGGAGGGGAGAGAGTGATCCACCAGTGCTTACGCAGAATGGAAAGTATCCCAAAGAGGCCACGCACCCTGTACTGCCAGCCGCAGGCCAGACCGTCTCAGGTGCTGCTGAGGATGGGGGCAGCAGCTCCATCATGTGGGCAGACATGGCTGGGAGGGTCTTGGCTGGTGCAGATCCCCCCAATTCCCCAGCAGCATTGTGGGTCAGCTGCACCCACCCCAGCTTCTCCAAGCTCGAGGGACTTCTCGATTGTTGTCTGGATTAAAGACTGAGTCCTGCAGGGGGTCCTAAAATAGCCCTGCTCCAGGGGAGGCAAAGGCCAGCCTGCAGGTACCCTCTACACTGCAGCTGGGCAGGACTGATGTTGGTGGGGGGAAGAATGAGCAGCGACCCCCACCCAAGGAGGCCTGAAGTGCTGAGTCCAGACATCCTCTTTCCAGGCCTGGGCCCCTCCCCAGGGCCAATCTAGCCCAGCCCAGGGGCATGGCCATTCATGTCCTTACACCCTGGCTGGAGCCCTCTGATGCCGCGGCTGGGGCTGGGGGGAAGTAGCCTGGAAATCCCAACATGGCAACTTGCCAAAAACCAGGACGGCAGGACTTGCTGCCTCTGCCTGCTTCACATGCTGCTGAGCCAGTGCCAGGGCTGGTCCCAGGGAAAAGGCTGAGACCCAGCTCCATCGGCCCACTCCTGACCACTCAGCCAGAGCGCCTGTGTGCTGCGGCCCCTCCCAGAGTGGAGACAAGCTGTTCTTGGTGCATGGGCCTGGTTGGGGATAGACTCACGGAAGACATGTATGCTGCAAGGGATCTTGAGACGTCATCAGGTTCCTTCCCCTGCACTGGGCCAGATAACCCTGGGGCATCCCTGACAGGCAAGGCCAGCCCCTCTTTTCTGGCCGGGCCCCTGCAAGTGCAGGGCGGGCCCGGCCAAGGGCAGCTCCCGGTCATGTGCCTCGCGCCAGGGAGGAGAAGCGCCGCTACACCAGACTGGCCGCGGCACAAACTTTGCGGCCGCAGCCTTGGGACCAGCACAGCTGGGGCCGTGGCTGTGAGTGAGGCAGAGACACCGGTGCCTCAGCCCCACCTGCCACTGCAGGGCTGCAGTAGCCACAGCAGCAAGCCGAGCAGAGGTGCCTCTGTTCTGGTGCAGGCACCAGGCCCCGCAGCTGGGAGTGGTGCTGAGGCACTTGCACCTCTGCCCCACTCGAAGCTGCTGGGCGGCCTCACAGCTGCAGCAGCAAAGTTCATGCCACAGCTGGGCTCAGTGGCAGGTGTCTCCTCGGGTGCCTGACACCGGCTCAGCTTTGCCAGGGCAGCGGGGCAGGGACCAGCCATCAGGCCACGCTCCCCCTGGGTCTGGCACCATGGGGGAAGTAGCTGCCCACCCACATTCAGCTGCTGCCTGGGAGGCCGCCCTCACACTGCTCCCCCCAGCCCTGGGCTCTGATTACTCTCCCCATGGGGAGGCTCTACTTACACCTGCCCAGGTCCCTCGCTTCCTTCTGTCTGCAGCTCCCCACCATGTCGTCCTCCCAGATCTCGGCAGAGCTGCTCCCGTCTCCATTTATTGCAGACCATTAGCTAGATTCCTGCCTCGGCCAGACTCCACTTCCCCACGGCACACAGGGGACAGGTCTCTCCAGCCTGGGGGATCTAAAACCCGCCACCTCCAAGCAGTAGGGAGAGCCTTGAGAAGAGAGAACAGAAGAGAGCCTTGGGGGCAAGCCTTGGGGCTCTCCAGGCAGCACGGCCACTGACACAGACTCGCCGAAGCAGCAGGAAAACTGGCTTTATTGATGAAGAACCTTTTGCCAAGAGAGGCTCCGGTTCCCCACCCCAGGCAGGGCAGGGCAGCTGCTTTCCTGCAGTAACAGTGAAGCTCAGAGTATTAAAATAAGACAGGTGAGAGGAGCGTGGGGTGGGGGGTCAGGTTTAGGGTCCTGCAGCGAGGAGGGCAGGGGGGCCGAGGGCAGGAGGTGCTGGGGGTGGGGTTAGTGGCTGGGGAAGTGGGTGAGTAAATGAGCTTTGAGACCCTTACAGAATGAATACTTCAGAAATTCAACACTAGAAAAATACTGGATCTCAGGCACAACAGGCACTTGGGACAGGAGCAGCAGGGGCGCTGGCTGGGGCAGCTGCTCGAGGGGCCCTGGGCCCCAGGCACAATGGGGCAGGCGGACAAACCTAGAGATGAACCTCTCATGCCCTGGAGCAGAGGCCCTGGGCCCCAGCTAGAGCAGGGGACGGAGGGCACAGCCAGCAATAAGGCACCAGAGGTGAGGGGTGGGTGGTGCAAGGGTCACCAGGGGAATGGTTTCTGTCTCTCCTCCCCTCCCATTGCACCGAGACCCGAGCTTGGAGAGACGCAGAACCCACGAAGGCACAAAGGCAAACGCCTGGAAGGCGGGGAGGGGGCAGCCCCTCGGGTGAGCCCCAGCCCAGGCTGGCAGAGCGCCGGGTGCGGCAGCCACGCCCCGGGCAGGGCGAGAAGTGTGCCTGTGTGCTCTGGCTGCGCGGTGAAGCGGAGAGGTGCTGGTGCGGCGCCCCAGGGGCTGCGGTGGGGCGGTGTCAGATCAGGCCCCAGCCCCCGGGCAGCAGGCGGAGTCTGGTTCATCCGAGGCAATCCCTGGGCCGGGCCAGGCCAGGCCTGTGGGAAGGGGGCAGCAGCAGTCTCTGCGGTGAGTGCGTGGCCAGGCTCTACCCCGGGCTCCCCTCAGTTCTGCCCCTCGTCCCGCAGCTCCGAGGGCAGGAACTTGTACTGCTGCTGCCGGATCATGGCCAGCTTCTTCCGGGCCTCCTCCAGCTCCCGCTCCTTGCGCAGCATCTCCTCCTGCGCCGCAATGATCTACCAGGGAGAGAACTCGCTGAGAGGGGCACACGCTCTGGGCTCACCACTGCTGGCGTCAGGGCAGCGGGCTGGGCGCTGAGTCCTTCCCCAGACCAGATAGAGGGCTACGGGGCACTCCCAGGTCTTCTGCACCTGTGACTCCCCCTTGCCCGCTTTGCCCTCACGGCCAGAGCCCTCCCGGGGACCAAGTCACTGTCCTGGCCATCGTGTGAGAGCTGAGAGTGGGCTCTCTCCCCGTGGGCCCTGCAGGGCCC
>ML688410.1:180842-209767 GCA_007922175.1 Pelusios castaneus
ATATCTGGGGTCGCTCCATCCGGGACAAACCTGGGGCCCAGAACCCCCGCCTTCCTGATATTACCCAGTGAGTCAGCCCCATGACATACAGGGCTAGAATATCTGGGACAAACCTGGGGTTACGCCATCTTTGCAATCCCCGCCTTCCTGATATTACCCAGCGAGTCAGCCCCATGAGGTACAGGGCTAGAATATCTGGGACAAACCTGGGGTTACGCCATCTTTGCAATCCCCGCCTTCCTGATATTACCCAGAGAGTCAGCCCCATGAGGTACAGGGCTAGAACACCTGGGGTTGCTCCATCCGAGACCTTCTGCAAACCTGGAGTTATGCCATCTGAGGCCCCCAACCTCCGGCTTTCTGATGCTACCCTACTTGCCTGCTGGGTTCTTCCTTTGGTCCCCAGAACAAGGCCATTTGGGGCAGTCCAGGAGCCATCTATCCCTATCTCTGGTCTCTAACAGTGCCCAGGAAAGTTGCTGCAAGAACCTCTTAGCGACCCTCCCTGGAATGACGGGTCCGTAGGGAAGTTTCCCCTGATCCTGGCAGCTGGGGTTGGTTTGTGAATGGAGGTGGACATGTTGTATCCATGATTTTAGCCCTTTCTACAGTGGCTTTAGTTGCTCTCATTTTCCCCAGGAATGGCCGATTGTTTCCTGAACCCTGCTGAGTTCATGGTCTCAATGATACCTTGTGGCAGTGAGTTCCACAGGTTAAGGGGATGCCCCCTTTCTTTCACTCTCGAATTATCCAGTCTAGAATCCCTTCCTACCTTCCCACCACATTATAGCCTCCAGGGTCATGTGACTTCTCCTGCCCTGGATTCCTAGAGCGGAACCCTCCAGCACGCAGCCAGACAGCGGGGGGAGAAGGCAAGGCGGAGCTCTGGTCAGGCAGGGACCACGCTGGCATGTAAGTGCCAACAGCATATTGCCAACGGCAGAAGCCTGCACTACAGCTGGGGCCCAGCTCCTCACAGGCCCAGGCTGGCTCTATGGCTGTTGTGCCGGTCCATGGCCTGACACGTGGGGGCACACTGCACTGCACTGCGATGGCGGGGTGTGTGCTGGTCAGCGACTCCCCAGGGCTAATGCACACGGCCGGGGGTGGGGGGGGCAGCAACCGCTGTCTCTGAGGGAGAGACTGGTGGAGACAGGGAACTGCAGTGACCCCACGCTGTCCAGAGTGCACATTCTGCCCTGGGTCACCTTGAGCCTGGGTGCACACCCCTTCCCCGAGTGACCCAGCACGCAGCCCCTGGCCCACATCCCTTGGAGCGTGTGGAGACACACCCAGCACACGCCTAGGCTCAAATCACCTGGAGTGTGTGTAGACACACATGCACACCCAGCACACGCCTAGGCTCAAATCACCTGGAGTGTGTGTAGACACACATGCACACCCAGCACACGCCTAGGCTCACGTCACCTGGCACGACACACGTGCACACCCAGGCACGCGTAGACACACACATGCACACCCAGCATACGCCTAGGCTACTGTTATCTGGAGTGAGTGTGCACACACGTGGACACCCAGCACACTCCTAAGCTTAAATCACCAGAAGTGTATGTAGACACACATGCACACCCAGCACACTCCTAGGCTACTGTTATCTGGAGTGAGTGTGCACACCCAGCACACGCCTAGGCTCAAATCACCTGGAGTGTGTGTAGACACACATGCACACCCAGCACACCCCTAGGCTACTGTTATCTGGAGTGTGTGTGCACACCCAGCACACGCCTAGGCTCACGTCACCTGGTGCAACACACATGCACACCCAGGCACACATAGACACACACATGCACACCCAGCACACTCCTAGGCTACTGTTATCTGGAGTGTGTGTGCACACCCAGCACACTCCTAGGCTCATGTCACCTGGTGCGACACATGCACACCCAGGCACACGTAGACACACACATGCACACCCAGCACACTCCTAGGCTACTGTTATCTGGAGTGTGCACACACGTGGACATGCAGTGTACTCCTAGGCTCACATCACCCGGTGTGTGTGCAGACACACACATGCACACCCAGCACACTCCTAGGCTCACATCACCTTGAGCCAAGGTCCACAGGGGGAGCCGTGTTAGTCTATTGCAGAAAAACAACAGAGTCCTGGGGCACTTTTAAAGACTAAGATTTATTTATTGCACAAGCTTCCGTGGGAGAAAATCCCACTTCATCAGACACTTTGACGAACTTCTTTAAAAGTGCCACAGGACTCTGTTTATCACATGGATCATGGGCGCACACCCAGCACACTCCTAGGTCCATTTCACCAGAGGTGTGGGCAGACACACATGCATTGTGCGCACCCATTGAGCACAGCCCATATTTGTGCATCCAGAATTAGTGCATTTCAGTATGCGTGTGCTCTCACATCCACCAGCAACAGCGCACTAGTCCTTGCCAGCTAAATCATGTGCTGTGGTTCTCTTGCACAACCCCCACCTCTGCATCACATGCGTGTGCGCACACAGAGTGTGACCCTGCCATCACTGGGGCACATGCACGCAGGTGGGGTGTGGCAAGGCCCATGCAGGGAGACACTCGGCGTCACTCCAAGCCCTGCTTTACTCACCGGCTGGGGGTCGGAAAGAACGGAATATAAAAGAGAAAAGAGACCCGAGCAGTGAAGAACTGGCTGCATGCGGGGCAGGGAGCAGGTAAAGGCTCTGAGCTGCCCATGGGGAGAAGCTGGCTGGGGCACAGCCTGAGCCAGATGGGGACGCTGTATGGGGTGAGGAGCCGTTCTAGCCTCTAGTCTGGTTCATGCTGCTTGAGCGCCACGGGCCTCGGCCAGCTATTCCAGGGCTCATTACGGCCACTGCACCTTATTTCTAGTCCGAACACGTTTAGACTCAGCCTGCGATTCGCGAGCCCTCCGCTACCAAAAACCTCCTCCCCACGCAGGTAACAGTAGACAGTGCCCAAGTCACCTCTGGTGCAAACCAAATAGACAAGGCTTCTTCACACTCAGCCTAAGGCAGGTTTTCCAGCCCATGCCTGTAACCCTTTCCAATTTATCACCAGCCTTCCTGACGTGTGGGCATCAGAACTGGACTCATACAGAGGTCCCGCACGTCTCCGCCCCACTCAGTATCCCCTGCGCAAACACCCAAGGATCACACTGGGAGCTCCTGTTCAGCTGGTTATCAGACACGCTTCCCAGGGTCTAGCCCCTCATCTCATAAACGTGACCTAGTCTGGGCTCCTAGACTCACACTTTGAGGCCAAGAGAGACCATTCTGTCACCTTGGCTGATCTGTACCGCACAGGCCAGCAACCCCCTCTGCGCCCAGGCACTTGGTTTGACTACGGCACCCAGCGGGGATTTGAAGACAATGAGTTGGTTGGAGAGTCCGCCACTTCCCGTGGGAATCTGTTCCAGTGCTTAGTCACCCGCTGTGATAAAAACATGTGCCCAATTTTTAACTGGAATTTGTCTGGTTTTCTCTTCCAGCCATTGGTTCTTCTGTCTTTTTCCCTAGACGAAAGAGCCCTTTAGACACAGCGTTTTCACCCTGGAAGGTGGGATGGAGTCGGAATTTCTGGTAATATTTTTATGAATCTCCTTTGTGCTTGTGTGTTGCATTGTTACGTAGGAGGTGGGAAAAGGCTCTTCGTTCTGTGGGTGGGCGAAGAGACAGCTGTGAGTGTCACCTGGCTGTCCAGGTCTTGGTCCTCACAAGAAACGATCCGCAGGGATTTGGACTCCCCACCTCTCAGCAGGGACTCTGAGTGGCATTTCTCCAGCTCAGGTCCCAAGGTGTGTGTGGTGGGCGAGATAAGTGGTGGCTGCTGTGGTCTGAGGAGATCAGAGGGAGGTTAAACAAGGGGTTCAGTACAGCTTAACTGGGCTGACCCAAGGATTCCTGTGTTGTGGGGCAGCCATCTGATAAACCTGACTGTTTTGACAATGCTGTTTGAATGTGTCTGCCAGTGCTCAGCGAGGTGCATCCCCACCTGGCTCAGTGGGACGGGCTGACTGGAGATCACGGTGGGAAGCAGGAGGGCTGCAGGCCTAGTGGCCCAGTCTAAGGAGGTGTTGGACCTGTGTGGCTCACCCGGGGGGGAAGAGCGAGATCCTTAGGGGACCAGGCCTGCTGAAGGATTCCTCCAAAAGACTGTCCCAAAGCTGGGGCCACAGCACCGATCCTGTGGATCCACGACGTGGTGGCAGCAGTGGGATGCGGAATGCTCCAGGAGTAGGAAAACGCGGGTTGTTAAAGGGCCCGTCTCTCAAAGGAGGACACCTACCTGTGCAGGGAGATGGGGTTAAGCATTGGGAAGCTGCACAAGACACAGCTGACTGCTGGCAGCAGCGTGTCCTGAAGCCCTGGCTCCCACCCAGAAGGGTGTCTGCACAGCCTGGTTCCCATCAGCAGACCGGAGCTCAACGCGAAGGGCCTGCGGCTACAGTAAGTGACTAGCGGGCCCCAAGAAGCAGCTAACGCATGAACTGGCGATGGAGGGGTAAGGGGGAAAGACCTAGATACCAAATTGGGGCCCAGTTTCAGAGGGTGGGGGACAGGCTGGCAGCTGGGGGTCTCCAGGACATCAGGTTTGACGTCCTTCTGGGGAGTAACTTAAGACAAAATTCAGTCGCTGCTTCCGCACCAGCCAAGTGTTTGACTCCAGTGAGCCGGAAGGGGAAGGGGGAGTGGGGTGTCAGTGAACATGCAGACAGCCTGGTGGGCAGAGAGGAGGGGAAGGCTGTTAAGCTCAGGACCCATTTCTGATCTGAGTGGGGCAGGGAATGTGCCCCCATCCCCATGTGGAAGACGCCTTCAGACTGGCTCAGATGCCGACAAGCCAGGACGCTCATGGCCTACAACCCCAGGAAAGCAGAGCAGAGCCGAGCCCAGGGACGCTGGTCGGACCGGTCGTGGTTGGCGGCTCTCATATCCAAGAGGGCACAAAATGTGGGGCAGCACTCGAGCCCCGAGCTACGGCTGACAAAGGTTCTTGTGCGCTGCTCGGGCCATGTCTACACTACTGCTGACGTCGGCGTACGCTGTCACTTGGGTGTGAAGAAACCATCCCTGAGTGACAACTGACACCAACCTAAGCACCAGTGTGGCAGCACCACGTCTGGGGAGAGCTTCTCTGCCAACAGAGCTCGCCGCTCGCTGGGGGGCGATTCCATCCATGGGAGAGCTCTCGCCCACGGCCGCTCTAGGGCGCCTGCAGCTGGGCTGCTGTGAGCTCTCGCGTGGCGCCAAGGCCTGTCTTTTCGATTAGCTACACACGGACCTCGCACGTGGCTGAGCTGAAACACACGTTCAAATGAGCATGACTCACCAACTGGTCCAGTCCCTCTCATCATTCACCAAGCCCTATTTCGGGGTTAGCTGCCAATTTTGTACTTCCTTCCAGATCGCTGAGAAAGGTTCTGAATGGAACTGAGGCAAGAACAGATCCTGGCAGGACCCATTAGAAACACCTGCATGAGACAAATTTCCTATTTCCGTAACAGACAGGTCAGGAGACCAGTTTTTAACAATTTACGGTGGCAGAACAGGAAGCTTGGATGGTCGCCGGCCTTCCAGTTCCTTGCTTTTGTGGCTGAGGTGCCCCGGTCCTTAGGCAGTGTATTGGGGGGACCTACCAGGGCCAGGGCCCTGTGTGAAGCAGCCCGCAAAGAGGGACCTCCCAGTAGTGTCTCAGTCCACTGCCCTAGGCTACTTCTTACTGCTGTCCTTTAAATCTGGGCACAGTCTGCAGTGCCTTAACTCAAGCGGTGCTCCCTCGTGGACCTTGGGCATCCTGCCGTGGCTCCTGCGGGTGGGGCAGGGCAGAACCGCACAATGTTCTACCGTTCCACCCCGCCGTGTGCTCAGATGTTGGGTGCGCCCAGGTTTCCTCAGACAGGGATGCAGAGCTTCTTCCCAGTGGCTGTCCCGGCTGCCTGGCTCCCAGTGACACGCCCCTCAGTTGGGGAGGTAGCTGGTCTGCTCTTTGCCAGACCTCCCTGAACTCCCCACTTTTCTTCTCCCTCCAGGCCTGTCTTTGGCTGCAGGTACAGCAGGATGGGGCTAGCTGGGCCCAGAGGCTCTTTATCACTTTCTGTGCTGCTGTGAAGTTTCTCAGCTTCCTCACATGTGGGCTACATTGATTTTGTACAGTGCTAATTTTTTATCCAAATGTTGCGTGGGCCTAAGCCCTCTGCCTTTGAGAGCTTCTGAGTTACCAACACCTTGGGAAAGGAGGCTGTTCATAGCTCTGAAACGGCCGCAACCCTGAACAAAGTGTTCGAGGCTCTTTACGACTGACCGCTGACTTGCCACAGCTTTGAAACTAACACGCAGAAGAAAATGCTGCCTTTAAATCACTAACTTAAATGAAACAAGCACAGAAAGTTCCCTTACCTTGTCAAACCTTTTTGAAATCTCCCACCCCTTTTTTATTTTAAGTAGTTTACGTTTAACACAGTACTTGGTCCTGCTGCTGCCTGATAGCGTAGTTCTGGTTACAAACGGGGTGCGTGGTTGACTGGTGTGTTTGGAACCCTGAAGCTCCACTGTACATTAATCTACAGCTATCTTTATCAGTCACACTTGTGATCTCACCAAAAAACAACATGTTGGTCTGAGCTGGCCTATTTGCCATAAAACCACATTGATTGGCATTAATCATGCTCTGGCCTTCAGTCCTTTCCTGACTGTATCCCATATTTCCCATGATTTTGCCCAGGGCCAGTGTCAGGCTAACCAGCCTGTGGTTAAGCTGGGTCATCCTATTTATGCTTTTTAAACCCTAGCACGACACTGGCTGTCCGCTGGTGCTTCCCCCAGTGTTCTGAGATTTGATAAACAGCAGGAATAGTTCAGAAAACTCCTTGGCCAATTCTTCAGTACTCCTAGATACAAGTTATCTGGTCCTAACGACTGAGAAATGTTTAACTATAGCGGCTGCTGTTTAATAACCTCCCTTCCTATTGATGGAGCAAAAACCATTGTCGCTCTTCTATATGAATGTAACACCTATCTTCTTTCCAAATACAAAACCAAAATAGATATTGAACATTTCTGCCTTTTCTGCACTGTGATAGATTTTCACAAGACAAGGATCTAGACCACAGCTAGGATTTCATTTGTTCCTGATATTTTCAAAAAAATTCTTATTTCTACTAGCCATAAGGTTTCCTTAACACCTTTGGCTTCCTTTATCAATTGTCTGCCTTTCCCAACTGTTAATAAGAGCTCTCCACAGGAAAAACTCAGATTCACAGTGTTTAAGGTCAGAAGGGCTCATTAGATCATCTAGTCTGGCTTGACCAGGGAATTTCACCCAAGTACCACCGTACTGAGCCCAATGATTTTGTCTTTGACTAAAGCATAGCTTGTGGAGGGTGAGGACAGAATTCTAGGTGTGAGGCCTGGGGAGACGGAGAGGAAGGATGGCAGAAGAAGGTACTACAGAGTGACCCTGCATCCATGGGAATTGCTGAGCAGCGTGTGCCTGTCACCCCGGGCACAGCCAGAAGATTGCAGGTGGATGGGGCAGGGAGGGGGTCACTCACCACCAGCACGTGCTCCAGCAGCTCCAGGTAGCCATTGGCACACTCCTTGCCATAGCGCAGCGCCCGCAGCCGCACGTCTGCGCTCACCTCAGGGTGGTAGGCAGCTTCCTGAAAGTCAAACAGTGAGCGCTGCTGAGCGCTGCCCCCACGCGGCCCCGACCAGCAACGAGGAGGGGCCACAGGACCCACACCCTCCCCCCTACTGCCCCCCAGCACCCCCTGTGCCACCCAATCCCCAGCTACCTTGCAGGAGCGCAGCATGTCGGCGATGGCGCGCCGGCTCAGGTTGGCCGTGGCGATTACGTCCTCCTGTCGACACGAGTTGCCAGCGGCCACGGCCTTGGCTGTCGCCATGGTGATGCCTTTGGTCATGCGGATGAAATCCTCTGGCGTGGAGGTCTTGGCTGGAGGCACCTGGGCACAGAAAACCTGAGGCACAGGAGGCAGAGGATGAGACTGGGACGGGGTGGGGGCCGGGGATGAGCAGGCTGGGATGGCCGGAAGGAACCGAGGCTGTGCAGGACACGCAGCGCGGTCGCTGCCTGACTTCTGTGGCCTCAGGGGCCCCGAAGAGACGGGTACGGGACTTCTGGGCCATCTATATAAAATGACAACTATTGTGTCATTTCACCCCATCCCTGGCCTGGCGCAAGGGCAGCTGGTGAGTGAGGGGTAGCTCCTGGCAGAAGGGGGGCAGCCCTCTTGGGGTGCTGGCCCGGGCTGTGCTCACCGCCAGCTCCTGGCGGATGTGCTCTATCGTGGCCTCCAGCGCACGCGTCCCCTTTGTGGCTTCGTCCTCCACGGCCTTCACCGTCTTCAGCAGGGAGGTGACGTTGGTGACCATCAGCTGGCAGTGAGAGAGGCGGGTTCAGTCACCCGACTGCTGGGAGCCTCCCGCCCCAGGCCCGTCCCCCCATCAGCTTGCCACAGCTCGTGCCCATGTTCGCCCTCCGCCTCCCGCTGTTCCCCAGCACCCTCATGACCTCAGCACCCCTGCAATGACCCCATCCAATCCAATGACCCCCACGCGCCCCAGCACTCCCAAAGCCCGTCCTCACCCTGAGACCCCAGCACCCCCATAGCTCCTGTTCACCACCCATGACTCCCTCTCCAGTAACCCCCTACACCTTGCTTCCCAGCCACTTCCCCCATCCACAGAATCCTCCCCATGTGCCGGCTGCTCCTGCCCCGCCCCACACACTGACTTTGGCAGAGTTCTTCAGCTGATAGACAGAGGGGTCGTCCCCAGCTTTGCCCGCAGCTGCCTTCGTGGAGCTGATCAGGTCCCCGAGTGCCTTGGCCACGTCCTTGACTGCATTGATCAGAACCACCTGGGAAAGAGCAGGCGCAGGTCAGCAGCTTGGCAAAGTGCCCAGCAGAGATGGGCGGGGAAGGCTGAGACTGAGGCAAGTGTCCTGGAGCACCAAAGGCCAGGCCCCACCCTAGCCCAGGTGTCATGTGGTCCCAGAGCCCAGCCTGATCTTACCTGAGTCTCAGGGTCCTCAGAGCCCAGGCTGGCTGCACCCAGCTTCACCACCTCTGCCAGGCGGGTGATGGTGGCCACGGACGACTGGGCAGCCTGGGCCAGCTTCTCCTGGCTGGCCGTGGCATTCTGCACCAGCACCTTGGTGTCCTCCACCAGCGCCTTGGCAGTCTTCAGGATGCCCTCCCTGTGGGAAGCCAAGGGGTCAGACCCAGCGTCCTGCTCCTGCCTCTGTGTGTGCAGCAGAGATGGGGCAGTGAAGAGCCCACCCTCAGTGGGTGCATGCAGCACAGACAGCTAGCCCATGGCCTTCACCCGCCCTCTCTGGGGGACAGCCTGCCCTCTGTGTGCAGATGAGGAATGCGGCATCACCCCACTGCCTGCATGTGTGGGAGCAAGAGAGGAAAGAGCCGCCCTGCAGCCTGCACCACCACCTGTGCGCATGAGTGGGCGTGCGAGAGTGTGTGAGCATACTTGTACACACCGTAGACAGGTGGGGTCAGACAGTGCTGCCCCTGGCCTTCACTCGCCTCTTGGGAGTCCCAGAACGCACACGTGTGAGATACAGAAGGCGTGGGAGCAGGGAACACAGCCTGCGCACAGCGTGTGTGAGAGTGGGGCCCGTCACTTGCAGCCTCCCTTTCTGGAGGGATGGAGTCAGATGGCGCCCAGCACCTGCCCTCTGAGTGGAGCCTACCAGGGGAGCCATGAAGGGGGGGACCCAGAGACAGCCTGCCCGCGCCAGTCCCCTCCAGCCCAGTACCTGTGGTCGGCAAAGGTCTCTGCGTTCTCCCGGTTGAGGGTCCCTGCCGTGGCGAACATGATGGTGGTGTCTAGGTCAGCAATGATCCCAGACACAGCGCTGGCCGCAGTGATGCAGGCCTGGGTTCCTCGGTTCCCGGCCTGCAGGGCTGCCAGCACGTGGGACACCTGTAGGGAGGAAGCTGGGATGACCCTGAGAGCGATGGAGAATGCAGGGGACTCCCTGCTCAGCGCTGACAAACCCACGTGTTCTTACGGCACCAGAGCCACCTCCCCGCCGACATGTTCCCCGCCGCATGCCCGCCCAGCGCCTGGCAGCAACTGAACCTCTGGGCTTCCAAGCTCTGCCAGGCAAACTAGAGCTATGGATAGGCAGCAAGGAGCCAGCACAGACCAGGCACCAGAATGGAGGTGGCAATCTCAGACGCCAATGGATGGAGAACACGAGGGAGTCCAGGAAACAATGCAGAGGGCCCAGGACACAGAGGTTTAGCAGGTAAAGCAGGCAGCAGAGGGGCCGGGGGCACATGCTGGTCCAACTTCACACTCCTTCCTGCCAGCTGTTCTTCCCTGTGGCCCCTCTCATCCCCTCCTGCCCACTCACCTTTTCGGACACTTTGCGCGCACACTCAATCAGCTCCTTCTTCGTGTAGGCGTCGCTGGGGCTGCACTGCAGGGCGCCAGCCTTCGTCACCAGGGCGGCACAGCCGTGGCCCAGCTCCTGCACCCGGTTCTTGATGTGGGAGCCGATCTAGAAATCAGGGGGCACGCTGGAGTGATGCAACCAGTGAACTAAGGCTCCCTCGTTACCCAACGGGAAAGCGTGACTGTCCCCCTATGGAGACACCACCCAGTGCCCAACGGGGGGACTCTGCCCTCCCCGCCCAGCATCCCTCACCTCTTCGTTCTCAGCGGTGATGGCGGCGGGCTTGGCCTGGTGAGCCAGCTGCCCGTAGTCGCTGGTGAGCTGGTTGGCCAGCGTGCCCAGCTCGTCCGGATTGGTGGTGGATTTGGTGACCTGCAGGCAGAGTAGAGGGGTCACAAGGGCTGGTCACGCCCAGGAGACACTGGCCCCTGGTGAAGGCCCTGCAAAAGCTTGTGTGGCAAGGTGCACAGAGCCACCCCCTTCCCAGAGAGAGGAAGTGACCTCGGGGAGGCACAAAGTCACTCTCTGCTCCCCTGCACTCACCATCTCCTGCACCGTCACCGCAATGGCCTTGGCTGTCTTGACCATGGTGGTCTGGTAATCCACAAAGGTCCCCTCCGGCTCCCCCATGGGCCCCTCGTCCAGCTGCCAGAGAGAGAGCGTCATTGAAGGGGATTCAGAGACAGACATGCAGCCTGCTCACCACCTCGATCCTAGTGCCCCAGTCATTTCCCCTCTACATGTCCTCCCCGGTCGGTGTCAGAGGGCATCTGCTCCAGACAGTGCCTGCCCCCGGCCCTCCCCGCCCGCCTGCTGACAATGCTCGGTACCTGGTCACAGCAGAAGCAGAGATCCACGGGCCAGAGAGGGCCACTGCGATCACCTACTCTGACCTCCAGGATTACGCAGGTCAGACAACGTCCCCAGAACCATTTCCAAAGCAGATCTTCTTAGAAAATGTCTGACTGTCAGTGATGGAGAACCCACCAGACCCTGGATTGCTCACTTAAAACCGAATGCCTCGGACCTGATCTCACAGCAACTTCTGGATTGCCTCACACTCTTCTTGGCGGGACTGGAGAGCCCATTAGCAAATTTCTGTCCCCCAGGCTGGGATCAAGTCACACCTTCGCTTTCCCTTTGTTGAGCTAATCGGATGGAGCCAAGGAAGCCTAACTCTAGGGGCATGTACGCACAGCAGCCACCCCCGCGACACTGCCCCGGCCAGAGCTGTGTGGACAGCACTCCAAACCTGTGCCTGGGGCCCACCTGCCTCCCTGGGCCTCAGAGCCCAACGCACAGCTTCAACGCGCAGTCTACAGGGCACCAGGCGAACCCCACTACCCCTGGTCTGCACTCCAAGCGGGGACGCTCATGGCCGGGGCCACGGAGACAGACACTGAGCACTGGTTTCCAGCCCTTTAACCGTTCTCATGGCTCGTCACGGGAAGGAGCAGCGCCTGGGGATGGCCTGTCTCAGTCCATGCTAGGACCCTGGTGCGCAGCTCCTGGAAGGAGGCAGGGACCCAGATCCACCCAGCAGCTTATCCACCAGCCTGTGGATGGAAGTCCCTGGATTCTAGGGCACAGCCTCCATCCCTGCCCAGGCAACCCCAGCCCCCCATGGTGCTCTGTGCCCCTTGCCTGGTTGATGGCCTGAGTGATGGAGTCCACCATGCCCCCCACAACCCCAGCAGCGCTGGCAGCCTCATTCAGAGTGGCGGTCAGGTCTTCCACAGCTTCCTTCATCATCTGCACGGCCTCCTCCAGAGCCTCCTGCGTGTGGGCCACTTGCTGCAAACACAAGCCGGAATCAGGCTAAGGAGCCACTGGCACAATGGTGGGGGGGAACTTGGATTTGTGCTCAGGGCAGCACCGCGGGGGGTGTGCACGGCCCTCCACCCTGGCATTCGCCCTGGCGCAGCGCGTGAGCCTCGCACTGGGCAGGAAGGGCCATGGGGGGTTCCACTGGCCATGCCCCAGCTGTCAGGCATGGAGGGGGCGAGTGGGGGGGGGGGGGCAAGGAAGCAGCAGACTGGCAGTTCACATATTCAAGAAGCCAGGAGCTGACTGACCTGGCCCTGCCCGTTGGGTGTGTTTGCTACCAGAACCCCTGGCGGGGAGCTGCGGGGCTCGCCTGAAAGCTAGGCCTAGCAGGGCTGTGGATTCTGATGGGCTCTGACTTGGGGACTCCACTCCCCCGATGGGGCTAAGTTATGTCCATAGCTGAAATGTGCTTAAGAGTCTACTGGGAAACTGAGGCACAGCTGCTGCAGTGGGGCCTGGCACCATGAGGGGCGCACAGGGACGGCACCTTTGCTACACAGATTTACACGAAGCTCTGTGGCACTCTGCCCCAGCCACCCTCCCTCACCCCACGCACTCAGACATGCTGCCCAGCACCCTGCCTTGGGCAGCCCCCCGTGCCCCCTTCCTACTGCTGGAGGGACTGCTCCTTGCACACACCTTGGGGTTCCCGCCGGCCTCCTTGGCCGTGTACAGCAGCTGCAAGGCAGACTCAGCCAGCGTCTTGGTCTGGTCCAGCAGGTTCATCTGCTGCTGGTGGTTGAGTGTCTTGGAGGCAGCGCCGACGGCGGCCAGGATGAGCGGCTCGAAGTACTGAGCCATCTGGGACACCTGGGGAGAGCAGCCTGAGTCGAGTCCCCGCCTGGTACCTGGCTCCCCTCTCCCATGTGCTACAGACAGTACCCCCAGGGCACCCCGTCCCTTACCTTGTGTCCCAGCTGGGAGGCCTCAGCTCTGGCAGCGCCGGCCACAGGTTCGATCAGGTTGCTGATCTCCTGAACAGCCGTGATCATCTGGTTGTGCAAAGCCTGGGGGGCGAGACAGGGTGAAGTGAGGCTGCCCCATGGCAGGGAACACTGGGGCTGGAGAAGGCACAGGAGAAGGGGAGTGGACTGGAAGCCCAGGCCATTGGCTTGCCCCAGGAGAGGCAGCAAGGTCCCTGGACTATCCCAGAGGGGCTGGCTTGGGGCCCGAGATGATAGGTCCCCAACAAGGCCCTTAGACACCCCAGGGCAATCTCGGAGCCACAGCATCACTCATCCCACCCAGCCAACACAACGGAACCCTGCTCCACGTGGCATGGCCGCGTGCCTCACGTGGGACGGCAGGAGTCCCCATGGCCACTTGGACGGGGATGCAGAAGGGCAGGTCCCTATTCAGGCTGCTGCAGGATGCTGAGCACCAGTCAAGTGGGGTGGGAGCCAGACAAGGGCTGGGGGAACTGGTGTGTGATGTCTCAGGGCTCAGCCAGGAAGCAGCTGCCGCCCTCCCCTAGGCCTACGGGAAGATCCCAGGCTCTGTGGAGTGCAGGAGTGGGGAAGCGGTCTATGAACACTGAGAGTTCCAGAGACCCAGAGGAAAAGGGGTTTGCAGGCTGGATGGTGAATTTAAGAGTTGGTCAGACAGTTCCACCTGGGCATCAGGAGCTCCTGCCTGCTGGGAAGGGGAGCCCCGACTCTGGAGGCTGAATGTGTGGCCCCCAGCTCCAAGCAATGGCAGCTACTGGTCTCCGGCCTTTCCCCTAGGAGCAGGGGACAGAGGCAACCTGGCTGAGAGGGGCTGTGAGCAGCACAGAGGCCCCGGGGAAAGGGCCCGTACTGCCCTCGAGACTCACCTCCTGGGAGATGCCTTCTCGGGGGGCCAGCTGCTGACTGATGGCGGCCAGGGACGCCTGGTCCACATCCCGCATGCACTTGTTCAGAACCTCGATGGCCTCATCACACTCCCGCTGCCCGGGGGCCTTATCCCTGTGTTGAAAAACCACTGTCAGCCACTGCCCACCTGGGACCCGGCGCCAGCTTCCCCCAGGGCCACGTGCAGGAGCTGAGCCCAGGGAAGGCCCAAGCTTGACTTCTTACCATTCACTGCCTCAGCCTCAGCCACAGCCAAGAGCCCCTGCTCTGTGGGGCTGGCGGGGTTCAGTACTCCGGAGAGCACATGGTTCTCCAGCGCAGTCCCAAATACCTTAAGCCCACCATGCACCTCCGCACTGCGCTCCCCAGGGCCCCGATCACAGCACCAGTCTCCTAACTCCTCGGTTGGCTGGGCTCCTACGTTAGCATGTGCTGTGATAAGTGGCCACCCCCGGCCTGAGCCGTCCTGCCCGCAGATCCAGGCAGATGTGCCTGTGCCGCTCCTCTGCGGTGTGTTTCCACACCAGGCTCCGCTCACCTCATGTTGGTGATCAGTTTCTTGATGGAGTCGGAGACGGTCCGCGAGTGACTGGCCAGCACTGACCACTTGGGCGGGTCCTTGGGGTTGACGGCCAGTGAGCGGGCGGTCTGGATGAGGCCAGCCGAGCTCTCCAGCATGGTCTTGGCAGAGAAGATGATGGGCTCCATGGCTCTGCGCCCCTGTTGGGAGAGGACGGCCTCAGTGAGCCAGAGGCACATCCCTGGCCCAGGAAGCAGCCCCGCTAATTCCCCACCCACACGCCTAATCCAGGAAGACACCCCAGTCGCATCTGCCACCCTCTGTTGTGATGTGGGGCCTGGGGCGCCCCACACCTGGGCCCAGTGGCTGCTACCCCATGCAGGGCTCGCTCCAGGCACGTGGCGGCTCTCACCTCAGGGCTGATCTGGGCAGGGATGGTGGCGAACTCTGGGTTGGACGCAAAGGCGGTCAGGTTATCCACGGCCTCGATGAGGGGGGCGGTGGCCGCCCGGCATCGCTCCCGATTATCCTCATTAAAGGCTCCGTCCAGCGCCTGCCTCGGCAGGAAAGAGCAGGTGTTTACTGCATGGCCCAGACACCAGCCCCGCTGTGCATCCCCCCCGCAGCAGGGCACCATCGCGGAGCACAGCCGGCCAGAGGAGCCTTCTCCCACCCTGACCCCCGTGAGGGGCAGTGCCCTCTCCCACTGCCGCGGGTGGCCGGCCCACCTGGCACAATGGCAGCCGGCCAGAGGAGCCTTCTCCCACCGACCCCCGTGAGGGGCAGTGCCCTCTCCCACTGCAGCGGGTGGCCGGCCCACCTGGCACAATGGCAGCGTGGTACCTTGATGGTCTTGACCAGGTTGGCCGTACTGTTGGCCACCTCCTTGGCAGACTGGACAAACTGGCGCTTGGCCACAGGGTTGGCGGTCTGGGAGGAGGCCAAGCGGCAGGTGTTGCACAGGGCCGAGGTGTGCTTAGCCACGATGGTGGCGGCCGACAGCACCTGCAGAGAGGTAGGGGGGTCACATGCTGTCCGGCCGCCCTTAGAGCCTGTCCCAGCATCTCCTTGTGCGCCCCGCTCCCCCCCATCCGCGGCGCAGGGCCGAGGTCTCCCGGCGCCCCGCTCCCCCCCATCCACGGTGCAGGGCCAGGGAGTCCCCTGTGTAGCCTGCTCCCCCCATCCATAGTGTGGAGTTTGGGGGGTTATCCTGTGAATCTTGCTCCCCCCATCCATAGTGTGGAGTTTGGGGAGTCACCCTATGAATCTTGCTCTCCCCTATACACAGCGCTGGGTCAGACGGCTCTGTGTGCTCTGCTCCCTCCTAGTTACAGTGCAGGGATGGGGGGGGGGGGTCCCCTGGTGCCCAGCTCCGCCTCAGCATGGGGCCAGGAGTTCTTCCTGTGCCCTGCTCTCCCTGACAGGACGGGGGTGATGATCACTCAGCATGCGCTTTGAGGGGTGCCTGGACAGCCCAGCACCACAGATCCATCCAATGCCCAGGAGACAGACAGAGCCAGGATTAGCCAGCAGTGACCCTGCCCAACAACTGAAGCGCTCTGGCGCCAGCCTCCCGGTTGCAAACCCCTCAGGCTGGCAGTGGCCACGCCCGGGACTCCGCTCTCTAACTGCGCCAACGTTCCCAGGCACCATGTGTGGACAGACAGCTGATCCCTTCCTGCCCCCGCGCCCTCGCTCACCTGGGACTGCGTGCAGGCTGGGTCCACCAGGTTCTGGCAGGCCATCTGGATCGCTTGGTTGGCTCTGGCGAACTGGGTGGGGTCCACGAGGCCTTGCTGTCCGGCCTGGCTGTTGGGGTCTGACACAGCCACGAGATAGGCAGCCTGGGAGCACGAGAGAAGGGGAGGGTGACGCTGTGTCTGAGAACAGCACCCGAGAAACTCCCCGTTCGCCAGGGTCACGCCTGGTCTGCATCATTTTAAAAGCCTCGATCTGCTGCCATGCAGGTGAAATTAGGGACCCACACGGCACATGCTACTAGGATATGCTGGGAGGAGGGCAAACCCCACGAACAGCCGTTAGGCCCCTCCAAGGAGTGGTTAGCGGCTCTCGCTCTCAATCGTTCCAGAAAGACGGTTGCTTACCTGTAACTGTCGTTCTTCGAGATGTGTGCTCATGTCCATTCCCACTGTAGGTGTACGTGCGCCCACGTGCACAGCCACCGGAAAAATCTTCCCTAGCTATCCCAGTCTGGCGTCCAGCGCCCCCGAGAGTGCCCTGCCTCTCCTGGGTATATCAGGGGACGCTGGGACCCAGCCCCCCAGTCCCTTCTTTCCACTAACTCCGAAGCGGGGACGGCGGGCGGGTATGGAATGGACATGAGCACACATCTCGAAGAACGACAGTTACAGGTAAGCAACCGTCTTTCTTCTTCGAGTGCTGCTCATGTCCATTCCCACTGTAGGTGAGTCACAAGCAGTACCTGGATGGTGGGAGGAGTTACTTCGTTACCGTCTGCAAGACCGCTCTCCCGAAGGCAGCGTCGTCTCTGGCGCGCTGGACGATCGCGTAGTGGGAGGCGAAGGTGTGGACGGAGGACCAGGTTGCCGCTCTACATGTATCCGGAACGGGTAAGTTAGCGAGGAACGCTACCGACGAGGCTTGCGCCCTCGTGGAATGGGCTGTTACCACAGCCGGCAGAGGGGTCCTGGCCTGGTTGTAGCACAGTTTTATGCAGTCTTTCACCCAAGCCGAAATACGCTGGGTGGAGATTGGGAGGCCTTTCATTCGCTCTGCGACCGCGACGAAGAGTTGCGGGGACTTCCTGAAGGGTTTTGTACGGTCGATGTAAAACGCCAGCGCTCTCCGGACGTCGAGCGTGTGCCACCTGCGTTCCTGCTCGGAGCGGTGTGGCTTGGGGCAGAAAACCGGTAAGAATATGTCCTGGTTACAGTGGAAGTCCGAGACGACCTTGGGAAGGAAGGCAGGATGTGGTCTAAGTTGGACTCTTTCCTTAGAGAAGACTGTATACGGGGGTTCTGAAGTTAAGGCCCTTAGTTCGGAAACCCTTCGTGCAGAGGTTATTGCCACTAGGAACACCACCTTGTAGGACAGGATCAAGAGGGGGACAGGTGGCTAGTGGCTCGAAGGGGGGTCCTGTGAGTCGATTGAGGACCAAGTTGAGGTCCCAGGGGGGGGATTGGAGTCCGCACTTGGGGGTAGAGTCGTTCCATCCCCTTTAGGAACCGCGAAACCATGGGGTGGGAGAACACCGTCCCGCTTTCAAAGGGTGTGTGGAAAGCTGAGATGGCCGCAAGGTGCACCCTGATGGAGGACAGGGAGAGGCCTGCATCCTTCAGGGTTAGTAGGTAGTCCAGGATCCTCTGAACCGGGGCCTGGGCGGGTGAGAGGTGCATAAAGCGGGCCCATGTAGAGAATCGTGACCACTTGGAGCGGTAGGAGCTTTGAGTGGATGGTTTCCTGCTACCCAGGAGCACCCGCTTGACTGCCGCCGAGCAGGATTGCTCCTCTGGATTCAGCCATGCAGTCTCCAGGCCGTGAGGTGAAGTTTGGAGACATCCGGGTGGAGAACCTGCCCCGCCTCCTGGGAGAGGAGGTCTGGGAGCGCCGGGAGTTCCCAGGGGGTTCCTATGGAGAGATCAAGGAGCATTGTGTACCAGTGCTGCCGAGGCCAGGCCGGGGCGATAAGGATGATGTTCAATTTGTCTCTCTTGATTTTTAGGATCACCTTGCCGAGCAAGGGAATCGGGGGAAAGGCGTATAGGAGGTCACCTGACCAGTTTGTGAGGAAGGCGTCCACTGTGGTCCCTGTGTCTGTGCTCTGTAGGGAGCAGAACTGCACGCATTTCTTGTTCTGTTGTGTGGCAAAGAGGTCCACTTGGGGATAACCCCAGCGTTGGAAGATCGCGGATGCAACCTCGGGGTGAAGGGACCACTCGTGGCGAGGTAAGAATACTCTGCTTAAGCGGTCTGCCTCTGCGTTCTTTATCCCGGGTAGGTGTGCTGCTGTAAGACGCATATGGTGAGCAATAGCGAGTTCCCAGAGCGTAGTGGCCTCCCTGCACAGGGCTGGGGATCTGACCCCGCCCTGTTTGTTCACATAGTGCATTGCAGCAGAGTTGTCTGTTAGAATTCTGATCGTTTTTCCGCCCAGAAGGTGGCGGAACACCCTGCACGCGAGGTATATGGCCCGTAGCTCCTTGACATTGATGTGCAGGTTCGTTTCCTGTCGTGACCATAACCCCTGAGTTCTTGCGCCCGAGCTTATATGGGCTCCCCAGCCCAGGTCCGAGGCGTCCGGGAGGGTGGCTCCTCCACGAATGGAACCCCTTTTAGGATCTCCTTTGGGTCCTTCCACCAGCGGAGCTGAGAGAGCACGGTATGCGGAATGGTGAGTACCTTGTCCAGGGAATGGCAGGCTGGGCGGTACACTTTCGCCAGCCAAGATTGGAGCGGTCTGAGCCTCAGACGCGCTAGGAGGACTACCGCGGTACAAGCAGACATGTGGCCCAGCACCTGAAGGCAGTACCTGGACGTCGTGGTGGGACAGCGCTCTAGGGCTGTTATTCGGGCTGCCAGCGACATGAACCGTTCGTCTGGCAGGAAGGCTCTGGCCCGGAGGGAGTCGATCTTTGCCCCTATAAAGTTTATGACCTGTACGGGAGTCAGGGTGGACTTTTGTTCGTTCACGCAGAGGCCCAGCCTGTGGCACGTGTCCAGGACGAGCGTTACCGCCGACCTGACCTGTCCCTGGGACTTCCCTCTGATTAGCCAGTCGTCCAGGTATGGAAAGATGTCTACACGAGCGCGGCGGAGATACGCCGCCACCACCGCCATGCACTTCGTGAATACGCGGGGAGCTGACGAGAGGCCAAAAGGCAGGGCGGTGAATTCGAAATGCTCTCCTGCCAGGGTGAAGCGGAGGAACCGTCTGTGGGCTGGAAGGATGGATATGTGAAAGTAGGCGTCTTTCAGATCAAGGGTGGCAAACCAGTCTCCGGCGTCGAGTGTAGGGATGATGGCGGCCAAAGACACCATCCTGAACCTTTGTTTCACGATGAATTTGTTCAGTTTTCGCAGGTCCAGAATAGGTCTGAAGGCGCCGTTTGGTTTCGGGACCAGGAAGTAGCTGGAGTAGAAGCCCCTGTTCCACTCCTGAGGGGGGACCCGTGCGACTGCCCCCAGCGAAAGGAGCGATTGCACTTCCTCGTGGAGGGCCGCTTCTTGTGCGGGAGTCCTGGAGACGAACGGGGATGGTGGATGGTAGGGGGGGGGTTGATGAGAACTGGATAGAATAACCCCTGGCAATGGTATTTAAAACCCATCTGTCCGAAGTTATCCTGGACCATTCGTGGGCAAAGGGAAACAGGCGGTTGCGGAACGGGAGGGGCGAGGTCGGAAGTGAGGCTGGTTGGTCGCCCTCGGGGAAACCCTCAAAACGGTCTCCTACCCGCCGGCGGGCGTCTCGGGCGGGTTTGCTGGAAGGGTGTGAGCGCTGAGTTATTGTTTTGTCTGCGCCGCCCAGAATTCCTGCTCCTGTCCCATTGCCTACAGGGCGTGAATCTCTGGAACTGGGCCCTGTATGGTTGCTGTGGCCCTGCGGGCGGGGGCCTGAAAGGGCACCTGGAGGAGGCCGAATTATGTAGGCCCAGGGATCTCAGGGTAGCTCATGAGTCCTTAAGGCCACGAAGCTTGTCATCTGTCTTTTCAGAGAACAGATCGGAGCCCTCAAATGGGAGGTCCTGAATGTTTTGATGAACCTCCTGAGAGAGGCCGGAGGAGAGTGGCCAGGCCGCGCGCCTCATGCAGACTGCGGAGGCGATGGATCTCCCTGCGGTGTCAGCGGAGTCGTACGAGGTTTGGAGGAGGGCCTTGGCCACCGCCAAGCCCTCATCCTGAATAGTAAGGAAATCCTGCAGCTGGTTCTGAGAAAAGGAATTGCTAAAGCGATGCAGCGATCTCCACAGGTTATAATTGTATCTGCCCAGGAGCGCCTGGTGGTTGACGATACGGAGGTGTAGCGTCGCAGTGGAATAAAACCTTTTCCCCAGGTTATCTAGTCTCCTGTGGTCTTTATTTTTGGGCGCCGAGCCCGGCTGACCCTGCCTGTCCTTTTGGTTTGCTGCATCGACGACCAAGGAGTTTGGGTTAGGGTGTCCAAAGAGGAAGTCGAACCCCTTGGCAGGCACGAAGTATCTTTTCTCCGCTGACCTGGATGTTGGGGGCACGGAGGCCGGCGTTTGCCACAGCGCTTTTATAATCCTCAGGATACCATCGTGAACGGGCAGCGCCACTCTGGGCGGTGCACCTGGCTCCAGCACGTCGAAAAGGCTGTCAGCCGTCTCGGTGAGCTCCTGAGCCTGCACGTTTAAGTTTGAGGCCACTCTCCTTAACAACTCCTGGTATGCCTTAAAATCGTCAGGAGCAAGAGAGGTCCCTCGAGTGGAGGTTTCTGCTTTGGGCTCAGGGGTGGCGCGTGGAGAGTATGGCGCCACACGGTGCTGTGTGAGGGACGCGGCCCTCAGGGAGTCCGAGTACTCTGAGGTGGGAGGCGGGAGCCCACGGTCCGCAACGGCGGTGTCCGTAGCGGCCGCGTACGGCGCGTTGTATGGCCACGGGGCCGGAGCCACCGTCCATGGGTTGCACCGGTCCCAAGCTGGGCCCCAGGATTTTTTAAGTCTTTTAGAGTGGCGCGACTCTGAGGGGGAAAACCAGGAGCGCTCCCTCCTTCTGCGGGCGGCTCTCCTCCGGGATGAGGACCCCTTCCGCCCGCCATAATCCTTTTGGCGCCTGTCCCGACGTTTGCGAGAGGAGTAGCGGTCCACGGTTGAAGCACCTTTCCCGGAGGAGGAGGAAGAGGAAGACGAGGAGGAGGAGGTTGTCCAGCTCCCAGACCCCGATGGAGCGGAGCGAGGGGTGTCTCCCCTTGTTCTCTTCTGTTGCGGCGACCGGGTTCTGCGACCCCTTGGTGGGGGCGAACTCAACGGTGCCGGGGGGGGGCAGCGGGGGCTGAGCTGCGGCTGGGTGGCCCAGGCCCCCTACTGTGCCGGGGACTCCAGTCCCCCGATCGCCTCCGGTGCCGTGGTGCCGCTGCTGCGGGGGCGGGGAGAGATCGGCCCCGGGGTTGCGGCATGGAGAGGTGCTCCGCGCCGGGAAAGAGCTGGACGCCGTGCGGGTCGGGGAGCCGCGGCGGCCGCGGTGCCGGCAGCGTTTCAGCCGCGAAGGTGCTGCGGCGGAGGGGCTCTGTCTCCGGCGCCGGGTAGGGTGGAGGGTGCCACTCCGAGGCTGGGGGGAGGCGCCTGGCTGGTGCTGCGCCGGTGCCGGGGTCCCGCGTTGCAGCTGGCGCCGCGGTCTCTGACCGCGGCGGGCTGAGTGCCGAGCCCCCGGTCCTGTGGGGGGGTCGGAAGGTCCATCAAGGACCTTGCGGCCAAGTATGCCTCCGGCGTGGAGGGTACTTGCCGCGGGAGGGAGCTCCTCACGTCCCTGGGCGAGCCTGGAGCCATAGAGCGGTGAGGCTGGCCCTTTAAACTTCGCTCCTCCTGGAGCTGCTGGGTGGAGCTCAACCCCGGTGCCGCCGTGGCCCCGCGGGAGCTGCTACCCCGGTAGTCCCGGGGCAGACTTTGTCGGCCGGGAGAGAGTGAGGTCCGGGGGCTTGCCATCGCCGGAGCGGGGGACGAGCTGGTGGCTGGAGCCGGCAGCAGAGCTGCCTCCAGCAGCAGGGCTTTCAGCCTGTTCTCCCTGTCCTTCAGGGTTCTGGGTTTAAAGCCCCTGGAGATGGGACATTTGTCCCTGCGGTGCGTTTCCCCTAGACACTTTAAGCAGTTGTCGTGGGGGTCACTAAGGGGAAACACCTTACCGCAGCCCAAGCAGGGCTTAAATCCTGGGGACTTCGGCATAAATGCAGAAAGTCCCAGGGAAGACTTGTCCTTGCAACAATGTAGCTGGAATTACTAACTACACTAAACTAGAAACGAACTAACTAAAGGGAAGAGGCTTGCCTGAGCAAGCAGGAGTCCTGATGGCTGCCACCAGGCGAAAAGAAGACTGGGGGCTGGGTCCCAGCGTCCCCTGATATACCCAGGAGAGGCAGGGCACTCTCGGGGGCGCTGGACGCCAGACTGGGATTGCTAGGGAAGATTTTTCCGGTGGCTGTGCACGTGGGGACACGTACACCTACAGTGGGAATGGACATGAGCAGCACTCGAAGAAGAACAGGAATTGTCTACAGCAACGGCTTCCCTGCAGGATGCATGCGTGCAATGCGGCTTCTTGAGCAATGGGAAGCAGCCGGCACGGTGCGTGCATGGATCAGCGTAGCAAGCTGAGAGAGGAGGAAGGGACCGCATGGCGTATCACCGGGCTCCACACCCATTCAGTGACTCTGAAGGAGGGGAGAGAAGGTGCCCGGCCTGCCTTTCAGAAATGACTCGTATGCGTGAGACCTTGCTCGGTCAATCCCGTCAGCGCGTAGGATGTAGCCTGCCACCTTACGTTCATTTCTTTCGGTAACACCTGTTAACCTCTACGCTTGCTGACCACTTCCAATCCCCAAACCTACTCTTCTGCGGGCAGCAAACTCGTTTACGGTTTTACCATAACCAGTGTCTTGGGAGCGAAGTGTCCGGACAAACTGGGCTCAGAGCTGGGGCACGTTCTTTTCACTGGGAGCGGACTAGGTAATCAGGCTCGGTGCCCGGGGCAGACGTACAGCCTTGGGTCCCAGCTGTCAGTTTGCGAATGGCTGGCTTGGCTGGAACTCAGGCGGGTGTCTGGCGCCGCCTGCTCGTGGGCTAGGCGACAATAGGCTCTGGAGAGGCTGCCTGCGGCTCACCAGCCAGAGTCCGGTGGAGCACTCCTGCCAAGCTACAAGCTGAGAGGGATACGCAGCAGGGATGGTGGCGACAGGCGCAGGCTGATGGCAGAGAACTAGGCTGGGCGAGGCAGCACAAGAGCATAGAGGGGACGGAAGGAGGAGCCGAGGCAGCATGAGATGGGCTCTGGGTCATAGCACAGAGGAGCTGGGAGAGGATGGGCGGGGGAGGCGAGCCAGTACAGGGAGGGGCTGGGTTTGGGGAAGCCGGGTCCCAGGGCTGTGAGGCAGAAGTCTGGGGTGGGACGGGGTCTCGTACCTGAGCAGCGGCCTCTGTGAACCCACAGAGCGCCTTGGAGGCTGTGCTAATAGACTCCCCGAACTCAGGCAGCTTGCTGTTCTTGGCATTCTGGGAAATGCCAGCCATGGCTTCGCCCAGGACCTGCAGGAGAGAGGTGTGTCCAGAGAGCGTGCCAGAGACAGCTTGGCTGGCTGACTGGGGTGTGGGGACAGACACGCTTCCCCAGCGTGCGAATCCAATTGTGCAGCCTCCCACCAGCACCCTCGGCTTGATTCCTGCAGCATCTCTCCACTTACAGCACCCCCTGCTCCCCATCTCCAGGGCATCAAGCTCAGGCTCCTTGTCCTCCCCTCCAGATCCTTCACGCTCACCCACTCGTCCCTCACCGTCCCCGTGCCCTGTTCCTCCCACAACCCTCTCGCCTCCTCCAGCAGTGCTGAGAACCAGACTGCTACTGGGGCAGGGGAGAGCGTAGGGACAGCTAGGTGCCCAGCGCACATCTCCCCTGCCTGCACTGCGTGGCACACTCAGGCACTACAACAGGCATAAGAGAGGCGCAGCCCTGACCCGCAGGTCAGACAGGCCATGGGGCCAGCAGCCCAGACCCATGTTCAGTGGGTCCAGAAGGGATCCAGGTGGGCAGAGAAGACCTGACATCAGCCGAGACGGCACTAGGAAAATGGGAAAACATCTGCCCTGCACTACTGCGTGCCCAGGCCACGAAGGGCCAGATTCCTAGGGGCTGGTCTCTGCCCAAGAGCACTCCCCCTGGGGCTGCCAGGGACGGGACAGCTGGCACAGACCCAAGAGCGGATCCATGGAGAGGCTGAGAGCGAGTCACGGCACCTGGCAAGCGACAGGAAACCTGCTGGGGGTGACCAACACCATGGTCCATTCCAGCCCAGCTCTGCCAACACGCATGTGCCCCCGCCCCTGGCTTCCCCTCCCAGGGCCTCACCTTGGAGTTCTCCATGACGCTGTCCAGGCAGTTGAAGTAGGACATGTCGTTGACGGCCTGGGTGGGGTTCTCCAGCAGCTCCCGCACCGTCTGCATGGGAGACGTGTCAGAATGAGCAGTCAGCTTCACTATTCACAGCCCCCTCCTCCTCCACTGCCCCCGCCGAACACCCAACGAGATCAGTAGTACACCACCTTCCAGCAAGGGTGCAGGGATCCCACACCCTGCACAAGCCCACTCCGTGCATTCCCTCACCTCCAGCTCCCGCAAGGCGTTGTCACACTCCTTCTGGCCTGGGGCCTGCTGCGTGCACATTGTGATCAGCTGGTTAATGCTGTCAGTCACGGCTCTGCAAAAACAGGGGAGACTCAGGAAACCACCGGCGCCGACCCGGCACTACTGGATGTGGGGCAGGATCTCCGGGTCGCTCCAGCCTCGGCCTCTCTCAGCAGGGGCACTGCAGACTACTGAAGGAGACAGCTGGGCTCTGCCCCGAAGCCAGTGTTACGATGACCTGAATTGCGACGTTCCAAGGAAACCCCAGCGATCAGTTGGTTCTCTGGGGGGACCTTGGGCTGCTCCCTGCAGTGGCACAGAACTAGCAGATGCTGCTGAACAAAAGCATTCTTGCAGGCGGCGCCCGTCGGCACGGGCTGCCTGGTCCCCCAGGGACCGGAACAGTCTTCTTCCCCAGCCCTTAAACTACGACCCGTGACTCGACTGTCCATGTAGACGCAAAAGCGTTATACACACACACGGGGCAGCTGACTGCCCGGCCACAGGGCCCCGGCACTGCCCATCTCCCTCCCCGTGGGGCTGGACTGCAAACAGCGTCTCCTACCGTGCAGCCGCTGCCAGCTGGTTCTTGAGGTTGGGGGCAGTGGGGTCTGCAGAGAGAGCCTTAGCGGCCACGAGCAGCTTGCTGGAGGACATGGAGATGCTCTTCAAATTTGACACCACCTGCACTTGGTCTTCCTTATTCTGCAACCAGTTGAGACCCACTGTCCAGTCAGCCCCTGCAGGTCACTTGGAGCCAGCCCTGCTCAGCCGCCCCTCCTGGCCCTGCCCCCAGCAACCCGCCAGCCTTCCCGGCCTGGCTGAACCAACCAGCTGCCCTACAATCCAACCATGACATGCTGGTGCCATCCTGGCACCGGCCTGCCACCCCTTCCCCAACACACCAAACAGCCCCTCAGCTCAACCTCCAGCTAGGCTAACTCCCCAGACAGCGCGCCAGCCCACCGACCTGCCAAACGGCTCTTCAGCTGCACAGCCAGGCACTGAATACCAGCCAGCCACGGAACCAGCCAGCCACACCAACCTCAGCCAGCCACGGAACCAGCCAGCCACGGAACCAGCCGAGCACACCAACCTCAGCCAGCCACGGAACCAGCCGAGCACACCAACCTCAGCCAGCCACTGAACCAGCCAGCCACAGAAGCAGCTGACCACACCAACCTCCCCAGCCAGCCAGCCACAGAACCAGCCAACCACACCAACCTCCCCAGCCAGCCAGCCAGCCACAGAACCAGCCGACCACACCAACCTCAGCCAGCCAGTCAGCCACCAAACCACCCAGCCACCGAACCATCCAACGACACCAACCTCCCCAACCAGCTAGCCACCGAACCAGCCAACCACACCAACCTCCCCAGCCAGCCAACCAGCTACTGAACCAGCCAGCCACCGTACCAGTCAATCACGCCAATCAGCACAGCCAGCAAGCTGCTCACACCAGCCCCCAGCCCATCTCCAACACCCACTGTATCAATGCTCACGCAGCCTCTGCCAACCAACCCACGAAGTAAACACTCCCAGGCACCACTGGGCCTGCCAGTGGCAAGGCGCCTGCTCTTACCGGGGACTGGCCAGCCATTTCCACTCCGGCCTCCAGAAATTCACTGAAGTCCTGCCCAAATTTGCCGGAGGACTTGGCCAGGTCCTGGGGGGTGCCACGGGAGGCCTGCACCAGCTCGTTGGCAGACTGGTTTAGTCCAGCTGCTGCCTGGTTCAGCTGGCTCTGTGCCTCCTGGAAGCTCTTGGTGCTGTGTGGGAACTGGGAACAGAGAGAGGTGTTAGCGGCAATGGTGGGGGCGGGGAGGTGACGGCCACAGTCCAAGCCTGTTCCCTGTCAGGTCCTCACACTGGGCGGTGCAGCCTGCTCAGGATAGGGAACCCTAGACAGAGGGAACACATGATCCCAAAAGCAGGTGCTGCGGGTGGCACAGAGATAGCCTGCCAGTGTCCACGTTCAGCCACCACCTGGCATCCCAGGAGCACCTCATTGCGCTGGGCAAAGCAGCCTGGCCGCTCAAACTACTGGCTGGCTGGGTGTGGGGAGCAGCCAAATGGAAGCTGGCGGGGGGAGAGGGGAAATGCTGCTCCTGTTTTAGGGAGCTTTCCATTGAAATCGTCTCCTTCAATGAGGCCCTGGGTAAAGTTGGTTGGTTTGAGCGGCCCCAAGCCCCCTCAGGACCTGGGCCAGGCTGGTCCCAGCCAAACAGCAAGCTACCTCGGGCTGTTAGCATGTCCCGGTAGAGGGGGAACTGGAGCGGAGTCTTGAGGGAAATTCCCAGCCAGAGACATGTGTCTGAGTGAGGCACCAGCTCCTCATGGGGGGTGGAAGCCCCTCACTGACAGGCTGCAGGGAAGGGTCTTACTCCAACCTCCGTGGCAGGAGGGACGCAGTGGGGCTGCCCCAGCTCACCGACTCTGCCAGCAGCTTCTTGCTGGCCTCGCTCACAGTGCGAATGGCAGCGTCCACGTCCCGCTGCCCTGGGAGGCAGTTCACACAGCGGTTCAGAGCCTGAGACACAGCCTTGGCCACCTGCCAGGGGACAGAGATGGTCAGTCTCATGTGCACATGCCTGGGTGGGTTTTGGTACCTGTCCCCCAGAGAGTCTCTCAAGGGTTGAGCAGTAGCCACCTTCCCCAACCTCCACTGGTGGGGCCCAGGGGAATCCCTCAAGGCAAGCTGCTTGGGGATCTGGGCTGGAGTGGGCTGTGGGGATCGCAATGCGGGGTAGAATTCTAGAAGATGAGGAACCCCCGGGGTATCTAGTCCCACCCCTGCTCACAGCAGGATCAGCATCTGTCTGTGGCAGCTGCATGAGTCACAGAGGTGGGGTGGCCAGGCTGGAAACCCTTGGCCAAGAGCTGTTTGCTCTTGGGGTGGCCAAGAGGGGGGAAACTGGGAACCTGCACTCACTTGGGCCAGCCGCTGCTGGCTCTCAGGGTCTCCAGGTTTGCCCACGGCCTTGCGTGCTTCCTCAATGAGGTTGTTGGCTTTATCCATGACGTCGCCGGCACACTCCAGCATGGCGCTCTGCACCTGAGGGTCCGAAGTGTTGGCTGCGACGCCGCGTGCAGCCTGGCTAAGCGAGCGCAGGGCCTGAGCCACATCCCGAGCAGCGATCCCTGGGGAGAGACATGAGCCACTGACCCCGGCTGCAGAGACCCTCCGTGACCCACAACCACCCAGAGAGCAGAGGGGACCCTTCCTCTGCTCAGACATCTCTGATACAGGCAGGGGGCTAGATAAGCCTTCCCATTTCTGGGCCACAGGGCCGCCTCCCTTCCCCCACCCTCCCAATCTGGGCCACAGGACCTGCCCCCTTTCTCCCTAGTCCAGGCTATGGGGCCAGCTCTCTTCCTCTGCCTGGGTCGCACGGCTGGCTGGTATTCCCACGCCTAAAGCAACAGTCCCAACCTGCTCTCACCCTGTGCTGCCCCTTCTGCCTGCCACCTCCAGTGCCAGCCGTCTAGGGCAGGGCCCCCTGTGCACAGCACCCGTCACTGGGGGCAGGGCGGTACGGGGCCACAAACGGAACAGAGGCCTGGGACCCCTCAGGTCTGGAGAGCTCTCGCGCTGGTACCTGTGTAGTTCTCATTGCCCTGGGCCACCTCTCCCAGCAGCTGAGCGATAGCGGAGCTAACGGCTTTTGTGCTGTTCCCCAGGTCCTGGGTGCACTTCTCCATCTGTGGGGCGACCAGGGAGCGTTTTACCCACCTGCTCCTGCCACCCCCTCCTGCCCACTCCTCACCCCACCGTCCCTCTCCAGCCACTCCTCACCCCAACCCCCTACACGCACCCACGGCCCCCTTCCCATTCACTGCTCCCCCCAGCCCCTGCCACCCATCACCCCCTCCCGCCCACTCCTCTCCCCACCGTCCCTCTCCACCCACTCCTCTCCCCACCGTCCCTCTCCCATCCACTCCTCACCCCATCATCCCCCTCTCCAGCCACCTACATGAACCCATGGCCCCTT
>ML688410.1:209867-233241 GCA_007922175.1 Pelusios castaneus
TCCCCACCGTCCCTCTCCTATCCACTCCTCACCCCAGCATCCCCCTCTCCAGCCACCTACACGCACCCACGGCCCCTTCCCATCCACTGCTCCCCGCAGCCCCTGCCATCCACCACCTCCTCCCACCCACTCCTCTCCCCACCGTCCCTCTCCAGCCACTCCTCTCCCCACCGTCCCTCTCCATCCACTCCTCACCCCATCATCCCCCTCCCATCCACTCCTCACCCCAGCCACCTACACGCACCCAAGGCCCCTTCCCATTCACTGCTCCCCCCAGACCCTGCCACCCACCACCCCCTCCCACCCACTCCTCTCCCCACTGTCCCTCTCCAGCCACTCCTCACCCCATCACCCCCCTCTCCAGCCACCCACACGCACACACGGCCCCTTCCCATCCACTGCTCCCCCCAGCTGCTGCCACCCACCACCCCCTCCCACCCCCTCCTCTCCCCACCGTCCCTCTCCCATCCACTCACCCCACCGATCCCTAGCCCCCACACTGCCACCACCCCTTCCATCGACTCCACACCTTGAGTGCCAATTGACCCCAGCACAGACACCCAGCCACTGTCCCTGCATCTCCCTCCCCCCATCATCTCCCCCGCAGGGGTCCCTTACCGTCTCTCCCGGCAAGGGCTTGAGCTTGCCGTCTCTGGCAGCAGCCTTGGCTTCCAGCAGGTCCCGTTCCAAGCTCTGCACCAGGCCGAGTGCAGAGTCTATCTCCAGGGGCCCACAGGCCTCCTGAGCCTGCCCAGGGAGAAAAGGACTTGAGCCACATGGGGCAGCACCTCCTACCCCAGCATCTCCTTTCTTGGTTAGTGCCCTCGGGCCAGGCAGGGGAGCCTCTTACCTTCTGGGCAGCTGTCCGGAGCTCGGCGAGGGCTGCGGCCAGGTTCTTGGCACACTGGCTCAGCTGCATGGCAGAGGCCTGGTCCGTGATGGTGGGAACAGTCGCTTTGGCTGCAGCTACCATCTTCCCGCCAGGCTGGGGGTGGGAAGGAGAAGCCATGAGGACAGGACAGAGTGCAGCATCCCAACCCGCACCCAGCAGGGCCCTAGAGCGCCAGAGGGGCAGGCAAGGAGATACCAAAGTCATGACGGGAAATGTCAGGACTGATTCTGCCCATGCTAAGCAGACACCACTCGGCTCGTCACCAGGAGACAGAGCCCAGCGGCCAGGAGAGAAGAAGGTGATGCCAGCCTGCAGCAGAGATGTGGGGAGCTGAGTGCCTCGCTCAGGTCCCCTGGCCAGGTACCTGCAGGAAGTTCTGGCTGGCAGCAATGAGTGCGAGCTGAGCGCTGGGGCTGTCTGGCTGGGACTGGCTTCCTCGCACACCCTGGACCAGCATCGGGATCTGATCTGCCACCACCTGCAACCAGACAAGAGGAGAGTGAATCAGTGGGGAGCTCCAAACCAGGCAGTGGGGCAGTCACCCCACTTGACCTTTTTGACTTTTAGCACAATACCAGCACTCTTCTCGTCCTCTGACTTTTCCCGGTAGTCCAAGATTTAGTAACATTTCAAATCAGCAAGCCAGAGATCTCAGCCAACTCTTTTACGACTCTTGGGTGCACATTTTCTAGGCCTGCTGATTTAAATAGGTTTGTCCCAAGAGATGATGTTGAACATCCTCTTTAGTTATTAATGGATTGGAAAGTACTTCATCACCCTCGTGTGATACAAGAGCTTGTTTCCAGACAGAGACCAGCACTACTAATTGAACACTTCTCCCTCTTCTGCATCATTCTGTTTTACCATCTCTATTCAGTAATGGGCTGATGCCAGTGCTAGGCTTTATTTTGCTCCCGACACCCTAAACATTTCCTAAAATTGTCAGGCCTCCAGCCATGGATTTCTTCCTGCCTTTAGCTTCCCTTATCATTTGTTTTGCATTTTACAGCTTACTTGTACTGATTGCTACCTACTTCCACTTTCTTCCAGGTCTTTTTCACATGTAATTTCTGGTTACTGCCTTCACTTCTCCCTTAACCTGGATGGCCTTTTCCCCAAAGCTGTCTTCTTTCATGATTCTGGGACAGTGGCTTTTTGGTCATCTAACAATGACCCTCCCACCCCAAGAGCAGGGTCTCCTGCACGCCAACCAGCGAGAGCACCCCGAGAGCAAAGCCCCTCCCCGCCAGCCTGGAAGAGGCTGTTCCAAGAGCAGAACAATCCTGGAGAAGCTACTCCAACAGGAGGGTCACCCCAACCTCCCAGCACAACCTGGGAGAGGCCATGCAGTGTAGGGATTCCCCCAACCCCCTGGGAGAGGACACTCTAGGACCCCTAAGTATCCCCCAAGGCCTGGGCTGCTGGGTTAAGATTCTGGCCTCCCGAAGTCAGCGTGAAAGGTTTTTCTGCTGCAGCTCCCTCTACCCAGTTCCCTGGAGGTGTGCTCAGGGCCTGGGTGGAGCATGGGGCTCAGTGTGCCTGGCGCTGGCCGGGGAAGGATTCAGTGGGGTGAACCTGCACTGCAAGAGCTGGGATGCGGAGCTAAGGGGGCGGCCAGTGAAGGGGTGGCATGACAGGCTCTGGAACACTGGGCTTCTTACCTTGCAGCTCTGCACCAGCTGCTGCTGTGCCGCTGGGTTCTTGTTAGAGGAGGCGGCGTGCTGTGCGGCGGCGATGGTCTGCGTGGCGGAGGCTGCAGCCTGCTTGGCTGCGTGCTGGCAGGGAGGGAGCAGCAAGTCAGTCTGAAAGCTGCCTGGGCCCAAGGAGAGGGCTGTCTGTCCAGAAACGGCTGCACGGGGCTCCCTACTGCAGCTGCCCGCTAGCCGGATGCAGAGGAGGAACCTCCTGTTTGGCGCTGGGGGCCTGGCCAGCACAGGTGCGGGTGAGACCCGGACACTGGCACAGCACGCTGTTCAGAGCCCCACAGGCCCTCCACTCAGGGAGCCGACACCCACGCAGGGCGTGGCGAGGCAGGAGAGCAAAGAGGGGTTTCTCAGGGGTGCCTCGAGAGGCTTCTACGCTCTGCAGAAGGTGACTTGTGCTTCCAAAAGCTGGGGGCTCCTCGACTCACCCTGCCTCCAAACCATCCCCACACCTTTGGTAGCCCCCACAACCTCCTGATCCTTCCACACAGAACCCCCACTCCTTACAGGGTCCCTCACCGTCTGGCCCTTCCACAGCAGCCCTCTCACCTCCAGCCCCCCTCACCTCCAACTTGTGCACAAGTTTTTTCTTGATGGCATTCTGAGCTGCAGCGTTGGTCGCCATGCGGAGCCCCTCAGCTGCCTCCCGCAGTCGTTGCTGCTGCTCCTCGCTGTCTGGGTTGGCTGCAGCCCCCTAGGCAGAGCAGGAAATCCTATCAAGATCGACATCTCACCTGCCATGCCACCCCTCCCTGTTAGCAGCTGCTGTATCTCACCCCTACCACCAACCCCCCCACCAGCACAGTCCACTGTGGCACTCAAGGAAGAGTGGAACAGGAGAGGTGGGGGGTGCAATTCCAGGCCCAGAGGAGCATCGTTCTTCCCCTAAGGAGGTAACAGTACTGCTATCTGGATGCCATCATTAGGCTTCAGAGTCAACAGTCCAGCTGAGATTTGCTGACTCAATGCTCAGCTCACAGCCCTGCACAGAGAACCTCGGGGGGTGAGAGGCAGGAACAAGCCCCTGCTGGGGGGAGGGGGAGCCCCTGCCATTTTACAGCCTCAGGGTCCAGTCCATGTTGCAGCCTTCAAAGATAACACTTGTTTCTGTTGATCTGAAAACACTGACACAAGTGTGCCCAAAATCTGCTTCTTAAAAACACATTTGACACCAGCCATGCAAGGCCCGACCCAACGTACATACAGTGACATCCAACAATTTAAAGGCACGTTAAGAATAAATTCATACACATTTTGGTTCCGAATTGGCCTTTTCAATAAAAAATGCTACCTATATTAATAGTTATTAACATGGGATTTACGCAGAGGTTAACTAAAATAATTCAACAGGCAATAAAAAGTAAAAAATGTAATTATAGTAGCAAAACCAAATAGAGAAAAAAGTAAATGTCATGGTCGGGGCTTGACAAAATTGGCTCCCAGCTAGGCATCAGGAGTTTTATTTTTGGTCACCAGAGGGCGCTCTTCCACTGCATTTCCTCAGTGGAGCTAGGAGCCAGGCTACAAACTCTGGTCACCACGGTGGTCTGGCACCCAGGTTTTGTCGAGCCCCGGTCCTGGTAATTAAAGCGGGTTATACAATTAAGAAAAAGAGGCCAGCTGATTTTAGATTAGGTATAGCCGTCTCCCATCAAAGCCCGGTTAAAAAATTATACCCATCTAGAGACTAATCCCCATAAACACATCATTTCCTCTACAATGGTTACACTGCAGAGCCTGATTGAATATCAAACCGCTTTTACTGTCATGCACTGGCCCCCACGAACTTTCAGTGTCTGGGACAGCCCGAAAAGATCAGACCGTAACTGATTACCAACAAAGATGAGATGGTTCTCCGGCCTCCTGACCCACACAGTGCAGGTCCCGGGGCACCCACCTCCCCGGTCTCATGCTGAATGCCCCACAGCTCTGCTCCTGGCCCCTGGCCGGGGCTGCCTACTCTGCCCGGGGTAGAAGCCGTGCTGGATTGTCGAAGGAAGCTCTAATACTGCACAGCATACTGGCCCCTCCCTGCCCAGAGTGCCACAGACCTTTGCTGCCTCCACCATCTTGGCAGTGGCCTCAGCCAGCATCTTGGCAGCACTCAGCAGCTTGCGCGAGTTCTCCAGGTCTGTCTCCCCTTCGGCGTCAGCTTTGATGGCATTTACTAGGTCCGAGGTCGCCTGAGCCAGAATGCGAGCCTGGCGCACCATTTCCCCTGGAAGCCAAGGAACAGCTGCCGGTTGGTGAGCCCTGGGCATACCCAACACGGAGTACTCCTCAGTCTGTGCCCCCTCGCCCCCAGCAGGGTCAGCCAGCCCCCCGCATCCCTGCTGGTGCTGGCCTGACTCCCGCTCCTCGGCCACAGCAAGGTCAGTGGAGACCGGACAGGCTCCAGGCCAGCCCCCTGCACAGCCCCTCGTGCCCTCACCCACCTGCGTCGCCCATGGAGCTGAAGATGTTCTCGGTGACGTTGAGGATGGTGTCCGTGGCCTGGTCGTAGCGCCCCAGGGGCTGCCCGCCGGTGGCGTGCTGCTTGATATGCTGAAGCAGGTCATTCAGAGCTTGGGTCACTGCCGTCGCTGCCACCCCTACCTGCTTCAGCAGCTGCTCATCATTGGTGGCCGCCTGGGAGGCCTCCACGCAGCTCTCTGCTGACTTTGCCACCAGCTTGCCAGCCTCAATGAGCTGCTCCTGGCACACCGGGGAGCTGATTGTGGGAGCCACCACCTGCAGGAGAGGAAGAGCCTGGCTTGTGAAATCACCACTCCTGTCACATCAGAAGGGCCGCACGGATCAGACTGACGGTCCATCTAGCCCAATGTCCTGCCTGCCGACCGGCCAACACCAGATGCTTCAGAGGGAACGAACAGAACAGGCAACCATCGAGTGACCCATCCTGCCACCCACTACCAGCTTCTGGCAGAGGCTAGGGACACTTCAGAGCATGGCTTTGCAACCCTACTTATCCTGGCAAGTAGCCACTTTTGGATCTGTCCTCCATGGACTTATCTAGATCTTACTGGAACCCCGATATAGTCCTGGCCTTCACAGCACCCTCTGGCAAGGAGTTCCACAGGTTAACTGTGCATCCTGAGAAGAAATACTTTCTTTTCTTTATTTTAAATCTGCTGCCTATTAATTTCATTTGGTGTCCCCTAGTTCTTGTTTTATGAGGAGTAAATAGAACTTCCTTATTTACTTTCTCCATACCGGTCATTTTATAGATCCCTCTCATGTGTCCCATAATTCGTCTGTTTTCCAAGCTGAGAAGTCTCAGTCTTATTCATTTCTACTCATATACAAGCTGTTTCATTCTTTTATTGCCCTTCTGGGTACATTTTCCATTTCTAATACGTCTCTTTTGAGATGGGGCAACCAGAACCGCATGAAGTATTCAACGTGTGGCTGTACCATGGATTCATAGTTGCATGTCGTCATTTTCTCTCTTATTATCTACCCCTTTCCTAATGATTCCCAACATTCTGGTAGCTTTTTGACTGCTGCTGTCAATTGAGTGGATGTTTTCAGAGAACTATCCACAATGACTCCAAGATCTTTCTTGAGTGGGAACAGCGAATTTAGCTCCCATCATTGTACAGGTACAGTTGGGATTATGTTCCCTATGTACATTACTTTGCATTTATCAACACTGAAAATTCGGTTGCCAAGTCACCCAGTTTTGTGAGGCTGCTCTAACTCTGCAGGTGGTTTGGACTGAACTATTTTGAGTCATTTTCTATTATCTGTAACTTTTCCCGCCTCACTATTTCTCTCCTTTTCCAGGTCATTTATGACTATGTAGAATGGCACTGGTCCCAGCATAGACCCCTGGAGAACACTGCTCTTTACCTCTCTCCATTCTGAAAACTGACCATTTATTCCTACCCTTTGGTCCCTGTCTTTTAACCAGTTACAGATCCAGGAGAGGACTTTCTCCCTTATCCCAGAACAGTTTATTCGGCTAAAGAGCCTTTGGTGAGGGGACTTGTCAAAAGCTTTCTGCACATCTAAGACTCTATATCCACTGGATCACCATTGTCCACACGCTTGTTGCCCCCCTCAAGGAATTGTAGTAGATTGGTGAGGCAGGATTTCTCTTTACAGAAGTCATATCGATTCTTCCCCCACAATTAGTGTTCAGCTGTGCACCTGCTCATTCTGTTCTTTATTACAGCGTCAGCCAATTGCTCTGAGCGTGGAGCTAGGCTTACTGGCTTGTAACCGCCGGGATTGCTCTGCAGCCTTTATTCAATGTTGGTGTCACATCAGCTCTCCTCCTGTCAGCTGGTACAGAAGCTGATTTCAGCCAGAGGCTACACACCACAGTCAGTTCAAATCCGAGTTCTTCAGGACTCTTGCTGATACCATCGGGCCCTGGTGACTCATTACTGTTTCGCTGATCGATCTGATCCTAACCTCCTCTAGTGACACCTGTCTGGGTCAGCTCCTCCAGTCTGTCACCTCAGGGACTATGTCCATCTGCACCGCAGCTCAGAACAGCTTAATGCTGCCCCCGGCCCTGCAGGACTAATCCCCAGGGGTGTACTCAGCACACATTGCCACCCCCGACAACGACAAACGCCATGGGGGCAGCAGGGAGCTCTCCCACTCCTGCAAACCCGGCACAGCAGACAGGGCCAGAGCTCAGTGCACTGCGCCCCAGACTGCTCCCTCCCCAGGAACCTGGGCAGCAGAAGTGGTCTTGGAGGTACGGAGGGCCCAGCCCAGGTAGAGCGAGGAGCTGGCTGACACCATGAACTATCCCTGGGGGAAAATCATGGAGCAGCATCTCTGGGCTGCCCAGCTGGGAGCTCCCGCAGAGTGTGCAGCTGTCACCTTTCACCCCGTGCCCGCTTGGCAGCACTGAGCAGGTAATGGGGGAGGTGTGTGGGGCAAGGCTCTTACCTTGGTGCAGGCCACCAGCTGGGAGGTGGAGAGGGCGCACTGCGTGGCAGCTGCGATCACCTGCGTCTGCAGCGCTGAGTCCTCCGTCTTCTGCGCCACGTTCTTGGCTTTCAGCACCAGCGCAGCTGCTGCACTGGCCACCGCCTTGGCCAGCTGCATGAGCATGTCCTGGGAGGATGCAGAGGGTCAGTGCCGGCCCTGGGCCACAGAGCCGTATGGCAATCAGCAGGCCCAGCCAGCCCTCGTGAAATATTCATCAGGGAAACGTGAGCTCGTACGACTGTCTCACCTGACCAGCTCCAGGGAGGGCGCAGAGCCACCAATGCCACACTCCCCACGCTGTGGCACCGTCCACAGGAGGTGACAACCAACACCACCACACTACACACACACGCCAGGCTCCAAGCAAACATCGCCAGAGGTGATGGCCGCACCAGCCACGCCTGCTCCTTGGCAGAACCACGGCTCTGCTCACGGCAGACAGCACAGACACCAACCAACAACAGGCCACAACTCGCAGCACCCTCGCAAATCAACAAATCCAGATACAACCAGAGCCACCCATGGGCCACGGGGCCGTCATTCCACACACTCTGCAAGGGCAGTCCAGCTCCAGCCGCGCTGGCCCTTCCATCCCTCGCTCTGCAGAGGCCAGGGTCCCCAACCATCAATCACAGGCCAGCAGAGTGCATGCACCAAGCTCATTAGTTCCCAGTCAGAGCCCAGATTACTGTCTGCAGAAGCGACCCCAACAAGAGAGTGCAGAGGGCAGGAAGTGGATACACTCGGGTCCGGCTGTGAGGGGCAGTGCCTGGGACTAGAGCTCAGGTTGGGGCAAGAACCCTGCACAGCACCCCGGGTGCGAGAGACTGAACGGAGCTATGTGCTGGTCAGCCCACCTTCACCCGCAGCACACCTCAGGGCCCCGGGCAGGCCAGAATCACCAGCACATGCAATCCCTTGCTCCCTGCCCCACTCCGTGCTCCCCTTTATGGACACCTGGAGCCCTCTCCTTCCTTTCAACACCTCTCAGATCATCCCCTGGCCTCAACTCCATCTCCCTCTGCGCTCTGGGCTAGCACCTCTCAAGTCCCACTGGCTGGGGCACTGTGAAGAAAGTGTGGGGCAGCCCCCATGCCACCCTAGGCCTAGGCAGGAAGGCTCTGCTGGCCCAGGAACAGCCAGTGCGGGATGAAGGGATGGGTCCATGGATATGGGGGGCAGTGCTGTGGATTTGGGGATGCAGGGCAGGTCTGTGGGAGGATCACTGGAGCAGAGCAACCCGAGTGCATGAACTTCCGAGATTCAATTACAGGAAAAGCAGATTTTGACAAGTTCCCGGCCCAAAGAATCCAGCTGATTGTGTCCCAGAGGTGGAGTGGGCCCCGCCCTGAGAGCAGGGCTGGAGACTGAGCCACGCCCTCACCCCCTCTTTACCGTCTTTGGGTCTGAGGTGGGCAGGGTCTGAGCACGGCGGCTCTCTGGGACCTGCACGGGAATCCACAAGAGAAAAAGCGTTACTCCGTGGAGAGAGGTGGCTCTGCCAGTCCACGAGGCCTGCTCCAGAGAAGAGACATGGAGGCCAATCCTGGGATGCTCCCATTTGTGCCCACCCCGGCAGGGCGGGCCTTGCTTACCTGGAACCGAGGGTCAGCGTCACTTTCTCCAATCTGCTGCAGCAGTTCCCCGCTGGTCTGGCCCACGGTGCCAGCCGCCTGCAGCAGGTTCTGGCGAGGCTGCAGAGAACCAAGGCAAACACACACGTTCAGGCCTCTGGGCAAGCCCCACTTCCCTCCCCGCCCGGTCTCCAGCCCCACTCACCTCGACGCTGGCTGGCTGCGCTGTTTTCAGCAGCTCTGAGACAGCGCTCGCCAGGTTCTTGGCTGCCTGCAGGAGCTGCCTCCCACTTCCCCCTTCGTCCTCCATGAGTGCGGCCAGCAGCTTCACGCCCTTGGACATCTCGGTCAGGTTGGAGGAGATGGTGGTGACGGCACAGCCCACGGCCGTGTAATCCGTGTCGGCCGGGTCCCCTGTGCAGAGAGCAGCATGGGCACGCAGTCCCCCCGCCCCAAGGAGATGGAGAGCCCCAGCTCAGCAGCTGCTCCGCATGCTCCCCTCCATGCCCGGGAAGACAATTACTGAGCTCCAGGGTTGGCTCCTGGCTACACTGGCTCAGAGCATGGCCCACGCCTGGTGCACAGCTGGCTGGAGAGTGGCTGGGGGTGCGCAGGGCCAGCCCTGCCTTGGAGACTGCACGCTACACTCCCACGCAGAGCGAGAGAACTCCAGTGCAGGAGCTGGGAGCTGTTACAGGAGGGGGGGTCCGGGAGCAGAGAGAACTGTCAGCACGGCAGTGTATGGGGGCAGTGTTCTGGGACCCAGCCAGCACTGGTCTAGGACAGGCTGAGGGAAAGGGGAGTCTCTGCCCAGGGCTCCAGGCGCAGGGTTCCCAGGGCAGGGCAGGGCAGGACAGGACAGGGACTCCCCCTGCAGCCCAGCCCAGGACACACCTGCCGTCAGGTTCACCACGGAGGCAGTGCCCGCAGTGATGGCGTCCACCTGCGAATGGATCTCGTGCTTCGACTCATCCATCTTGTTCTTGCGCCAAGCTTTGGAAGCCTGAAAGAGCAGGAGCAGAGTCAGCCCAGGGCCCCTACCCTAGGGAGCTGGCTCCCCCTCAGCCCCACCGCTGGGTGTGGGTGGGGAGTCACCCCCAGGGATCCAGGGCCCCTAGGCCCACCCACTGCAGTCAGAGAACTCCTGAGAGAGATGTCCCACCCAGAGAGCTGGTCTGGGAGCAGACAGCGACCGTACACCCTTCCCACATGCACCGCGTCTCCCTGGCCAGGCTGGGGAAGGGGGGGGCCCACTCAGGCACTCACAGCGTCCTGCCCAAGGGGTGGCAGCGTTTCAAAGTCATCCAGGGTGGCCTGTGCCGCGTGCACGGCCTGCATGCTGGAGTTGATGGTGCCGGTCAGGGCCTGCTGGGCCGAGGTCTGCAACGAAAGAGGTGAAATGGGGCTGAGGGCACTGCAGGGCAGGGGCTGAGCCCCAGGTCAGGCCCTCCCCAGCACTATGGTGCAGCAAGAGGCCGGACCCACGCTGACTGAGCGGCAGGAAAACGCCAGCCTACGCTGAGGCTTTGGGCAGACGTTTCTGCAGAGAGAACACGGCCTGCACTGCATCCTCCCTAGTGACGGGGCAGAAACGTGACCAGCACAGAGAGACTCCTAGTTGGGCTGGCCAGTGTAAGGGGCCTAGAGGTTCCCTTGGGGTCCAGCTAAGGTGCTGCTTCATAGAGCCCCCCATGAGTCTCTGACCAAGCCCTGCGGAAAGCCCAGAGCCAGGCCCCTGCCCAGACAGCCCCAAAGCCTCAGCCAGTGTCCCTGTCCTAAGGGCGACATCCAGGAATCTCCATGCTTGCCACACCTTGGGCCAAAGGAGACCCACACGGCTGGTGCTGGCGAGTCTCTGCAGCCCTGCCCGGCCCAGCCGCCCTCCACGAACATGGTCCCAGGTGACCAGGCCCCAGCGGGATGGCAGGGGTCACACCCACCTTCTAGGGCAGGATCACAGGCTGGGCACAGATGGGGTGAGGCTGTGGAGTCACATCAGGGGACAATCCCTCACCGTACAGACCAGCTGCTGCACAGCAGCGTGAAGTGGGGCCGCTAGCCAGCAGGGCTGGACACCACAGGTGCTGACGTGAGCCGCTAGCAATGCTGAGCTGGAAGTGGGGCGCAGCTGCAGGGTGCTCAGTTTGAAAGGGGGACCCAGGTGGCTCCAGCCCTGCTGCCCACTGGCCCTTGGGATAGTCTCTAGGCTGACTGTGCTGGGGGTACGGGGCAGCTCAGAGAGAGATGGCCCAGTGGTCTGCAGAAGGAAGGTGGCAAACAACAAGCAGGGCCAGTGTGCCCATGTGACTCAGCTCAAGGAAGAACAGCCCATCCCCACATCCCTCAGGCTCAGCTGCAGGACACAGCCGGGTGCCGCGAAGCTCTTACCAGGGGGGGCATGTGCCCTCGGTGCATCTGGCCGCTGGTGATCTGCTGCTGAGCCTGTGGCATCGTGCCAACCTGGAAGTTCTCTGGCCCACCAGCCCCCGAGCGCATGATGGCCGGCAGGGCTACCGAGCCGTGCTCCACCTTGCCTACCCGGTTAAACTGCTGCTGCAGAACTGTGGACCTGCAACAGAATGAGAACCCCTGGCTACTGCTCGGACCAGAGAGATGCAGAGATTACCAGGCCAGACGGAACCACCACGGTCGTTACGGCTCACCCTCCACACTACGCAGGCCAGAGAAGCACCCTGAGCTAGCTCGCTCGAGCTGCTCTTTCCGAAAACCGCTGGATGGATTTAAATATGGTCAGAACCCAAAACAACCTCTTCTAAATTGTTCCACACCTAAGTACCGGACAGAAACATACACCGCATTTCCAGTCTGAATGCAGCTAGCTGCACCGTACAGCCACTGGTCTGGTTATATTTTCCCTCTGCCAGACTGAAGAGCCTGCTAGCAAATATTTGCTCCCAATACACTTGGAAATACATGTTCCTATAGACTGGAATCAAGTCACCTCTTCTTGGTCTCTATCATTAGAGGTGGGTTTTCTAATCCTTCAATCAATCCAGTGGTTTCCAAACCGTTCATGCTGCACCCCATACCTGAGCCTGCCCCCTTGAGGGTCTGTGGGGTAGGCCGGCAGCAGCACCAGAAGCAGAACTGAGGCTGGGTTGGGGCAGGGCAGGGAGCGGGGCTAGAAGGCAAACTGTCGCTGGGCCAGGAGCCAGGGGCAGGAGCTAACCATTCCCATGCGCAGAGAGAATTGCAAATGTCAGGTGATAAGCTTGGCTTAAGAGAACGTCTTCAGTGAGCTTCCACACACAAAGGAAGCTTCCAAGAAGTGGCAGCTGGGTCAGATGACTCGGGAGGAGAATAGAAATACTGCTCCAGCATGCAGGAGTGAAATCAGGAAGGCCAAAGGATACGGAACGGGCTAGCAAGGGACATGATGGGTAAGAAGGTGGGTGTCTACAGGTGTGTAAGTAACAAGAAGGAGGTCAGGGAAAGTGGGGGCCCCTTACAGAGTGGGGGAGACGACCTAGGGACAGATGATGTGGAAAAGCTGAAGCACTTAGTGCTTTTGTGCCTCTGTTTCCACAGACAAGTTCATCTCCCAGGATATCAAACTGGGAAGCACAGAGTGGAGAGGAGGCGGCAAGCAGCCGGCAGTGCTGAGAAGGCTGGACGTGCATACCTCCAAGGGACCAGATACAGCCGAGGGTGCTGAGGAGTTGGCCAATGTGATTGCAGAGCCACTAGCCCTTGGGACCAGGGGCAAATGTAGTGCTTGTCTTCATAAAAGGGAAGGAGGATCTAGGGGACTACACAACGATCAGCCTCACATCAGTCCCCAGAAAAATCTTGGAGCAGGTCCTCAAGGAATCCATTTTGAGGCATTTGGAAGAGAGGAAGGTGAACAGGAACAGTCAGCATGGATTGACCACGGGTAAGTCATGTCTGACCAACCTGATTGCCTTCTGTGATGAGGTAACTGGATTTCAGTCATCTAGAAGTAGTCCCAAATGCTAGCATGGAACAGACAGCCTATTATTAACAAAGCTTTCGATACGGTCTCCCACAGTATTCTTCTCGGCAAGTTAATGACGTATGGGTTGGATGAATGGACAATACGGTGACTAGAAAGCTGGTTAGATCAGCAGGTTCAATGGGTACTGATCAGTAGCTTGATGTCTCACAAGTGGCGTGCACCAGGAGTTGATGATGAGGACCGTGTTATTCAACATCTTCCTCAATGGTCTGGAGGACAGGGTGGATGCACGCTCAGCAAGTTTGTGGATGACACTAAGCTGGAGGGAACAGTATGTATGTCAGAGGATAGGGGCAGGATACAGAGTGATTTCGAAAAATTGGAGGATGGGGCCAAAAGAAATCTGATGAGGTTCTACGAGAAGTGCAGAGTCCTACATGAGGACGGAAGAATCCCAGCACCGCTGCACACTGGGGACTAGGCAGCAGTTTGGCAGAAAAGGATCTGGGAGCTACAGCCAATAAGAAGCTGAATGAGAGTCAATGGTTTCCCTTTATTGCCCAGAGGGGTAACGGGACATGGGGCATTAGTAGGGGGCAAAACCCATGAAAGTCTCATGGCACCTGAAAGACCAACAAATTTCTTCGGGCATCAGCTTTCATGGGCTGCAGCCCACTCCCCCAGTTTGCTATATACAGACTAACATTGCTACCCCTCTGGAACTTATTAGTCGGAGCGTTGCCAGCAGACGGAGGGAAGCGATTATTCCCGTCGATTCAGCACTGCTGAGGCCTCATTTGGAGCACTGTGTCCAGTTTGGGGCCCCCACTACAAGAAGGATGTGGACAAATTGGAGAGAGTCCAGCAGAGAGGAATGAAAATGACTAGGGGCTGGGGCACATGGCGTATGAGGAGAGACTGAGGGAACTATAAGTGCACAAGAGAAGAGTGGGGGCGGAGGGGTTGGTAGCAGCTTTCAACTATTTGAAGGGGGTCCAGAGAGGATGGAACTGGGCTGGTCTCAGTGGTGGCAGATGACAGAATTAGTAGCAATGGTCTCAGGTTGCAGCGGGGGAAGTCGAGGTTGGATATTAGGAAAATCTTTCCCTAGCAGGGGGTGAAGCACTGGGATGAGTCCCTTGGGGAGGTGGTGGAACCTCCATCCATAGAGGTTTGTAAGGCCCAGCTTGACACAGGCCTGGCTGGGATGATTTAGTGGGGTTGGTCCTGCTCTGAGCAGGGGGTTGGACTAGATACCTCCTGAGGTCCTTTCAAACCAGAATCTTTTAGGATTCTGTAATGACAGTGGCACCTAATCAAATCTAAACCTACCTGTCTACAAGATGGGTTTACTCGGAGTGCGGCACAGCACTGTACTGACTCCAAGGGAATTATATCCCACTTATAGTTCACATTTCTAATTATATCTTTGTTATAATTATAGCTCAAGTTAATTTCTTCTGTTCGTAACATGCCATGCTTGCAGGGATTTTTTCCTCTGTAAAGGAGACTTGTCCTGAGAAGGGAACTGACAAACTGACCACCCAGGTGCTCCTCTCTGTTTTATGTTGTTCTGACTGTGTGTGTGTGTAATACTGCACCCTTGCTACACTAACAGATTTTAAAGTAGAAGAATAATTTACCAGTTTTCTCCTGAGAGTACTTGATTCATTCTTAATCGCTTTAGAGACTTAAGACATTTACGTGAGAGGCTGATATTAACTGAGCTATCTCCCAAACTACAGATTTTTTACACAGCAGGATATGATGTTTATAACATAGCTTCCCTGGATGTATCTTATAATTGTGGCAGTATATGAATTAAATTCACCATGGGAAATAGATAATTTTATATTAAATGTTTTAAATGATGAACTGTGACGTTGTACATTAGCAAAGAAATCTGAAATTTATACGACACTTATTACTGTAAATCAATTATTGGCGTCTCAATTTACCTAATCTCAAGGGCTCGCTTAACTGAGGGGGCCCAACCTTGCTCAGTTTAATCGCACTGCCTGCAATTCAGACTGGAATTAATTGCAATTCTTTTTTAAACTCATGATTCATTTTTTTTAACTGCCTCACAGCCCTAATTCAAAGCCATGCTGTTTCCTTGTGCCCAGCTTACAGAGTGATCTAGATCCCTCTGTATGAAGGACCTATCCTCTACATTATTTACTGCTCCCCCAACTTGATGGTTTTATGTTTTATTACAGGTCATTGGTAAAAATGACAGTGCAGGGCCTTGGAGGATGCCACTAGAAACATCTGCTTCATGAAGAGTCTGTTTAGCGATGTGTTTTGAGATCTATCAGTTAGCCTGTTTTCAATTCACTGTCACGCTCATTTTTATCACCCCGAGGTTTTTTTTTAAATCAAGTGTCATGTGTATCAAGTCCACAAGTCTCAGTACATCACATCAGCATTGCGATCTCTACCTGCCAAGCCAGTAGTTTCAGCAAAGATATCCAGCTAGTCTGACAGGAGCTATTCTCCACAAATGCTGGAGACCAGCCTTGGATATACTGCCCTCCTTTAACCCTAGCGATGGAGCCCGGTATCAGCCGCTGCACTGTCTCGTCCAAAGTCCTGCACTTAGGACGGAAAAATCCCATGCACTGCTACAGGCTGGGGACCGATCGGCTAAGTAGCAGCGCTGTAGAAAAGGACCTGGGGGTTACGGTGGACGGGAAGATGAACATGAGCCAACAGTGTGCCCTTGTTGCTAAAAAGGCCAATGGCATATTAGGCTGCATCAATAGGAGTATTGCCAGCTGATCGAGGGATGTGATAATTCCCCTCTATTCGACACTGGTCAGGCCGCATCTGGAATACTGTGTCCAGTTTTGGGCTCCCCACTACAGAAAGGATGTGGACAAATTAGAAAGAGTTCAGCGGAGGGCAACAAAAATGATTAGGGGGCTGGGGCACATGACTTATGAGGAGAGACTGAAGGAACTAGGCTTATTTAGTCTACAGAAGAGAAGACCGAGGGGAGATTTGATAGCAACCTTCAACAACTTGAAGGGTTGCTCCAAAGAGGAGGGAGCTAGGCTGTTCTCGATGGTAACAGAGGACAGAACAAGGAGCAATGGTTTCAAATTACAGCTGGGGAGGTCAAGGTTGGATATTAGGAAAAACTTTCTCACTAGGAGGGTAGTGAAGCATTGGAATGGGCTATCTAGGGAGGTGGTAGAATCTCCATCTTTGGAGATTTTTAAGGCCCGGTTAGACAAAACCCTGGCTGGGGTGATTTAGGGGGAGTGGTCCTGCGTTTAGCAGGGGGTTGGACTAGATGAGCTCATGAGGTCCCTTCCAACCCTATTATTCTATGATTCTAAAGTGGATGTCGTGGCAAGAGGCCTGTAATCACAGCTCACTACAAGGAGGGGTGCTCCTGCACAGCACCTCCCACTGGGAGAAACCGGGGCTGGAGTAGCCACGGGCTTGTTCCTGCCCCATTCCCTGCCGCTGGCAGCACAGCTTACTGTAAAACAGCCTAGGGCCTAAAGTTCAGTCTCCCATGGACAACCCAGCCAGCACCTCCCTCTGACCCCACAGCCAAGCCGGGGGGCTGAGGTCTCCTTCCCTGGAGCCCTCCCCTCCTGTCTCTGAGATGCCATACTTCTTTGGGGACACAGAGTCTTCCAGCATGGTGGATTCCTCGTCCCCCTCCAGCCCAAAGTGGTCTTTGCTCTTTTTCTGTGGGACAGAGAGAGAGAGTCCATCAGTCAGCATCAGTGCCCGGCTCCCTTCCCTTTGTGCGCTGGAGTCCCCTAGAGGAGGGTTAGCGACAAGGCCTTGGGACAGCCCCGGCATGGCTTCCTGTCCCCCAGGGGTTACTCCATGAGGCAAGCCCTGTCCAGGACATTCTGCAAGTGCTGGGCTCACCCTTGTGACTGCACGGGGAGCTGCTGCCCTCCTCGCTGGCCCAAGGCACCAGCCACTCTCTGCTATTCCTGACTCCGTCACACTGAACTGGGCAGCTGGGGCCTTCTCAGCACACACAGCCCCGCTGTAATCACAGCAGGGCTGGCCTCTGCTCTGGGCCGCTGCAGGCCTTGCAGAAGCAGAGCAGAATGGGACCCTGCCCCGGCATTTCAGGTCAGCCTGTGCACCTGGCCCCTCCCACCGCCATCAACATTGCCCCCTGCCCTGGGGCCCTCGTCCTGCACAGCCTCCCCCTGTGCATCCCTCCCTTGCTGGCCCAGAACATGCTCTCCTGCCCCACACTCACCTTTTTCAGGATGATGTCAATGTAGCCGGCGATAAGCTGGGCAATCTGCTCCCCCTCCGTCGTCTGTACCGAGTAGTACCCGTCCTGGTAGTCCCCAAAATCCTACAGCAACATGGCACCAGGCAGCACAGAAGTTGGGTTCCTGCTGCCCTGCTCTCGCCTGCACCCCAGCACCATGCCCCTCTGAACCCACGTGCCCAGGGGAAGGGAGCTGGGGGGGTCCCAGGAGAGGTCTGGGGTCACGTTGTGGCCAGAGGTGTCAGGGCGGGGGAAGAGTTTCTTCGCAGACCACTTCCCCGCACTGGATGTTGGTGTGGTATTGGAGGGGAAGGCTGGAGGCAGTGCGGGGGCCGGAGGGGAAGGCTGGAGGCAGTGAGGTCTTACCAGGGTGAAGCTCTTGGGGGAGGCAGCCCAGCGTTTGATGTTGGTGAGGTTCCACTCCTGAATTACTTCCTTGGTTTTCTCGTCCACACGCATCACACACTCCTTGGTGATTCCAAGCAGCCGCGGCACCAGCTTGTTCTTCCCCTTCATCTTCTCCTGCACACCAGGACAGGGAAGGATGACAGCTGCCCCAAAGCACAGCCCCCTCCTGCGGCCCAGCTGCATGGGCACACTCCAAGGCTTCCCTCAGCTAGCTGATGCCCCAAGGCCCAGAGCCCTGAGGCTGACAATGCCCCAGGGACAAAGAGTGAGAAGGAAACGAGAGAACATTTGAGCAAAAACGGGAGAAGACGGAGACGGAGATGGAGATGAGGGAACACGGACGAGGCTACAGGGTGGGGGACATGGAGAGACTGGAGGAATGATGGGGTGCGGCGCAGGAGGCCTGGAGTGAATGCAGAGCCGCTGTCTCACCTTGACCAGGAAGAAGGAGACTCCATATGTTTTCAGGGAGCGGGCAAGTTTCACGTAGCGAACTTTGGCCTCAATCTCGCTCATGTTGCTGCAGTTCTTGTGAGCCTGAGAGAGCAGAGCCAGTCATGGCGTGGCTCCCTCCAGCTATGCCCCTGCCTGCCTTGCCCACCACCATGGCCGTCCCAGACACCATCCTCACCCCTCCCTGCCTTTCCCTGGCTCGCCATGTGTCTCCATTCACAGCAGCTGCGCTCACCAAGCTAAACACTACCCAGCCTCTCCCCTAGCTGGTGTATTCCTAACCCCACACCCTGACACCCCTCTGCTATATACCCTCCTAGCCAGTGTACCCCACTCCCTGCTCGCCCGGGAAACCACAGGCCTACGAGCCAGCTATAGACACACATCAATAACCTAAGTGCACGCACGGCCCATCTGAGCGGCTGCTGGCTCCTCTCCGGGGCCCGGGCCAGGGCCTGCAGCTTTTGGGGAGGCTGCGCACAGGCCAGGTGACTGGACCCAGCTCAAGCCAGGCAGCGTCCTGTCCTACACACTCACCATGAAGATCTTGCGCTCTCCCTTCTGCTTGATGTACTCTTTGGGCAGGAAATCCTTCAGGCTGCAGGGAAGAGCAAAAAGCAGTTACCTACTCTTTGTAAGTGCTGTTCTTCAAGATGCGCTGCTCCTTTCCACATAGGTGTGTGCACCATGTGCACAGTTGCTGGAAAGTTTTCCCCTAGCAGTACCAGGTGGGTCGAGCCAGGCACTCTCTGGAGTTGCACTGTCCTATATGTAGGGCCCTGCTGATTCGCCACTTCTTCAGTTCCTTCCTGAAGACTGGCTCCGACAGAGAGCAGGAGAGTGGGTTTTGGAATGGACATGAGCAATGCATCCTGAAGAAGGTAGGTAACTGTTTTTGTTCCTTCTAGTGCTTGCTCATGTTAATTCCAAGTAAGTGGCTCCCAAGTTAACCCTCGGAGGCGGGATTGGAGCTCACAGAAACGCTGATTGGAGCACAGCTCTACCAAATACCACATCCTCCATAGCCTATTGGGTATGGCATAGTGCAAGGTGAATGGCCAACGGCATATTAGGCTGCATCAGTAGGAGTGTTGCCAGCAGATAGAGGGATGTGATAATTCCCCTCTATTCGACACTGGTCAGGCCGCACCTGGAATACTGTGTCCAGTTTTGGGCTCCCCACTACAGAAAGGATGTGGACAAATTAGAAAGAGTCCAGCGGAGGGCAACGAAAATGATTGGGGGGCTGGGGAACATGGCTTACGAGGAGAGACTGAAGGAACTAGGCTTATTTAGTCTACAGAAGAGAAGACTGAGGGGAGATTTGATAGCAACCTTCAACTACTTGAAGGGGTGCTCCAAAGAGGAGGGAGCTAAGCTGTTTTCGAGGGTAACAGAGGACAGAACAAGGAGCAATGGTTTCAAATTACAGCTGGGGAGGTCAAGGTTGGATATTAGGAAAAATTTTCTCACTAGGAGGGTGGTGAAGCATTGGAATGGGCTATCTAGGGAGGTGGTAGAATCTCCATCTTTGGAGATATTTAAGGCTCGGTTAGACAAAACCCTGGCTGGGATGATTTAGTGGGAGTGGTCCTGCTTTTTAGCAGGGGGTTGGATTAGATGACCTCGTGAGGTCCCTTGCAGCCCTATTATTCTGTGATTCTATGAATGTGTGGATTGATGACCATGTCACTGTCCCGCAGATTAACCAGGGAAGAAGATATCCTGGCCGTGTGAAACTGAGACACTACCTTTGGGAGAAAAGCTGGATGAAGGCGTAACTGGAGCTCCTCCTTAAGGAACACTGTATAGGGGTCCAGAAGTTAGGGCCTTGTGTTCAGAGACCCTCTGGTTGAAGTCATCACCCCCCAGGAATGCCACCTTCCCTGAGAACCTGAGGAGGGAGGTCCTATCAGCGGTTTTCAAACTTTTTTCCTCGGGTCCCAGGTGAAAAAAATCCTTTAAGCCCACGACCCAACAACAACATCTTTGAGAAATGCATTCCAGTCTTTCGGCAGCAGCAGCAGGGGCTCCGCCACCCAGGGCCGGAGGGCTCCGCGACCCGAAGTTTGAAAACACTACTCTAGATAGTACTAAGTGCAGGTTGGCACCGGGCCATGGACTTGCGGGTAAATGCTCTCCAGTCCCTTAAGGAAGCAAATCCCCAGCAGGCTGGAAAAGACTGAAGAGCTCCGAGATCCTGAACGGGACATGGAGATTGCTGCGCAGAGCCAGGCCTAGCCGGATTAGGTGTAACAAACAGCCCAGAACGGAGGGTGCTGATGCTTGAGTGGCAACAAACTAACTCATTTACTGACCTCTCTATTTACAGACGGCTAAGACAGAACTGCTAAAGGATTGCGCCCCAAGCAAGAGAGAACCCCAACGACTGACACCAGCAGGGAGAAGGAACTGACGAGGCGGCGGGTCGGCGGGGTCCTACATACAGTGACGTGACTCCAGGGGATGCCTGGCTCGACAGTACCTGCTGGGGAAAGACTTTCCAACGACTGCGCAGGCAGCACACACCCCTACAGGGATTTAACACGAGCAGGCACCCACGAAGAGCCTGGGATAAGCTCGCCCGATGCCAACATTGCCCCAGCATACGTCCTGGCCACAGCACGGCATCACCCCAGCATAAACCTCAGCAGAAGCCTGTCAGGCCCGAGCAGGGCGTGGGACCCCTAGAGTGTGGACAACGCAGGAGAGGCCGGAGGGAGGATGACCCAGGCTCCGGCAGCACAGGGAATCTCAGGGTTTCTACAGGACCCTCCTCTCCAAGACCCCTCTACATGGCAGAGGCCCCCCAAAACCTGCAAGAGCTGCAGCCAGATGGCCTGACAAGCTAGGCAAGGGTGGTTGCTCCAGGGCCCGAGAGGTGTGGCAGGGGCGGGCTGAGGGCACCCTCCCCGCGCAGCATGTGGGGAGCTGTGTTGGGAGACGGGGGCCCTAGAACACTCACTCCAGGAAGCCTGGCTTGTGCTTTTGTTCATTGTGAGGTCCAAACTGGATCTGACACTGGAAGCCAGCAAACTCACAGGCCTTGTCGAAGGAGACAGGGTGGGAGCCATTGAGGATGTCATCACGAGCCTGTGGGGGAAACAGGGGTGAAACAGGGGTGGGGGGGGAGGCTGGCTGGAGGGGTGGCAGAGAAGGTGGGGGAAGAGAAGCCACATGCTGGCTGAGGAAAGACAAGTTCCTGCAATGGGACTCAATGGTGACCGCATGCGCAGATCACTGCCAAGCCTCTCCTCACCCTGCATGCTGAAAATGAGTTTGCTGCCTTGGGTCTAAGCTGCTTTGCTTGGGTGAGGGTGGGGTTAGGCCCAGAAGCTTTCACAGAACAGGGACGGTGGGGGGACATTACTAGCCGAGAACCAGCTGCTCGAAACCTCCACTGTGGAGCTAAATAGCAGTTTAGGAGGTGCCAGAACAGGGCGGCCCATCTGCCATCCTGCACACAGCACAGGACAGCCCCAGGCAGGGGTGGGGAAGGCATCTAGAAACACAGAATGTGCCAGAGCCCCAGGAAAGGGTTTAGGAAGCTGAGTGGGGGGGCCCTAAAACATACCAGGGTGGGGCTGGATGGGCCCTCGACAGATTATCTGTGCTGCAGCAGAATTAAGTGATACCAGCCCTGACCGGGCTAGTCCAACCCACCCTTAGAAGCCCACAACTGCATAGACTCCACAGCCCCCTAGGTCCCTGCTTCACCGTCCTTCCAGGCAGAGAGTGTTGCCTAACAGCCAGACTGAAGCTCGCGCTCCAAATTCTGCCAAGTTCTCCCCCTCACTGGGCACGGAGAACAGCAGGAGAGTGCTGGCTCCGTGGCCAGGCGAGACTGGAATGCAACCTCAACAGATCCCGGGGCCGAGGCTGGGGACCCGCTTGGCCCAAGGAAGTGCTGGTGGCGCAGCGAAGGAGTTGGGGGGCAGGCACGGCACCTGCACATAGAGCAGGTTGAGCTGCACGGGGTCCCTGGAGTCCACGTTCTGGTCAGAGTAGAAGAACTTGCGCCGCAGCAGCAGCGTCTCGTTGTCATCGATGCCTTGCTCGCGCAGCGTTCGCCCATGGTCCAGCCAGTTCACTGCAGAGAGGCCAGAGCGTGAGCAGGGCCGCAGACAGGCTGAGAGCGTGTAGGAGGCCCCAGTTGTGGGGCTGAGGGACGGACAGACTGACTGGTTCGAGGCACAGACACACACTGTGCAGGAAGCCCCCCGGTCCAACCTAAGGACCAACCCCCCGCCAGACAGACAGACGTACACAGCCAGCCGGACGCCCGCCCCAGGACCGACCCCACAACCCCCCCAGCACACACAGCCAGCCGGACGCCCGCCCCAGGACCGACCCCACAACACACACAACCAGCCAGACCCCCACCCTGGGACTGACCCCGCAACCCCCCCAGCACACACAGCCAGCCAGACCCCCGCCCCAGGACCAACCCCGCAACCCCCCAACACACACAGCCAGCCAGGCCCTCGCCCCAGGACCAACTTCCACTGCATGGTGCAGCTTGCCCCCTGGCCCTCCCCAGTGCAGGCTGGCCCCCACCCTATGTGCCCCAGCACAGATGCATACATTCATCGTCTGTGTGCAACTTCTGTTTGAGTTTCTCCATCTTCTTCTCATCCCGCAGCAAGGTCTTGTCCTTCTTGAGTGTGCCGGTGATTTCCTCTTTCTTCTCCTCCATAAGCTCCCGCACCAGCGAGTACTCGTCATGGTTGGTGATACCTGCAGGGGGCAGCCAGCACAGCGCCCGTCGCAGCCACGGCTGGGCAACCCCAGAACACACATAGGGTGCCCCTGCCCCGCTCAGTGTCTGCAATGCTCCCTACGGGGCACGGGCCCCCCAATGGGGCACTGCTCTCAACTGCCCGCCCTCCCTCCGGCCTTCCCACTGGCATTACCACCGCCTCTTCAACACAGCAACATGCCGTCCCCCCAGCCGGGCAACAGCCCCCTCCTCCCCAACACAGAGCCTCCTCCTGTCGCTACTTCCCCCCACCTCCACAGAGCGGGACATCCCCCCTCATTCCTTTCGCCCCACCACACATGGCCAGACAGCCGGACATCCCCCCTCATTCCTTTCACCCCACCACACATGGCCAGACAGCCGGACATCCCCCCTCATTCCTTTCGCCCCACCACACCCAGCCGGACATCCCCCCTCATTCCTTTCGCCCCACCACACCC
>ML688410.1:233641-247143 GCA_007922175.1 Pelusios castaneus
AGCTGCACAGCCAGGTATCCCCCCTCATTCCTTCCCCTTCCTCCCCACAGCTGCACAGCCAGGTATCCCCCCTCATTCCTTCCCCTTCCTCCCCACAGCTGGACAGCGCCCCTTCCCACCCTGCCCCAGCTCTGGCACGGATTGTGCTTCTGCCCCTACCGATCCTGGCACAGATTGTCATGAGCATGTCCGTGACTGTCTTGGAGTCGTCCACCATGATTGTTTTAACCGTCCCATCCAGCATCCGAATCTTCAGGGGTCGTTGCTTCTTCTTGTACTCCATGGTGTCCTGCAGCACAAACGCTCACTATTGGTGTCAGCGTCCAGGGCACGATGCCTCCTGTCTGCTCCACAGCCACAGTGCCCATGGTCGCCACACCCTCCCGTGTACAGACACTCACCCCGAAAGACGAGAGAGAGAAGCAGGGCTCCGGGGTCAGGCAGAGGACAAGGGCTGCAGAGACCACTGCTCAAAGCTGTGGAGACACCTACCATATTGTAGGGCATGCCATGCTTACAGCCTGGAGAGGGACACATGGGAATCAGGGAGAGGGACCAGGCACTTACTCCATTGCGGAGCATGTAGTAGTCCAGAGCCTTCCCAGCTTCCAGCCAGATTCCCTTCTTTGGGTCTTCATCCGAAAGGAACAGCCCAAAATCACTGGCTGAAAAACAGAGCAGAGACAATCCCAGCTCAGGCCCATGATCCTGAATCCCCATTCTCCCAGCATGGGCCACTCTGCCCCAGGGCCCCTCCCTGTTCAGCCAGAGCAGGGCAGGGTCTCCCCATGCTGAATTTCAAAGGGTCAGGAATGGACGGGGAGAGGGCCATGGCATGGAGAAGAGAGAGGGAGATGTGCAGAGGGCTTTGGGCAGAATGGTGAGCCCAAGGGGGCCACGGTGAAGAGAGATGGAGACGGTTGGAGTCTTGGAGATTCCCCCCTGAACTTCTAGCATGGAGATAAATGGCTCAACCTCATCTCAGTCCCCTGAGAAATCATCCAGCATGTCCTCAAGGAATCCATTTTGAGGCATTTGGAGGAGAGGAAGGTGATCAGAAACAGTCAAAAAGGATTCCTCAAGGAAAAGTCACGTCTGACCAACCAGACTGGCTCTGTGAATCTGGAAAAGAGGCTGACATGATAAACCTTGACTTCAGCAAAGTTTCCGATAAAGCGTCCCACAGCATTATCGCCAGCAAGTTAAAGATATATGGGTTGGAGGAATGGACTATAAGATGGGTAGAAAGCTGGCTAGATCGTCAGGCTCCATGAGCAGAGATAAAAGCTTCTATTTCTAGTTGGCACCCGGTAACAAGCGGAGTGCCCCAGTGGCCTCTGCTGTGGCCATATTTGTTCAACATCTTCATTAACAATCTGTAGATGGAGTGGAGGCTCCCTCAACAAGTTTGCAGATGGCACTAAGTTGGGGAGAGTGGTAGATACGCTGGACGGTAGGGACAGGATACAGAGTGATTTAGAAAAATTAGAGTTACAGTGGACAAGAAGCTGGATATGAGTCAACACCGTGACCTTGTTGCCAAGAAGGCTAACGGCATGTTGGGCTGCCCTAATAGGAGAATTGCCAGTACATGGAGGGAAGTGACTATTCACAATAACACAGTTGTGTAGGGGAAAAATCGGAAAGGCCAAGGCACAAACTGAGGTCAAAGTAGCTGAAGGCATAAAGGGTAACAAACATTTAAAAAAAAATACATTAGAAACAAGAGGAAGGCCAAGGACGATCTAAGACCATTACTCAGCAAAGAGGGAAAAACAATAACAGAAAATGTGGAAATGGCAGAGGAACTAAATTATTTCTTTGTTTCAGTCTCCACCGAGAAGGTTAGCGGTGATGAGATGCCAGATGTAGGACAGAGAAGTAAAAATGGGATAGGATGAGAAGCTAAAATAGGGAAAGAACAAGTTCAAAATTACTTAAGACAAGATAGATGTCTTCAAGTCACCAGGGCCTGATGATATGCACCCTAGAATACTCAAGAGATATCTGAGCCATTGGCTATTGTCTTTGAAAAATCATGGAAGACTGGAGAGGTCCCAGGGAACTGAGAGAGAGAAAATATAGCGCCCATCTATAAAAAGGGAAATAAGGACAACCCAGGGAATTATAGACTAGTCAGTTTAACCTCTGTACCAGGAAAGATAATGGAGCAAATAATTAAGGAATCAATTAGCAAACATCTAGATGAGAATAAGGTGTTAAGTGACAGTCAGCATGGAATTGTCAGGAACAAATCATGTCAAACCAACCTGATGGCTTTCTATGACGGGGTAACAAGCCTTGTGGATCGAGGGGAAGAGGTAGATGTGGTGTATCTAGACTTTAGTAAAGGCTTTTGATACAGTCTCGCATCACCTTCGCATTAACAAATTAGGGAAGTTCAAACTGGATGGAGTTGCTATAAGATGGGTTCAAAACTGGTTGGATAACCGCTCCCAGAGAGTAATCATCAACAATTCACAGTCATGTTAGAAGGACATAACGAGCAGGGTACCACGGGGATTGGTTCCGGGTCCAGTTCTGTTCAATATTTTCAGTAATGACTTAGATGATGGCATAGAGGGCACACTTGTACAGTTTGCGAATGATACCAAGCTGGGGGTGGGTTGCAAGTGTAACCCATTAGTGTAAATGGAGAGTTTCCCTTTAAGAGATCTGTGGGGTCAGTGTTGCTAGGCAGATTTAGCTGCTTAGAGCCAGAAGGTTCTGGTCTGTGGAGGGGCAGCTCTGAGCTGCTCCACAGGGTCCCCTGCTGCTGGCTGCTGTGGGGAGATGCCTGCGAGCCAGCAGCCAGGGTGGTTGGATTGAGAGGAGCCCAGTGCTCTGTGCACAGGGAGAAGCGAGCCAGGAGCAGACAGCAGGCTGTTTCCCCCCCACTCTGAAGCATTTTGCTTCAGGGTTTCTCTCTTTCTATATCTGTCTCTCTCTATATAAATGAGTGGTGCCTAAGCAGCCAGCTGACTGAAGAGCAGGGTTTGCCTGGAAGAGTCCAGCAGCCAGAGACCAAGGAGCTGCTTCTTCCTACTCAAGCCTTTGAGCTTAGCCTACAGAGACTATCACTGAGAGCCAGGTGAACTCCACCAGAACTTTGGGACACCTGAGTGGAGAGTGTTTCTGAGGGGCTGCTCTGTTTAAACTCATTTTTTTCTTGTTTATATGTGTTGTGAAATAGTAAATGTGAGTTCCCAAAATTAGCCACATCTTGTTATAGATTTATATGGTAGTCATTATTTTGTTTCTTAAATCATATGATTTATAAAGTTAATGTTTAATAAAACTCCTTACTTTTCTTTCTTTGTTTTTATCTGCTTTGAACAATCTTTGCTGTGAGTCCCATACAAACTGGATCCTGGGTCTCCAGCTGCTTTCTCCACAGGGATTGGGGTGTATTTCTGTGAGGCACTGGAGAAGGGCAATTGAATTAATTTTTGCCCACCTGAAGGTTACACAAGTGCTTTGGAGGATAGGATCACAATTCAAAATGATTTGGACAAACTGGTGAAATGGTCTGAGGTAAACAGAATGAAATTCAATAAAGACAAGTGCAAAGTACTCCACTTAGGGAAGAACAATCCATTGCACACGTACAGAATGGGGAATGACTGCCTAGGAAGGAGTATTGCAGAAAAGAATCTCAGTTTCATAGTGGACCACAAGCTAAATATGAGTCAACAGTGTAACGCTGTTGCAAAAAAAGCAAACCCCATTCTGGGATGTATTAACAGGAATATTGTGTAAGACAGACACAAGAAGTCACTCTTCTGCTCTACTTTGCCCTGATTAGGCCTCAGCTGGAGTATTGTATCCAGTTCTGGGTGCCTCATTTCAGGACAGCTGTGGACAAATTGGAGAAAGTCCAGAGAAGGGCGACACGAATGATTAAAGGTCTGGAACACTTGACTCATGAGGGAAGATTGAAAGAACTGGGTGTGTTTAGTCCAGAAAAGAGGAGACTGAGAGTGGACATGATAACAGTTTTTAAGTACCTAAAAGGTTGTCACAAGTAGGAGAGAGAAAAATTGCTCTTGTTAAGAGCCGATGATAGGACAAGAAGCAATGGGCTTAAATTACGGCAAGGGAGGTTTAGGTTGGACATTAGGAAAAAATTCCCAACTGTCAGGGTGATGAACCACTGGAATAAGTGGCCTCAGCAGGTTGTAGGATCTCCATCATTGGAGGTGTTTAAGAGCAGGTCAGACAGACACCTGTCAGGGAGGGTTTAAGAGGGTCCTTGGTCCTGCCATGAGTGCAGGGGATGGGACTCGATGACTTCTCATCATCCCTTCCAGTTTCTGTGATTTCCCTCTATTTAGCTCTGGTGCATACTGTGTCCAGTTTTGTCCCCCCGCCCCCCGCAGAAATGTTGTGGACAAATTGAAAAGAGTCCACAGGAGGGTAACAAAAATGATTAGGGGGCTGGGGCATATGACTTGTGAGGAGAGGCTGAGGGAAGTAGGTTTGTTCAGGTTGCAGACGAGGAGAAAGAGCAGGAATTTAAAAGAAGCCTTTAACTACTGGAAGGGGGTTTGGCTGTTATCAGCAGTAGATGACAGAACTAGGAGCAATGGTCTCAAATTGCAGTGGGGGAGGTCTAGGCTGGATATGAGAAAAAACATTTTCCCTAGGAGGTTGATGAAGCACTGGATAGACTCCCTAGGGAGGTAGTGGAATCTCCATCCTTAGAGGTTTTTGAGGCCCAGCTTGACAAAGCCTTGCCTGGGATGATTTACTTTAAGCAGGGGGTTAGACTAGATACCTCCTGGGGTCCCTTTGAACTCTAATCTTCTCTGGTTCTATGATTGATCGATCACGCTCTCTCTCTAAGTTCTATGTCAAGAAAAGACAGATTCTGCATTAGCAAAGTCCCCAGACTTCCCCTCTCTAGGTTTGGCTGCTGGTCACTGATTATATGGCGTCATCTCCTCAACTGTTGTCCATCAGAGTCAGGAGTTCCTACGACACCAAGCATTTTACTTGTCTCGCTCTGTGGCTCTTCCACCATACTGCTGGCAGGATCCTAAACAGCACGAAAGTCATCAGAATCTGTCTTTTCTTCATCTATTTTCTCTAAGAAAGATATACAGAAGACTATGTATCAATCTAGAACAGAAGGAACTTAACGAGGGAAAAGCCCCCTGTATGAAGGGGGAGGAGCGGCCTGAGAGAAGGAGCAAAAGGGGCAAGCTAGGAACCTTTGACTCCACGCTGACTGAATTCAACACAGCAAGGACCAGAACACCTCAGAACACAGATATGCAAGGGTTCCGATTTCAAGGAAACAAATGCTGGGGAATTAGATGGCATCAGGAAAGCAGGAACAAATTCAGACTGTGGCAAAAGCTTGTTCTCAAAATTAACTGGATGGGAAGCATATGGCTGTGCATCAGCTAAAAGGAAATGACAAAGGGTGAGCAACTGGATGACTGACAGCTGGCCAGGAACTCTTCAGAAACATCAGACAAAGAAGCCAGACCAAGAAAGATCCAGGGTGGGGAGTGTCCATAGCTCAACACGGAAGGAAGTTGGTAATGGACAGGGGGCTGCTGCTGAGTCCACACCCTGCTGCCGACACGGTGGGGGAATGCTGGCACGTCAGCAGCGGGAGAGGATTTGGGAGCAGCCCCCTTTCCCCTGGCATGTCAGGAGTGGCACACCCTGCTGCTCCTGACATGCTGCGGGGCGGGGGGCTGCTCCCAAATCCATTCCCCGGCATTTGTCTGGCTTCTTAATTTTTGGGCTGGCTCCTAGATTCAAAGAAAATTTGTTGAGCCCTGGTATACAGCCAAAGCAAAGAGCCCTGGGGCACCTCAAAGACTAGCAAATTTCTTTAGGAGTAAGCTTTCGTGGGCTGCAACCCACTTCATCAGATGTAACTGAAGCCCACGAAAGCTTATGCCTGAAGAAATCTGTTAGTCTTTGAGGTGCCGCAGGACTCCCGTTGTTTTGGTCTCAGACGGTTTAACTCAAAGATGCAGATAGTAATTCCAAGCCCCTCCACATTCAGTTCCTTCTTACTCAGCCCAGTCTAACTCCCTTACTCAACACTTCCCCACAGAGCCATAGCAAGGCATGGGAGCAAGTATCGCCTCGAGGGGTGCAGAGAAGCACGGGGTCACATGCCCTCTCTGATGGAAACAATCACCTCCTGCCGGAAGCTGGCAGGAGCCATCGGGTCCTCTTGGGGCCCAGGCTTGCTGTCCTGTGGGAGCCGGGGTGCTGGCTGCACCCAGCAGCCCTCCCGCCTTGCTCTCCAAGTCAGGCTACCTCTCTGCAGCTGGGCATTGGTCAAATTAGTGGAGACAGAGTTCAGCTTCAAGCTGCACCTTTGATGCATTCTTGCCTGTCCCTTGAAGGAGCCTGGCACCGGCAGGCAAGGCCCCCTGGCTTCCCTGGCACACTTGCACTGCCCTGCTGCTCGAACAGCTGCTCCTCCTCAGCCCAGAGGCGGGGGTACAACCGAGGGGCACAAGATGCAGGGAGAGGTAGCCCCGCTTGGGCAGCAGGGTCACCAGACACACTCCCAGTTCCCACTGCACAGATTCTCAGGGGCCCAAGTGGCTCCCACTATGGCCCACCTGCCAGCTCCTGGCAGGAGGAGACAGCTTTCAAACTGCAGGGCACTTCCCATAGCTCGTAAACCTTCCGACGAAATGAGGCAGAGCCCTGGGGGGCATATGATCCTCCGTGCCCCTCCGCCCCCACTGCCCCAGAGCAGCAGCACAGGAGCCAGCAGGGGGAGTTTTAGTGCGAGTGTGTGTCTCTGACTGCCCCAATCATTAACATCTCTCGGCTCATGTGTCTCCATCCTTCTATACTAAACCTTTAGACACTGAAGGACAGGCAGATTTGGGCACGATCCAGCCCAACATTGACCTGGCAATGCGGCTGACCCTCTGGGGATCAGGAACGGGTTTTGGTAAAGTGAAGGGGTCACTGGGCCTAGCTGCGATTGAGAGCCAGTGACTGAAATGCAGTGAAGGTGGCTGCGTATTTTTTTTCCCTTAAAAAGCTCCTTGATAACCGGAGTGGGGAATGAGAGGCTCTGCCTGTGACTGGTTGGTGAATATAACTTCAGTGTTAGCCACCAGTGCTGGCTGCCCTGATCTCGGCACTCCCTGGGCACATATGGGTCACACAAGGGTTGCGTAAGGCAGTGGAAAAGATTGGCTAACGAAGGAGAATCAGAGCCGAGGAACAGCTTTGCTGACTTGGAAAGTGACAGGGCCTGGGGGCAGTAGCAGGTGGTGGGAGGGCAAGGAAGCAGAGAAGAGTTGCTAGTTGTACAAAAGGTGGGGGGGGGGGGTCATATCAATGGAGACAGAGTTCAGCGACTCAAGAGGATAGGGGATAACTTGCAGAAGATGTGTTAATCTTTAAAAGTGCCACCAACTCCTTCTTTGTTTTGCAGAAGGTTGCAAGTGAGGACAAAAGACAGGAGGACTTGCAGCAGGTGGAACAGGGGGAGGGAGGCCGAGGAACTGCACCCCAGGAAGAGGAAGATCTGTGTGACTGGGGACTCCCTATGAAAAAGAATGGACAGATCTGTCACCAGAGCTGTCTGCCAAGAGTCAAGATACAGGATGTGGACCTGAAGTTCAAGGGGATCCTAACAGGAGCAAGAAATAATCTACTGATTTGCTCCCCCTGAAGGGCAATGACACTACTCGATTCTTGCTGGAAAGCACCAAAATGGCTTGTACCAAGCTGGGAAAACACTCAGCGGAAAGGACGCAGGGGAATTCTACCCATCCCTAGAGGCAAGACGAGATATGGTGACCACCAACGGTGCTGTAAGAAGGGATGTTTCACCACTGAGGAGCAGTGATGAGAGAGGAGAGCTCTCATGGGATGGACACCTCGGGAGGGAGGGAAATAGACTTCTGAGATTGGTGCTGGCCCAGCTGATTAAAGGATTTTGAAATGAGGAATCTGGGGAAGATATGCATGTAATCCCCACACCTGACACTACTATTGAGCAGGAAGAAAATCAAGTAAGAGGATAGAACAATGGAGAGAAGACCAACAGAGAGCAGGAGAATGGTTTTCAAGAGAAGAGACAGGGCCAGCACCAATGACACTAACGGTCAGGTAGGCAATGCTGGCAGATACAGCTGTTCCACTGACTGGGTGAGAAATCTGTGCACCAGTGCAAGGAGAATGGGTAATAAAAGGGAGGAACTAGAGAATGACGCAGGTCGTGAAAGCAGACGTAGAGGGCTAATAGAAACAGGGCGCAATAGCAGTTGTAACTGGAGAACGACTAGGGGAGGGTGTGTGCTGTTCAGGAAAGACAGAAATAAAGGTAAAGGTGGTGGAGTGACGTGTGGTAGTGATGAGGTAGAAGTGATGGACAGGATAAAACAGCAGAAGTTTTAGCAGGACAAGTTGAATCTGGAAATAAGGCACACATTTTGAACACCTCGGATAATTAACTATGGAACAAGTTAGCAAGACTGGAAATTAGGCACACATTTTGAACACCTCGGGTAATTAACCATGGAACAAGTTAGCAAGACTGGAAATTAGGCACACATTTTGAACACCTCGGGTAATTAACCATGGAACAAGTTAGCAAGACTGGAAATTAGGCACACATTTTGAACAGCGTGGGTAATTAACCACAGGACAATTTACCAAGGGTCATGGTCTACATCACTGACAAAACTGTCAAATCAAGATTTTATGTTTTTCTAAAAGATCTGCTGTACGACTTACTTTGGGGAAGTTCTCTGGCTATGTTATAGGAAGGCAGTCTACTCTACATGATCACAATGGTCCTTCTGGCCTTGGAATCTAGAAACCTTCACTGGGCCAGTCAATATTTTATATACTTTTATCATATTCCCTCTTTTTTCATCCCCATTCTGAAGTAATAATCCCAGTTTTTAAGGAGTTTTTTTCTGAGGCCTTTGATCATTCCCATCACCCTTCTTTAATTCCTCCCTGTCCTTTCTGACATGGGGTGACCAATGCTGTATTTAGTACCCAGCTGAGGCTGCATCCATTGATTTAGATCAGGGTATTATAAAAAGGAGACAATCCTCTCCTTAATTGGAAGGGTGACTAGTCACACTGCAGACTGGAATTTATGTTGTGACCCCCTGAGCAATATCTGATGGGCGTCTGTACACGCACGAGGTGGCCTTGGAATTGCTCTAAGTCACAGGCCTCAAGGGGCAGTTGGAGAAGTAGCGCCTTCATACATGCTAGCCTCCTCTCCCCGTGATGGGGAATGGGTCTAAGCTGGCAGAGATGAGGACCCCTCTGACCTGGTGGGCTGGGCTCACAGCCCAAGAAAACTGCTGGCAGCGATCAGCTCCAGGGTCTCAGTATGACCACTGGGAGGCCACGGACGGTAGCAGCGATGGCACCTAGGTCCCGCTCGGTAAAGATCTCCTTGTATCGCAGTGAGTTATCACGCACCTCCGCATGATCCACACATCTTCAAATCTCAACACCTTTACTAACATGCCCAGTTCCTGCCTGCACCAGTTAGCGCAGCTACGCCTACCACACTGACGGCACCTGGAGGGGGTGACATCATGGGATCTTCTCAGAAAACCAGCTGGTGAACAAAGAGCGAGTCAGGAGAAGACCAAGTGGCCATTTTCCTGGGAAGATGAAAGGACGATAGAGGAGAGACCAAGGGGGTGGAGACGTGTGGGCCATGGGCTGCTGAGGGAGACACTTCTGGACTGGTGCAGAGGAGTGGGGTCTGAACCTCCTGAGCTCTGGAGACACCCTGATGGACCATGCATGTTCTCTATGCTAACCAACTACTTGCTACGCTGTGCTCCAGATATCTAACAACGCTTGTGTTCCTACAATACGGCTTGGGCGTTATTCTGGCTTAAAGAGGTTGGGAGAGCACTGCTCCTGTTGTGTGTGTCCAGGGTGCTCACGGAGCGAGACTGGCATGTGCAGGCTGAGAGGCATCCCAAGGAGGTGGTGAAGCCACCCCAGTGAGAGAGTGTGAGCTCTAAGACGTTAACACACTAAAGGGACCCTGTCAGGACTGCTACAGAACCTCAGGCAGAGCCCAACAGCAGCGGAGCTAAGGCCCTGCCCCACACACTTCCTGGTTTGCAGATGTCTGAGCCTTGCTCAGCTCAACGTACCACCAAGGAACCAAAACGTGCCTGAAGGTCAGCTTAGCCACAGCACCCAGCAACGCTCTCGCCAGTGCCATGTGGGGAACACATGGAGAAGGGGAAGGAGCCGGCCTTCACCTGCAGAGCCAGGGTTAGAACTCGGGGAGATTTGAGAGCAACCTTCAGCTACTTGAAGGGGTGCTCCAAAGAGGAGGGAGCTAGGCTGTTCTCGAGGGTAACAGAGGACAGAACAAGGAGCAATGGTTTCAAATTACAGCTGGGGAGGTCGAGGTTGGATATTAGGAAAGACTTTCTCACTAGGAGGGTGGTGAAGCATTGGAATGGGCTATCTAGGGAGGTGGTGGAATCTCCATCTTTGGAGATTTTTAAGACCCGGTTAGACAAAACCCTGGCTGGGGTGATTTAGGGGGAGTGGTCCTGCGTTTAGCAGGGGGTTGGACTAGATGACCTCGTGAGGTCCCTTCCATCCCTATTATTCTATGATTCAGGTTTTCCAGACTCTAAACTGCAGGCTACAAGTTGCAGCACCTGAAGGGTGCCAGGCCCAATTAAGGCGAGGGTGGTACCTGGGGACATAAAGAGGGAAGGGAAAACCCAGTTGGAAGAGCAGTGAGATGTGTCAGGCTGAGGAACCGTCTCAGGCTGGGCTGGGAGCCTCACTGCTTGAGCTGTACGGCGAAAAGACAGCTCTGTCCCCAGGAGCCAGAGAGGACTTCTCCATGTCAGCCTCTCCAGGGGTTCTGTCACTTACGCTGCCCCATCTGGGCCTCTGGCACCCGCTCCCGGATGATCCGACAGGCGTCGTACACCATGGTGGAGGGTTCAAATTGCATGGTCTTCACCACATTGCCAATGCTGATCTTCAGCGACAAGGCAACCATGGTGGCAGCTAGAGGGTCCCCACTCCTGTGTCACCTGCCAAAAAAAAGTCATGGCCAGGTCAATTTCCACAAGGGTCCGGGGGCCCACGCCCCTCCCTCCCAGCTCTGCTCCCCACAGGGAACCTGCCCGTGGAGGCTCGAATCCCACAGGCAGGGGATGAGTGGGTGCAGCAGACACTGTCCTGCCCTAAGCCAGTGAGCAAAGAATCATAGCGAGCTTTCCCCTTCCCCTCCGGGGGTGGGTGCTCAGGACCCTCTGCTTCCTGACCTCTGCAGAATAGCTCTCTAAACACAGACAAGAGTTAGGCCCAAGGAAAGGGCTGCTTTTCCCTCCATGCTCAGGGAGGGCAGAGGGTCCTGTGAGCTGCCCACATCCCCCAAAACCTCCCTCTAGGCCAGTGGTTTTCAAACTTAGGGTCAGGACCCAGTACTGGGTCACAGAGCATTCTGCTGCCACTGCCAGAAGACTGGAATGCATTGCTCCAAGATGTAGCTGTTGGGTCGTGGGCATAAATTTTTTTTTCCAACTGGGTCCCGAGCAAAAAAAGTTTGAAAACCACTGCTCTAGGACACAGCTGGCAGCCTAGGGATCCAGTCCTTCTCCAATTCATGTGCTCTCCAAGCCAAGCCCTTGCTGCTCCTTGTTGGCCAGGGTCAGAGAGCCCTGCCCTGCATACGTTGGGGAGGAGGGCTGTGCCACATTGGGACAGTCCTTCATAACCATCCGGGCTGCGTGCTTTCAACAGAAGCTCAGAACCTGCAGCATTACCAAGGGGCAGCTTTTCCAAGGAGCAGTTCCAGGCCTTGCCCAGGTCTGGATCATCGTCTCTGTGCTTCAGAGACGAGAAGGGACTTGCCCCAAGGTCACCTTGTGGGCCCTGGTCAATGCCTGTCACTTGTGTGGGAGAAGGAGAAGCGCCGTAGCTCTTACTTGGCAGCGAGGCTGTCACCAGGAGGAAGCAATTGCACAGGGAGCAGAGGCCGATACGATGGGAAGGCGAGAGGGAACAAATTATAGATAAAAGCTGCCATGACACAGAAACCACAAGAGGAAAACCGAGCTCAAACCACACGCCTGAGCTGCCGTCTCCCTTATCAGGTCTGCCAGTGCTAAGCAGTCAGAAGGAAGAGGGGTGCTGGCCATTGCCTGGAGCACATGCCACTTGGATCCACACCTCCCAGAAAGGAGGGACCCAGAGAGAGAGAAAAGTTGCTCTGCTCAGAGAGGAAGGAGTGATGAGGGGGAGGTGGTGAAGGGTGCCCCACCACCCTCTCTGGTAACGTGGGAACGAGGGGTCAGTCATGAACACTGAAGAGAGGTGGATCTAAAAGCACAGTGCGTAATTTACCTGTGGCACCTCCGCCACACAAGCTCAGTGAGTCACGAGAACGAGACACCCACGGTCACATCTGAGACACAAGGCAACCCCTCACTGCCAAGGTAGAGCGGCAATTCCCCGCAAGCAACTTTCGTCCATAGTTGTTCCAATCCAGCCCGCGCTTGGGACACGGGGGCATTGGTATGACGGTTCTCAGTGCAGCCAGCAGCCTGGCCCGGGGCTGGAGGCAGCGCCCACTGGCGGGGAAGGCCAAGGAGCTGATGAAGAGCCCAAGCAGGTGGGGGAGCTGGGTTTCTCAGCAGGGCATAGACCCCCGACCTCATCGGCACCCTTGAGAGCGGGACAGGACATGTTTCAAGGCACATAGCTGGGGACAGGAAGACATGCCGACACCACTCCCACCCCACACACGTGCCTGTCTGCCGCCCACACCCACCCACAGACCTACGAGTCAGCATCCCCGCCCCGCTCACCTTTCCTTGGCCGCAGCCGCTCCCGCCTGCCCTCGTACAGGGAGCTGCCTGAGTCAGGGGGAGGAAGCTGCAGGCCCGTGTGTTCGCAGCAGTGTGCACAGGCAGAGCAGTGCAAACAGCCTGACTCTGGCCTTGGCTGCACACAAACCCCGCCCCCACTGTGCGACGCAGCTGCTGATTTCCTGCCACAAGCAGATGCTGAACGCTGGGTCAGTTCCCGCTCTCTGGGTGTGACTCGCTCCTTGCAGGCATCTGCACCAGCCAGTGAGAGGAGCTGGGGCTCCTGCCCCAGCTGCCCAGAGTGCAGAAATGAGCCCGTGGCCCGCCAGAAGGCTGAGGGTCTCACACACAAGGCAGGCAGCTGAAAACTAAAGCGTTCTAGGGTTTTCCACGAGCCCTATCGTCAGGACAGAGCGAGCCATGGTACCCGCCCTGGAGAGCGCCTGGCACAAAGGGGACAGGCAGAGATCGTAGCGACGGCATGGTCTCGACAGCTCCGCAAAGGCTTTGTACATGAACCCAACCAGCCCCACCGCCCAGCCCGGCCACCTGGAGCCAAAACCAAGCAGTGACGTGCAAGGCAACAGCCCAGGGCTCAAAGGTGCAGCACGAAAGAGCTAGTGCCACAGGGTCGCGTTCCAAAGGGGAGCCGTGTCAGTCTAGCGCAGGAAAACA